>JBBBDQ010001742.1:0-335000 GCA_037127315.1 Ascarosepion bandense | reverse complement strand
TAAATTCTATCGATATACAAATGTAGTGAACATTTTACTACAACTGTTTACTGGTTTAATTGATTATTATTAATCACATTATTTAAAACATATAGCACAACCATCATATAATTTAAAACAACTTATATATAAAAAGTTATTTTATATTGGGATTGATTTTTGTGCTATATATTGTAAATAATATGACGTTATGAATTTAAACTTTAATTTTTTTAATATCTGTGTTTATGCATCTTGCCTTGTGAAATGTATATATATATATATATATATATATATATATATATATATTCATGTATGTATGGCTCGACACATATCCCCATCTTAGTTATCATTACATTTTTTACTCTGTTGCCCTACCAGAAAAACGCAAGTGACACTACTTTGCCTTGTAAGCTTTACCATTGCTAAAATGGCGTCGTTTTGTTAAGTTCTCATTTATATTTCTGCTGTAATATATGTGATTTCCTGAAGGTACGTCTTTTGCATCATTTTCTTTGGATTTATCTAGTTTTCATTGGTCGATGAAACAATGAAAATTATAGTTACGTTTTAGCTTGCAATTTCTTTTTAATGATTCTAAATGGTTATATTAATTCAAATGCAATGACAGTTGTTAGGAATTTTGTTTCTCTATGACGTACTAGTGTATTTATTTCTATTGAAGATCTAAGTATTTATATCTGTCCAATTGGTCCGCGCATCGAATATTGCTGTCACATCGTGTTTGGTGCCTCTGCAATATATGTACAGGATTCTTGAAAAAATTCATTGAGTAATCGGCAATATCATCGTTCATGAAATGGCATCTTGTCTTCTCCCGCTCCACCACCATCTTTACGCAGCTTCTTTGTGCTTTTTTTAATCCCATAGTTCATCTTTTTTTAATCTCAGTGCTAGATTGGCACTTATTTCTCTTGATTTTAATGGTAAATGTATTCACTGTACCCTTAAGTTCGATGCTTATAGTTTCTTACCCAGCATTTATGACGACTCTTTCTTTCGGCTTTTTCCTTCCGTGGCAACGATTTTTAATAATTTTAATGCAACATAAGTCATCATTTTATATTTCCTTGAATTCTAGTATTTTATTGTCCTGTGGTTTTCTTTCAAACCCAATAAACAATAGCCTTTTAATAGATTATTTACGTTGCTTAGAGTGAAATAATTTATAAAAAGAATAAAAACGATATCAAAATCCTTGAATTTACACTGAATGTGATTCTGTCCGAAAGCAATATTCTGAACGGTATTAAATGAATCAATGTAAGCATTAGTTTCTTTTAATGATTAATAGTTTATATATATATAGATAGATATAAACTCAGTGACAAATCAGAATAGTACGAATAAAAAAATTCTGCATCAAAATGTTTGATACTATTAAGAGAAAAGATCAAAATAATGTTTTGATTATTTTAATTTTGGGGGGGGGATTTTTTCTAATATGTTCGAAATCCTTATAAAAATCTTGCTTTGATATCATTAAGCAGGTAATCGAATCGTTAAGAGAATTTACAATAAAATCGTAATATTACATAATCATTTTTTGCAGTGACAAACAAATTAATTTAGAAATTCTTGAAAAAATCAAATATTTGTCGGATTTTAATGAAGCTTTCAGAATTTATTCAAGAATGAATTAAATTATTTTCGCAATTATTATTTTAAAAACAATCTTGGCATTATATATATATATATATATTTGTTACCCCCTTCACGTAAATGTATATTTTAAGAAAATAAAATTTGTTAAAACATGAGTTTTTTTAGTTAAATACCGAACGCATTAAGCCATGTAAATCATCTATTATTTTTAAAAACATTTTGCCTTTATTTTCGAAAATATACTTCCAATAGTAAAATAAAAAATACAATAATTCAAAGACATTGCTCAAGTTTATAAGGTTTTAATTGCTTTAGTAAGTAATACATAATAAGAATATTTCGATTAATAATGAACTTTTCGTTCAATAATGAAATTTTAAAGTAATTGCTTTCATTTTCTTTCAATTATAATAATTTAAATAGAAAGTTCAGTACAGGACTTGTGGCCTTTCTATTTTCATTTTCAATTTGTTTTGTGTATTTTATGTTTTTTTCAATGATAATTTCTATGTGTATATTAAAAGGGCATGTGTTTCTTCTTCTTACAGAAGAAAGTTTCTATATTTATGTCAGTTGTGATCGCCATACACTTATCATATCTCTCATCTGACGAGCTGTCAACAATATTAAATGCGGTAGACAGGTAAAAAATTTGAACTCTGCGATTAAGAAATTTTTATTCTAGATTTCATGCAATAAATGAGTAATACATGTGTAAATCAGATTGATTTAACATTAAATTTTCTAATTTTCAAAAATAATTATCACAGACGTATAATTTATTTTTGAAGATTTTTAAAATCGATTATTATCTACTGTTTACAAATGTGTCGATCGCTCAAAAATAGCAGAAAAACTGACAAATTAAAAGAAACTTGAAAACTGTTAGATTCCAATCAATGTAGTTTCTGTTTGAAATACACCAGAGTAGTTTGCTCAAAGGAAAGAATAAATTTAATAATTTAGTTTTTAATTGAAACTAAATTAAGTTTCAAGGAAATTTAAAAGTTAGTTATCGAAAATGAGTGGAGGCATCTAAAATATATATTTATATATACGTGCGTGTGTGTATGTTAGGCATATTTTATTAAATAATTTTATCTTATATCTATTCTTATTTTAATGACCTCTTAGTCACAAATAACTTTATCGTTTTGGTAATTAAAAACAGCAAGAAAGACGCTGTAGGCATTTTCATTTCATTCTATTAACACGAACACTAGATTAGTTGCCTCCAGTCCCCATCCTGTTGTTTAATAACGTCTCCATGCACTTAACATCTGATTCAGTGAAATGGTAAACATCTTGTCTTCGATTTTAAAACTTTTTCATTCTTCCCCATTAAATAATGACCTACAGCCATATTTATTTCCATGCGCAATTTTGATGTCCCACAAGACTGAAATAATAGTTCACCATTGTAGATCGAGCTTACTCTTAGGGTGTAATTGTTCAAACCATAAGGCTTGTTCACCATTGCACTACGTAGCATTACCCAAAATTATTTCTAAACGTAGCTTACATGTGGACAAAGGTCGAACATATGTGGGACCCAGTCGTAATTGACCTTACGAATCAGGGTTACTGACCGTTACACCACGTCGACTTGACCCTGTATCCGTACTTATCATTGTTTGTCTATACGTCTGAGATGAGCTAGCATTTATATTATTTACACTCATCAGACAGTTATCCTCATTTTTCTTGCAATGTTCACGATGTTTCGGTCGTTAGACGCTCCGACCTTCTTCAGATGCTAGGTATTTCGAACCAAACTCATTATTTCGATCTCTGGGGTATATCATTCTCATTCCATAAGCGATACAACTTCAGGATGCTATGTAGTTATCGCTCTTTAACTCCACTCTCTAATTTATTTGTTCATTGGGTCATGTATCCTTGAGGACACATGTCAAAGTGCATATAGTGATTTTCTAAGGACAGATTAGATGTGGCACAAGGCCGAAATTAAGGGACACCCAGTGAGGATCAAACACACTACTCAATTAAAATGATTCTAGCGTGACAAGTTTGCTAACCATTAAAACAAATCGAGGTTTCCCACATGGACAAGTATATGTAGATATTGGTCAGTTTCAGTGACTTGACCTAAAGATTTGCTAGTTCAAACCTGGCTATTTTGAAAAAATAACTTAGTTGAGTTTTTTTTAATCATATCACCCCAAGCAAGGCACTCCACTGCCACGATAGTGCATGGGGTTACATAGAGCGATTGGGTATAGGAAATGTCAGAAGGAGGGTGATAGACGAGTTAGGATGTACATAGGGAGAGAGTTGGAGAGAATGAGTGCGAGTTAGTTTGTTAGGAGGTGTCTATTGACCCCACATTTAAAGTCCTGGAGGTTGTAGCCGTCGGGGAAGCAAGCATGCGGAAGGGAATTCCACAGGCGGGAAGTGGGAGAAAAGAAGCTGTTGGAGTAGAAATTGCGGTTACATTTCATCGGTTTCACTGTAAAAGGGTGGGACCTAGTTGCTAATCTAGTATCTCGTGCAAATTCACACCTAGGGGGCACCAGTGATTTAAGTTCATCAGAGCAGAAGCCGTAAAAGTATTTATAGAAGAGGTAGAGGGAAGCCACGTCACGCTGCTGAGAGAGTGACTGCAGGCGATCAGCTAAGTCGGTATCGATCACATTACAGATTCTCGGTTGTATTTTGTCAAGAACCCCGAGGAGAATAGCAGGGACACCCTACTAGATGTGGCAGCAGTATTCAATACACGGGTGGACGGTAGATTTATATATGTGCAGGATAGATTCAGACAGAAAGAACTTCCGGGCCCTGCACAGAGAGCCGACTTTCATAGCAGCGGATTTAGCAATGGATTCGACGTAGTCATTCCTCTTGAGAAAGGAAGATACTTATTTAGCATCCGAAAGTAACATCGTAAATGGATTGAAAATAACATACCCTAGTGATTGAAATATAGGGTTCTCTTCGAAATAACTGGCACCTGAATAAGACCGGAGAATAGAACGGCCGAAATGTTGTAACCATGGCAATAAATATGAGAACAACAAGTCAAACAGTCTTAGCATTTTTTTGTTAAAGTGTTTAAGCTCAAATATTTAACATTAAATGATATTTATTCGTAGAGGAATCATCGTCCCTTGGCCTTGGCCGAGATAGAACTCACTACACCCCTCCAGTATTCCCTGTGTATTTGGAACCCTGTTGCAGTTTATAGCAAAATTCATGATCTTGTCAAATAGCTGAATACTGGATGCTTCGCCAGAGCTACCAAGGGTGTTTTTATATTGACACCAACACTAGATGGGTTGCCTCCAGGCCACATCCTGTTATTTAACCCATAACTGGAGAGAAGTGACGGATTAATATCTTATCCAAGTGTACCAGTGCTTAAGTGAATGCAGAGTACTCAAGTGGAAATCTAACACAGCTCACCGATTTCTCTTTCCAATCCGAAATCCACTGCACCACAACGCACATCCGTCACTGAACGCTTACAGCGCCTGATAATCCCAAGGGATCACCAATCTAGGTACTGTCCAGGCTCAGGTTGCTTAACTTCGATGATCGAACGAAAACCGGTGTATTCAACGTGATATGCTGTAAGCATATCATAGAGGAATATCCAAAGAGATTTTATATGTAATGGAATTCAGAAGTATTTTCAGTCATTAAACGAAAAATAAAAAAATATATAACATGAAAATCGGAAAATAGATAAATTTGCATGGATAATTCTAGTACGACTAAAAGAAAATAATAAATTCAATCAAAATTTATGAACTCAATATATAAAAAAATTGCACATCAATAACTTCTGCGTTTCTTCCTCTGAACCAGAAATGAAATACTAAATTTCCTTTCCTCTGATCCTTTTAATAGCGAACGAATTTCGAGGAAATGAAAATAAATTCATGTTTTTATAATTGAACAACTTTTTTATACAGAGAATGTAATGGATAAATTGTCGTCTAAATGAAGCAAAAATTAAATAAATATTGACATCTCATTTTACCAGAATTACATAAAAAATATATTGAAACACAAATATGTAAATTTAATCAAAAAATTGGAATTGGTTTCAACCACGGCCGCCAGACGACTTAGGTATCTTCTGTATCTCTTCTTGGCAGTCCCTCCGTTTAAGTTGCTGAACGCTCCCATAATCCTTGCCTTCAGTTCATCTTTGGTATTACATTGAGCTTAGTTTATCTTTCGTTCAACTGCATCCCACAAATAAAAATCGAAGAGGTTGAGGTCTGAAAAGTTAGCTTGAGAGATGTAATGGCTGATGTAGTCGCATAAATTATCTGACAGCCATGACTGGCCTCTCCTTCTTGTGTGGCGTTGTGTAGACCCCTGTTGCCAGACATAGTCGTCCCAGGACAGCATTTCCTAATCAAAGTGCTGTCGAGTTTGTGGCCCTTTGGGAAGATTAATGGAAACAGAACCACACCATCACGCTTGATCATTCCAAACACCTCCGTAAACAACATTAGACTCATCTGATTCTTTCTAAATCCTCTGCATTCTCCTCAGATTGAAGCATAAACACGCTAAAATATTTGTGTTTGACATTTTGGTCCGAATACCAAGTTGTACAAGATGCCGCTTCTAATTTTCTACCTGAGTCACTTGCATCATGATGCTCTTTTTCTTCTCACATACGGTAACCAACTGACCCTACTATATTGTACAGTCGAAAAAACCAGAAGCAAACAACTAGCATGGGGTGAAATTAACAATATATAATGGCGTCAATGTATTTCATCGCAACATGTATAGCTACGCAAAAACTTTCAAAGCTTGTTTGTGCATCATACGGTGTGTCTTAAAATAATCATTCTCCCCTGTTTCTTCTTAGTTTGATCATATGCCATATTTGTTCTATGTTCTTTCAGGGCGTTCTCCATGATGACTCTCCACTGTTACCCACCTTTTGTTGTTGTCAATAAATATCATTTTATTATCTCTCCTAAAATCTGTTCCATTGTTCTTTTCTTCAAGCTCTTCACGGTTGTTTGTTTTCCTCAGTTCCTACTGTTTTTTTTTTCTGTCCTGTTAGTAAAAAATCTCCCAAGCCTATTTTCTTCATTATATATGCCTTCAAAATTTCAATTCTCTATTCTTCTTGTTACAAATAAATGAACTTTTTGCTTCTATTTTCTTTAAAACTTCGTAATTGCTCACATATTACTTTATAGAATTCTCAGTATCCTTCTGTAGGACAATATTCTTTGTTCCTTCAAGTATCTTGTTTATTTCTTTTAGAGATTGTCTAACATTTCTTGATTGCTTAATAAACTTGACTTTAGACACAGTTATACCTTTATATGGGCCAATAGAAAAACAGTTGTATTTATAAATCAACCAACAAAAAACCCTGTTCATAAGATAATTGGCTTACATACTTTAGCTATATGCTAAGGTCGTCCAGAGCAAACTGGACACACAATCTTATATATTGACTAATCAGAAGACGGGAAATATATATTCAAAGTTGATCCTATTGATCATCAAAAATGCTTGACTTGTAACTTTTCTCTTCAGAAGGCAATCAGGCCTTCCTTCGGGACATAAGCCCCGGTGACCTTTATTTACTTACACTCGCCGTCTCCCTCGTGCTGTGCTCTGTATCTCTCATTCTTCCTAATGCAACGGACAAAGAGCTACTTCCTTCTAGACATTCAAAACGCAAACGACACAATTTCTCACTGCATCATTCTCTCAATTTTACATTTCTTCTCCATTACAATTGGCCAGCAAGTAATGAAATAAAAAATAAAGTTACATACCGAAGTTTACTACTAGTCAATTGTGCACGTAAAATTTAACATTTTTCATAAATTCAAGAAACTGGAATCTTAAATATTATTACACAGCAAAACATTCTGATGACTACATAAATTGATGTAATAATTTCTTAAGTATCATCATTATTTTTATAAAAGTGAAATTTTGTCTTTTAATTATTGTTTAACCTTCTCATAATTCATTTATGGAGATGTTCGGTTATGTTTGGCACAAGGCCGATTTGATTAACCTAATCGAATGTACCTAGAGCACATCTCTATTTCTCAATAGACAAACACTAATATTTAAAGTTGTTCTTGTCATACAATTTCAAAATTAATACCAGTGTTTAAGAACATTTTTCTTCTTTTAAAGTGAATTACAAGCTAAATAGACATCTGTTGCTAAACAGTAGGTTTCTGTTTGGTTTCGGGTTCACCGCTCGCTCCACAGTTGAGTTTGAAGCTTCCAGACGAAAATAAACAGAGTCTAAACTCAATACTGATCTCTCTATCAGCGCACGTCACCACTGTCCCAGGGACGCTGGCAGCCATTGTCTCGGATCCGTTTTATGGACATAAACCATTGCGACGCACCAATCATCATCGTCGGCCTCGTTCTCACTCAGCATAAAAGGGCAGGTCGAATAATATTCCTTTCTTTGACCAAAATTTCCAGGTGAATGTACGCATCTGACGAAACGAACTGTCTGGCGTGGGTTTACGCACGCATTCATCACAACACAGCAACACGACAAGCAAAACACCTTGGATGCTTTGGCTCTGATAAGTGTGAATGTTTATCGTCACAGAAAGAGAGAGTGAAAAAACAAGAAAAATAGTGTGAGTAACTGCTATAGCAACCAAATTCCTATTTCAATGCAAGTTTTATACTTTTTAAATTTACTATTTATTTCTGAGATAAGTCAGTTAATTTCCATACGTTATACATGTTTGGGGGATTATGCTTGCTATTATTTCTGTGGTGGATCAGTTGCCAACCGTGGCTGTAGAGCCTAATCTCTCTGCTATTTAACTCGTAGCTAAAGAGAAAAGATCGGATGAATACCTTCCCTAGGTTATCTGCGCGTAAGTGAATGCAACAAATTAAACTGGGATTCGAACACGCATCGCCGATTTCTTATTCCATGACACTATCCACTGCACATCGCTGAGTAATCATGTTGGTTGATATAGATGCTATTATAGACACAACTTTTCGACCAAGTACCTTCTAGTCATCATCCGGTTTTCATTTATTCGGATTATTTGTTGATTATTGTGATATATCATGTGATATTATTGGTTTCCATTGAATTGGTGCGTCACTCAGCATCAGCATCATTTATCCATCACATCTAGATGGTGCATAGGGCAGCAACTTTCTGTTGCTGTTTCTGTAACAAACTGTTTTTTCACGGGGCAGGTTTGTTAGCCCTGCACCCAACCCCTAAACCCCAAACCTGGAGGACCTGTGGACCATTCTTGATCCTTAGGTTTACAGCACCTGGTATTCGTAAATGGTCACCCATTTAAGTACTGACCAGGCTCGATGTTGCTAAACTTCAGTGATCGGACGGGAACCGGTGTATTCAACACTATATAGCCGTAGACCGTGCGTCACTACCAGCTCTAAAGATTGAACTCCTGATTACTAGATGATAGGACCACATGTATATAGATGCTGTATGCAATACGCCACTGTCTCTTATTTTTAAAACTTAGCTCATTTAAGTCCTTCTGTCTAGTTGTTCTCTTTTTTAAGGAAGTAACTTTAGTAATACTTCCGCATATCCATTTAATTAGTCTGCCACTAGCAAAACCGGTGTCAATACGCAGACGATATTCACCCACTTAATTTAGGAAGGAGAAAATTTGTTTTGCTCTGGTGTATTTCATTGCATTATTTGATTTTATAATAGAATTAATGCTCTTTGGCCTGGCTTTAGCGCGTCTTAGATGTTTGAAGATTTATTAATTACTTTCGTTGGAATCTTAATTTTTAGGCCTACACGCCAATTAAGTGCTCGAATATTTCATTGGAATGAAAAGGTGTAAAAAGCTGTGATAATGAATGTCAGGAATGTAGTTTCATTATAATTACATGTTAGCTATGTGTGGTTCAGTGGTTAGACAACGAAACCGACCTCCTGTATATTGCCTAATATCGATTTTAGTGTGCGGGTCAATGTTTTCACTATGTAATTACAATCAATCAATATATGTTTGTAATATTTTCAGGATATAATTTAATTTCTCATAATAATTATAAAAGGCAATGAATATAACAAGCGAAGATTTCATATTATAAGAATTATTTTAATTATACTTTTCACGGGTACTGCAACTAAGAGTGAAGATTTCACAGTTTTCGTATTTTAATTTTTTGGTTAATCATGATACGTGAGCCTAATGATTAAATAAGCTCTTTGTGAGTTCCATGACAATAAAATACAGACAAAATGTCCACTGTTATATATTTGGGTTTAACAACAAAATATTCCAATAAGTAATTATTTGGGTTTAACAATAGATCTTATAAGTACTTATTTATGTTTAACAACAAAATATTCCAATAAGTACTTATTATAAACTGGAATTCATTTCATTAATTAAAGTAATATAATTTCATAATTAATTAAAGTAAGGTAATATGCAATGATGTACATTGTGGTGCACTAGATATCGTCTCGAAATGATAAATCAGGGTGCCAAGTTCGAATTCCAGTTCAATTCCTTGCATTCATTTACGTACAAATACTATTGGGAAAAGCATTAATCCCTCTATTCCTTCCAGTTATGGGTTAAATAGTAGGACAATAGTAGGTTCTATAGCCTTGGATGGCAAACAGTCTACCTCAGAAAGAAATAGCAACCAACCGCGGGATAATCTTTTGCCCAGTCAGTCAGTCAGTCATGTCTCTTTCAAGACATGATCACCTAAAGCGTATATCACTTATGGCACTTAACTGGATATGTAATATTGTACATAAAACATATTGGAAGAATAACTTTTTTATGAGCCCTATCTTTCAGGAAAGTTATGGGTTAAATAGTAGGACAATAGTAGGTTCTATAGCCTTTGATGGCAAACAGTCTACCTCAGAAAGAAATGGCAACCAACCGCGGGATAATCTTCTGCCCAGTCAGTCAGTCATGTCTCTTTCAAGACATGATCACCTAAAGCGTATATCACTTATGGCACTTAACTGGATATGTAATATTGTACATAAAACATATTGGAAGAATAACTTTTTTATGAGCCCTATCTTTCAGGAAAGTTATGGGTTAAATAGTAGGACAGATTGGGTTCTATAGCCCTGGATGGCAAACAGTCTACCTCAGAAAGAAATGGCAACCAATCGCGGGATAATCTTCTGCCCAGTCAATCAGTCAGTCATATCTCTTTCAAGACATGATCACCTAAAGCGTATATCACTTATGGCAATTAACTGGATATGTAATATTGTAAATAAAACATATTGGAAGAATAACTGTTTAATATGGTACCCTATCTTTCAGGACATTGCCGATAATGGCTCTCTAAAATTTCCTTATCCTTTAAAGCTTTTAATAAAATTTGACTTTTTGTTTGTTCTCTTAATCCTTGTCCGCTAATCATTTACTCACTTTCGTTACGTAGGTTATGCGTTGTTTTCCTTTGTTTATCTTGCCTTCGATATGTCCGGTGAATCTCAAACTTTCTAAGACTTCTTTCTGGGGTAAACATAGTGAAATAGAACCACAAAAATAGTGAAGAGCACTTGCCTTATTCCCAACGAAAGAGAGTTCTTTGTATGGCACGTAGGACATCAATCTGAGAAAAGTCTACAATAATCTTTTGGCGAAGAAAACGGCAGAAAATGAGACGAGAACGAAAAAAGTAAATAAAATTATTTAGCACAAGAACTGCTATATATATCAAACTTTATGCTGAGTCTTGCCTCGGCGTTTCGTGTGGCCAATCAGGAAAACTACTCAATGTTTCAAGATCGTTAGTTTTTACTGACGTGGGTCTGATATTCGGGAGATTGGTGAGCGAAAGTATGCTTCTCTTGGTGCGAAAGGAATATTGGTTTTCTGTTCTCTGTTTTCGTTACTATGTTGACGGCTTGACTGTTCACAAGAGATTTGCTACCAAATTTCTTCCTGGCACACGGGTTTCCTACACTAAACAAATTATGTCTTTCTGTATAGAAGTAAATGCTGGACGATCTCATCAAAAACGGAGGGGCTTGAGGCAGCAGAAAAGTGGTTTTACAGAAGGATGATAGGGATACCATAGACAGAGCACGGGTGTAGCGATGAGGTATTGAAAAGGATTCAAACGAGAAGCAGACTGATAATAAATATCAGAAAGAGACAAATGACATTCCTGGGATACGTAATGAGGAAGGAAGGCCTGAAGAACTTAATACACTCAGGTGGAATAAATGGAAGAAGAAAAAGGGGAATGCAACGCGAGACGTACTTGTTAGGTCTGAGCAAATGGTTGACAGAGCGGGACTTGGAAGAGATACCAAGAGAAAAATTACTGAGAGTGACAATAGACAGAGCCATTAGAAGTCCATGATCGCCTACGTCCTGAGGGGACACGGCACATGAAGAAGAAAAATGCTAATGATACCATGGACAGTGCACGTGTGTAACGATGAGGTGTTGGAAAAGATGCAAACAAGAAGAAAAGTGATAATAAATATCAGAAAAAGACAAATGACGTTCCTGGAATACGTAATGAGGAAGGAGAGCCTGAAGAACTTAATACTCTCAGGTCGGATAAATGGAAGAAGAAACAGGGGAATGCAGGGCGAGACGTACTTGTTAAGTCTGAGCAAATAATGGAAAAAAATAATGGACTCCTCATGTTTTTTTTATAATGTTCAAACAAACACTAGACTAGGACAAGTTACAGTACCATAAACTTCTCTGATTCCGCACCATTCGCTCATTAAGGCAAGTCGATTTTGAAACCATGCTATTGCATTCAATTTGAAAGTTGGAATCTGACCTGATATATACGGACACCAAACATTTTTTCAAAAATCTTTATCCCGTTTTTTGAGGAAACTGGCCTGAATGTCAAGTTTAAGTAAACAACAGTAGCGTTCGAATTCTATGCTGGTGATCAGTTATAACACAGCTTTATAAATGTTACTAGCAGTATAGCCCAGCTTTGCTCGTGTGTAATGAAAGCTTTAAAACTAATCCATGGTCCTGGAGCTCAGACTCTTTGGACGTTGGCACGAAAGACTAAAAAGCAATAGTTGTTTCCAGTTAAAGCGAAACCATAGACTGAAAGAAAAATGAATGGATGTAAGTCAAATTTTGATTTCCTGGGATCGATATCAAATTTTCTGCACTATTGTAAGAACTGCAACCTTGAAACGTCTGATTTATCGTTTCTTATGTCTTTTTCTATGAGTGTATCAAATTTGATTAAAATCGAACCACTCCTTCCATAACCCGATTTTTTTTATCAATTTTCGATATTTATCGGGGATACCTCAACACAAAACCTAGCTAAAAACACTCGCAGACGCTTATAGTACAACTGAGTAAATTTTTACGAAAACCGGTTCGGCCGTTTTGGAGTTTTCTAGGTAACGGACACACACACACACACACACACACACACACACACACACACACACACACACACACACACAGTTCCATTTATAAATAATGTGCTGAAATTTTAAAGATTTTATATTAGTAGCATGCATTGCACATTCACATTATAATTAAATCATTGTGCCATCAAACAAGACCTTCCTTTACTTCAAGGAGAAATTATTCTGAACAATTTAGCTGTTATGATGTAATGTATTATACGTTGCAGTAGTTTTAATTTGATTTTCAAAAAACAATACAAATTTACCACACTGTCTTGTAATTTGTGATTAGTAGTATCACGGTCTCGGAGAAACTATTATCAATTTTTTGTTTGCATTAATTATGATCCAACCAATAATCTAACAAGTCGGATTCCCTGATTTGCCTTTTTTTGCAATCTTCTACATTTTTTAACTAATTACTTATAGAAAACAGTAAAGAAAATTGCATATTTAGCGTGTGGTGAATTCAAAATTACAATTCTGCTTTAAATATATCTTTTTAATGCATCTTATACAAGAGATAGGAACTTTAATTTGGAAAAATTCTTGAAATAGTACAATTTTAAAGACAGTTTGTAAGCTAAACCGACCAGAAATTATGTATTTCTCTATATTTTTCAGATAATCATTGAAAATAAATGCTCTAAAATTGTTAAAAATGAAACTAATTTTTGGTATCACTACATTTTACATCAAACTCCAGCTTTCACACTGAATAAAACGTTGATTTCGTAAAGAATGTAAAACATTCAGCCTTCAGCCACCAACTTATTCGCCTATGGTTGTATTCCACGGTACTTCCGACTCTTTTTTATCATATATATATATATATATATATATATATATATATATATATATAAAGAACAAAGAGTTGGTCATTTTAACTAAGCAGATTCCTGCCGAACTTTCGTGAGGGCAGTGTTATGACGTATTCACTCGTCAAGTCTGGTTTGCCGTTAGGTCCCGGTTTTTTAGTTTATATAGAATATATGGTTAATAAGCACAACAATCCATCAATGCTCTATGTTCATGCCAGTATTGACCACTTTTCGATCTGATTGACCAAATATATTCTATACGTTTAAACATTGAAAAGGCAACATTTTGGCGCTAAATATTATCCCAACTCAACACACACACACACACACACTATATATATATATATATATATATATATATATATATATATATATATATATATATATACACAATAAAAGAGACTAGAAGAAAAATAGCGTAATTCGCCCACTGAAAAGTTAAAAAATAAAACGATTATTTTGCCTTGATATAGTTCGTTGGCTAAAACAAAATACTGCTTTCCTCTCTATAGATTATAGTAATTTTGTAAGAGCAGCTAAAACGTGGCATAAGGTCGAAAGTATGGGATGCCTAGTAAAGATTGAACTTACAATTCAACTGCAATGATTCTACAAAGGAAAGCTTGCAAAACATTTCACCCCCTCGTGATACCCTCTCTTTATATTATAATTGCATTGCAGTTGCAAAAATATAGTGTTTCACTGAATTTTAGGAACTCTAAAGTAATATTTCCCCGACGATGCCAAATTCACAACATAACCTGTTTTTCATTGTGCTAGGTTTTAGGGGTCGGTTGAAGAGTCTTATCAATCAACTAACTTTTGTGTTGAACCTTGTATGTCAATCAGGTTTCATATGTAAAATACATTTAATGAAGGTTTAACTAGGATGATGACGATGCACTCGATCATTATTTATGGCTTAACAGAACACATCATGTAGATGTTTAATATGCGTTATATTAAATGAGGATTTGTCAGATAAAGATAAAAGGTGCAAGGCAGGTAACCTGTAAAACGCAATTCAGAAACATTTGAGCGATGATAGAAGGAAATACGGTTCTTCGCTACGGGTGTGTGATGACAGGGTTTCTTCTTATTTACGTCTTTCCTCATTAAATGATTAATTTTTCTATTTAACATCTTATCTAGACCTTAGGGGTCATTTAATTCCTTAATTTAATTTTTCTGAGAATTTTGATAAAATAAAAATTTGTTCTGCTTTCACAATTGAATACATGGTTAATGATATTCAGCTTTTGTGCATCTAAATGTTTCTATGAATATAATTACTAGAGGCGTTGATTTGTATGTTTTATGTCGCATTTTTCATTGAATCCGAATTTTGCAATACATTTTTATTTCTTAAAATAATTGTAGGTTATGTTATGGATTAATGCCATAAAAATTTCCTTAATGTTGGTTGTTTTGTTGGTTTTGTTTATCAGAATATCTACCTCTCTCCTTACTTAATGTCGAAATATAAATATTTTAAATATAATTTTATGGCTTCAACTAAATAAACTCAATTGTATGCCTTCAACTACAAAAAAAACTGCATTGGTGGTCGCGTATCTATAAAATCTATTGTCGGTAATTTTCCCATAAATATGTATTATTGATAATTTTCTATAAAAATGTAATTTTATAATTTCATGGTTGTTTTGGGGCGGAGGTTACTATTTTTCCAAAGCTGGAAACACAGGGCGAACCTGGGAACAACGGAAATTAAGATGTGGTCCCATGCCCCTCAAAACATCCAATATACCGCTCAGAAACACTGCTGGCGTATTTAGTGTATTGTGGCTCCTATCAACTCTTTTGAAATCGTTAAGGGTCCTTTTTTCTGCAATCATTTTACTCCAAGTAAGGTAATAATGCCAGTAAGACAAGAGATTACTAAGTGTTGCAGAATATGGGTAAAATAATACTTTAAGAGATAAAGAAAAAAAGAATTAAGATAACCGTTAAGTAACGATTACCATAATAGAAAAGGAAGAACAACAGATAAATGCATCCATATATGTTTGAAAGATAGATATGTTAACAGAAATCTCTATAAGGTGAACGACAACGTCATAATTGTTAGATTTTCAAACGCACACAAAATAAAACTGGTCTCCTGCATTTAAGCTTTCTAGCTCAATAAACTATTCAAGATTTAGAATAACGTTCTTTCGACTGGGGAAATTACTTAAATAATAATTTTATTGTCTGTATACTTCGTGCTCGAAAATTTATAGTTTGTATTTACAAGAAACCTTTTAACCAGGGTTACCATAGATTTCAGTTAGAATCCATTTCTTTCTCGGCCATGTCAATAAGAATATTATTGATTTGCTGAATGTTTTCCCAGCGACTCCTCAATCAGAGTTTTAGAAATATGTTCAAACTTTAAGTGTCTCTTGTGATTTGAAACATTATCAACTTGACATCGTGAAGAGACAACTCAACACCGCCGACTCAGTGCCGAAAAAACTCAAAACCATGTCAACACAAGACCAGAAGAAAGATACTTTTATTCGGTTGAAACAATGCTAAGTTATTAAAAATTAAATCCTTAATTAGTAAATATTTCTTTAATTATTTTGATAAAGTAAATCGTAAAGACATGTATTTTTTAATAAAGTAAGAATATTCACTAATGAATGTTTTAATCTTTAAAAACTTTTATTCAGTTATAACAAATAACATCAACAAGCATACACACTCCATACTGATTTCTAATTCAGACTCGAAAACCGACCACGGAAGTCGATGAAATGCAAGCAGAATCAGGAATTTGACGTTTGCATATACTGCAGTCTTGATTAAGATATGACCTTTTCGAAAGATGCTACCTCGTTGTTTTTTTTTCTTTATTTTTTGTTTTCTCTTCTCCATTTCAATGCTTTTAACACGATTTCTCTCATCTTCCTTGTATAACTATTTACAGATGTTGTCTCAGAGGATAAATATTCGGGAAGCATATCTTCGTCTGGAGATAAAAATAAAGAATAATTTGAAGAGATTATATTTCCCTAAGATCATCAAACTTCTAATCATGGTAAACGTACCTCTGAAGATTTATATGTCATTTTATGAATGTCTATGCTACCACGAACTCACAAGTAATCGTGACTGAGGTTTTAAGCTTCTTGGCCTTGTTTAGACTGCTGATTCCGACAGGTAACGAGATCTTTCCCATGAATTGTAACTTGACCTGTTCAACGTAGTTGTAGTATAAATCCCAGGTGGACTCACTAATTGTTGAACAAGCACAAATATGCCTGAGCAGGCGTCTGCGACAGGGATTCGCTAACCGCCTTTCAAGACGGGCATCCTTGGATACAAATGGTCTGTCATCTTAATTTCATTTCAAAACAGCACACACGGACACAAAAATTCAAGCCTAACAGTATTTTCCCGCCATCAACTTTAAAAAGCCCCACTTTTAAACGACTCGTTCCAATAATATTCATCCTTTATATTCTAAGATCTTCTTAGCACGTGGATTACTTTTTTGGGGTGGGTAGGGGCTTTAAATATTTATTTGATACTTGACGGATAGTCTTTTACCATTTTCTACCACTAGTAGTAGTACTTTCTTAACTAGTTACTGTTGGTTGAAATCTAGTAATGTTTATTTAAAATCACTTCTCCGTAGATTTATGCACAAACCTGATCGATAAAGTCTGTGATTTTTTCTTAGCCAATAAAAGTATTCAAACGTCGACACAGTTTTCAGAAGTTTAAACCACTTCACTGTATCCCTTCTGCATGAGAACAATGAGTTTATTTTGTAAAATCTAATTTTACTTAATGTCTTAATGATGTTTTGCCTTGCATTATAACTGTCTTTTCCCATATCAATCAGTTATATGTAATACATGTTTGGGCGATCATGTCTCTTTCGAGAAATGAGTGACAGGTCATAAGATTTAGGCTGCCATTACTTTTTGTTGTCGACTGGTTGCCAACCAAGGATACAGAATCCAATCTCTCTTGCTATTTTACACATAGCTGGAGAAATAAGAGATGGCTTAATGCCTTTCCTAAGGGTATTTGCGCTTAAGTGATAACAACGAATTGAACTGTAGTTTGCCATTACTTTTTGTGGTAGACTGGTTATCAACCAAGTTTAAAGAACCCACTCTTTCTTGCTATTTCACCTATAGCTGAGGAAGAAGAGATGGATTAATACTTTTTGTAAGAGCATTTGCGCGTAAGTGAAAGCATTGAATTCAACTGGAACTCGAAATCACATTTCCGGTGCCTTGTTCCAATCTTATATCTATTGCACCACAACGTTTCACATATAGTATGCCTTATTCTTCCTCTTCGTCTGCTTTTTATTATTATTATTATTATTATTATTATTATTATTATTATTATTATTATTATTGAGGACTTTATTAATTCCATTTATTTAAAATTTATTCGCTTTATAATTATGCTTTTTTTTCTATTCGTTTGCTGCATTTTCAGAATATCCAAACTCGATTTACTGATTAGATGTTCCACAGTTTATTTCTGATTCTAAGTATACGATTTATTTCATGTTTTTTCTTTAGACATTGCTTCACAGGTCCTGTTCAGGTTATTCCAAAGATTATCGGGTAGAACCACATTTTTGTTGATACAAATATGTATTTTTCTGTGATGATGTCCAACATTCACTGCCATGTATGAGATTAGATATTACGTAGCATCTAATTGCTGTTGCGTTTCTCTGAAGTAATATTTTGTTATCTCCATGCGTCATTAAATATTCATGTCATTTTATCGTCACCTGTATCAGAATTCCAAACTTAAATTTCTGTACTTGATTTGTTGAAAGTAGCCAATGTGTACCTCCCACTTTTTTCTTTTGCTAACCACTGTCACTTTTTTTACATTTAATATATAATATTGTCTGTTTTCTTTTTAAAGTTAAAGAATCTTTGGACTTGTATATGGAATTTTAATTTTTATTCAAAACATTTTTAAATACGTAGAAATATTCTAAAATTTTCACCAAGACTCAATAGTCAGTTAAAGTAGAGATTCATATGGTTGTAAGGGAAGGAAGCATGTAAAGATTATGATATGTAACAAACGATAGGGGTTGACTCGTGTCTTCGGGAGTATCTATTTGTAGTAATCGGAGAAGCAATCTTGGGTGTTTCTTTTACAAATTAACAGTTCTTTCGAAAATTATGTTTGAATTTAACTTTCTCTTTGCCAAAAACATACTTGAGAAATTAGGATGCTTCGACAATGTTCGTGGAATGATGAATTCTAGCTATAACGATCTGAAATGCTACAGCAAAGTAAGGCTATAAAATCAAATCTCTTCTGCTAATTACTCATAGCTGGGAGAAGAAAAATAGATTTCTACCATTCTAATGAGTATTAACAATGTAATTATTTGAATGTAATAAATTCGACTGGAATTCGAATTCAACTTTCGGATTCCTTTATTCAAGCTGCTATTCATTAGTTCACTCCAATATAAAAGGATTGTAGTGTTTGAAAATAATATTCTGGCGACAGTATATTTGCACTGATAATAGCGATAAATTAGTGACAGGCTTCAAACGTTGCTCATCACTTTCAGTGGAGAATAGACCATCGACATCTTAACATCAAAATCTGTTCTGGGCTGGTTCGTTTTCGTCGATGCTTCTGTTACTTGTCTGTATTACAGATAGGGGTGTTGACTCTGTGCAATCCGGTCCTGAGTGTAACGGTAAATTGCATCCAGCGGCAAGGCCTCTGATTGAGAGGTTGTGAAGAGCATGGAACCACCTCTTCATTGATGTTGTGCCCAGGTCCACTCTAATCAGGGGTGGTAGCACCTGTTAGGATGCCAACTATGGGCGAATAGTTAATCCTCAAACTGGGGTCAAAACACCATGAAAATATAAAAATAAGCTTTTTTGGAATTATATATATATAAAAAAGATATTTATAGAAATATAATTTTTTAAGGAAAAAATATTACCATAACGCATTTTTCAAGGAAGAAAATTAGTGTCATAATACATATTTGATGGAAAAATATTATTACCAGTAATACATTTTTATACAAAACTAGAAGACATCTTCAGTTTTCTAAAATAAAAAAAAATAAAAAATCATCTAAATCTGAATAAATCAACCTTCCCACTATAACTGAACATTAAAAATAATCCTTCAAACCCCACCTTTTTAGCATTAAATAACCCACAGAGGTTGATATGCCGTTAACAAAAAAAACTCTATGCGATCCACTTTATTCTCCTGGCGAGGTGTTCCATGTTCAGACTGGTTTTGATTTCAGGGTTTTTCCTTCTCCTAGGCAAGTTGCCACCTAAAGCTATAAAATCAAGTCTCTTCTGCTAATTACTCATAGCTGGGAGAAGAAAAATGGATTTCTACCATTCTAATGGGTATTAACAATGTAATTATTTAAATCTAATAAAGTCGACTGGAATTCGAACTCAACTTTCGGATTCCTTAATTCAAGCTGCTACCCATTAGTTCTCTCCAATAAAAAAGGATTGTAGTGTTTAAAATAATTTATCACCAACAAAGCTGTGCAAAAGCTTTTGAACACTGACATATTCGGAAAGGCACTATTGGGCAACTCATGTCCAGATATGGCTGCAATATTCCATCTTTGCTTTAATTTGACTCTTATAAAATTAGAGCATATCAGCATGAGTTAGATTTTTTTTGAAAGGCATTAAAAAAAGCATTTGTACAGCATTTTTAACCATATATCTTAATGGTGCAAAAATCGATGTGTAGATCTTGCTAAAACTGTTGAAGGTGTTATGTATGAAAGAAAAGATCCGAAAGCTGGGGTTTCTAATCATGCTAAAAGATACACTTTTAATTCTTGATTTTGCGCTTTTTATTCTTAACTGTCGAAGATTTTATCGACCCAGAATATTGTGAAAAAAACAACTCCCCCCCAAAAAACTAAGCAAAAACATCAATAGAAACATAGAAAACCTCTATTAAGTAGCACTCATGTTTATATGTTCTATAAATATTTTCATAATTAAGTATTTTAATTAATTCGTGGAATAATCAATTTCGTAAATCTCAGCACATCAGATAACTACGGAAGACATGTTTATTCAATGTTATAACGCTAATTTTGGAAGGATTCAGTCTTAGGGAATTTCAAGCTGGTCTATGCGGAATATATCCAACCGATATTTCGAAAAGATTTTTCACATGGAATCATACAGAAATGTTTTCGTACGATTATTCCTTAGGTAATGATACGCAGTTGAGTGATCGTATCTTTCAAAATGTCCGAACGAGTAGACACTTCCCAAACCCTGCAGTGATATCTATCAAAACCTTATATTATCCAGGTCTGTCAGCAACCCTGGCAGTTGACTAATCGTTACTTTTGGCTTTTCCCAGAGCTAAAGTCTCCGTTGAAATGCTCAGGAAAATGATTACAGAGTACACGATGATGGTGTTGATGGCAGGCTGTTTTGAAAATTGGCAAAGGCACTAAAGTACGCCCATGAACTTCGAAATGTACAATGAAGAAGACGAAAGAAATATTTTTTGGGATGGTGGGCCGGACGTACGTGTGTGTATGTGTGTGTAGCTAATAAATGGAAGACTTTCCTGACAAACATTCCGTGATTTCAGAATCTGCTCATGGAACCTCTACACGTCATCGCGAGTGGGTTTATTGATTAAAGCTATGCCACTCAGGTAGAGAAATCGGAGAGATTTGTTTGAATTTTAGTTGAATTCATTGCATTCACGTACAAGCAAATACACTTTGGGAAAGTTATCAAACAATGTTTCTCTCTCCAGCTATGGATTAAATAGTAGGAGAGATTGGAACTTTGGTTGGCAACCATTCTGCCCCAGAATGAAATCGCAAACTACTGTGAAAATGTCTTGTTTAGTCAGTCATGATTTGAAGGGGACATGATCGACGAAACGTATATCTTCTTCGCTGTCCCATGTCAGGACGTTGGCGATCATGGCCTTCCAATTTTCCTTATCCCTGAAAGCTCTTACTCACGTATAATAATTAACTCACTGATTGGCTTTTCTAAAAATACTCATGGGAGTTGTTCTGGTGAACTCTAATCTGCTTTTTCTTTAAATTCTTCTCATCATCCATAGACAAAATTTTACAGATAGGCACTAGTTAGTATTTGGTAGACACTTCGATGTCAGTTAGTCAGTAATGTGCCATATGTGATACCCATTTGGGCGATCATGTTTTGAAGAGACATGACTGACTGGGCAGAAGATTTTGCCCAGTAGGTTGCCATTAATTTTTGCGGTAGACTGGTTGCCAACCAAGGCTTTAGAACCCAATCTGTCCTGCTATTTAACCAATAGCTGGAGGGAGAATTTTCGGATTAATGCCTTTCCCAATGGTATTTGTGCGTAAGTGATTACATGGAATTCAACTGGGAATCGAACTCGGCTCACCAATTTCTCGTTATGAGCCGATATCCACTGCACCACAACACACACACCCACTTCGATGTAAAAGGTGTAATTAAAAAATAAATAAAATTGAGACTTTAATTTTACTTCGATGTACAAGGTGTAATTAAACTCTCAGTACTATTACGAGTATTTATTGCTCAGAAGGCATATGGCATACAGTATTGCAGTTTTTTGTAAAATGTTTTACGCATATTTTTCTTTCCATTTAGCCACACTTCGTCGATGCATTGTTGAATTTGCCTAAACATTTGACGTTGATATGCTGTAGCGCGCATGGAGGATAATGGAATACTGTCTTGACATTGTGAGGTTAACTAAAGGTGCACATATGGAATATAGTCAATGAAAGCGGTTAATGTAAACTTGAGGCGTACATCATTTTACAAAAAAAACTGCAATACTCTGTCATATACAAAAAACTCTCTTCCATATTCTTGCTTTCCTGACGGCTACAATCTCCAGGAATTTAAATGCAATCTCAATACCCATCTCTTAACCCCTTGACACCCTATATATATATATTTTCTATTCTCTCTATCTTTAGAAGTCTCATCACACCTGTATTCCCATTCTTCTCTTGCTCCCTTCTCTGGCAACCCCTCTAGCTGGTTCGTTTTTCTCTTTACTCTCCTCCTATCTAATCTTTTTCTTTTATGTACCCCCGCCTTGCGAATCATTGGCTTTACCGCCTTGCTTAGGATGAAACGATTAAAATATATATATATATATATATAGCTTCTGAGCAATAAATTCTTGTTCTGGGACTTTATGGAGACCCTGTATTATGGTGTAATAGAAAAGAAGATCAATAAGAAATTGTTGTTTTGGTGTAAGGAACACTGTGGCACGTTTGCGTCAGTAATCGTGGCTAGCTTACCTTTAAGGTGAGACACTAAAGACAAGCTTTTACCTCTGTCCATTTTGAGCCACGTTTTTGTATTACAAAAAGCAATATTACATTCATCTTTGATACCTAAACTTTATGAATTTAAGTTCAGTACTAGATTGGATGTGCGTTGTGGTGCAGTGGATATCGACTCTGAACGATAAATTGGGGTGGTGCCGAATTTGAATTCAAGTTGATCTCCTTGCATTCACTTACTCTTTGGGAAAGATATTAATTCGTCTTTTCCCTCTAGTTATGTGTTAAATAATAGAATTCCAATCGTTTTTTTTATATATATATTTTTAATTCCTGTTGCTGTTCTCTCCACTTAATGTTTTTTCCTTATATTCTTTCGCACTGAGTAACCCCATGTACGTTTTGGAGTAGTTGATATCGACTCACTGATACACTGGTTCACTGATACAAATCCTCTGAAAATACCACCACCTTTATTGTCTGGATTACGAAATATTTGTTTTTAAGCGAGGTACTAATAAAATTATGTGGTTGTGGTACAGTGGTTATTGGCTCGGAACGAGAAACCGTGGAGCCGAGTTCGAATTCCAGTTGAATCTATTGTATTCACTTACGCGCAAATACCCTTGGAGAAGGTATTAATCCGTCTCTTCCTTCCAGTTATGGGTTAAATAGCAGGACAGATTGTGTTCTATAGCCTTGGCTTGCAACCAGTCTACCACAGAATGCAATGGCAACCTATTGTTGGATAATCTTCTGTCCGGTCAGTGATTTCTCTTTCAAGATATGATCGCCCAAACCGTGTATCACGTATGTCACTTAATTGACTAGATTGGTAGACAGATCTCACCATGTGACAGTTCAAAAAGCTAACTGCATCCGTAACTTCTATGCTAACGATTTTTTTCTCGCATTTCTTGGGTGTGAAAATCTCTTACAGCTCCTTGTTTTTCAGCTAATTTTTTTCTTATCAAAATTTACATGCACTGCAAATCGTTATCTTATGTCTTGATTTGCTTCTTTTATTTTTCTCACCTTAGAATAGTTTTCTTGTATTTTCACACTCCGTAAACGTCTGTGTCTTAGTGGCTTTATTGCCTTGCTTGTTTGGAAATGATTAACAAAAATTAAGAATGAACAACGAAATATCAGTTTTCTTTTCTCCAAAAATGTAAAAACAATTGAAATCATTTCGTTTTAGGAAATACAAGGTTTCATAGATTTTATGATAATGTTCCAAAATATTTATGCAAATTATCTAGTATTTCGCAACATGTTAGCTCCTCGAAAGTGAAGTGAAACATAGGCAAGGCGCCAGTCATTATATTATCAAACATTTCTAGCGTTTAAAAAATGCCAATATAGTTTCTTTAATGCTGCAAGAGATAAGCTATCAGGCAACAGATTACACGCACGTCGCTAACCGTAAAAATACATTCGATTTCCTAATTATTAGCAAGAATACTCTACATTGCATGGTCCATTTCTTGCTTTCCTACCATACGAATTTGTGTTAAGTTTCAAATCTATTATAATTATCACCATAGATATATTTAATAGACTTAACAAAGCTCTGTTTTGACAAACTTGTAGTTTTTGCATATCTATCGTTATTTGATTTTGAATTTTATTCGTTCTCTTTACTTATTGGGAAGGCTCTGAGTGTATGGGATACACATTTTTTTCTATTAAAATAAGCATAAGAAAATACATAAAAACATTATAGAAATTTTGGATCAAAACGGCATTAGAATTTAAATTACATTTTTATATTTCTCAACCAATCAGCTAAAAACATAGAATAAGAACATTCTAGAAAAATAGGATCGGAAGTCAATTAACAAAAAATATTTAGGCCCCAAAACAAAATAAAATACAAATCTGAATTGGTCAATAAATGTCTTCACACCTAAATGTTAGGAAGATTCTTTGATCCACTATTATGGTATATAAATAACACACAGTTAGGAAGAAGATGGTCAGTCACCAAGCTAGCCATTAAGTCAGCATGTAACCGATACTTTGTCCGGCCAAGTCATTCTTCCACACCAAAGTTCATGACCTAGCTACAGAGGGCCGTGAAAGGAAAAACCCGACAAACTTTCTTTCATCAACGCGACACGCTGTCGCCACCCGAGATGAACTTAATGTAAGTAAGAACGACTTATTTACGGACTCCATTAATATAAACTTACACACACCTTTAAACAAATTTAACTTCTTGCCAAACTTTATTTTCCAAAAGGCAATTTTTCACATCTTGTATTTTATTTGTCTCCACATGCTAATTTTATTTTATACATATTAAATTGTTTGTTGTTTAATGTTCGTTGTGACTTATTCCATTTCTTTTGCGCGATTGTAAAACATTGTGTTGTATTTGTGGGGGAACTAATCTCGAGAGCAATACCCGTAAAATACGGAAGCACATCAACCAAGCACTTACCAAATCCTCCCCTACAAGTGATTTATTTTCCTTTTCATACTCTTTTCGAAACTTTATTATTGTTTTATTCGTAAATTGTTTTACTAACCCTTGTCCTTCTCACTATATTTCTGTGAAATATATAACTACACAAAACACCGTCAAATTTCAGTCTGTAGTGTTTGTGTTCAAAAGTAAATATCCCTGAATTCCTTATTCCCAACCAACGTTGACATATGTTAGCTTAACATACGAGCTGTTTTGTGGTGATTTTATTATTTCATTTCATTTAGTTTAGTATGACCTGAAGATTATCTGATCGAAATATGAATGTCGTAGCTCATGTAAAATTGTTGTGGGCGGCTACATTCTCAGCAATTAGGCAAAATTTTCACATTCTGAAAAAAAAAGAAAAAAAAGAAACGGTCATTCTTTGTTTTACACAACAATAATCGTGTCATTAGCAATGGATGTTTAAGGAACCACTTACCATTTTCAAAAAAGAGGCCACCATAAACTGATATAAATGCTTTTGCGATACTGTACTGTAAGTGTTAATTATTATGTATACATGTGTAATGTTTGATGCCAATGTACTATGAACGTGTTTCTTTCAAATAAAAACGTAATGAAAATAAATACATTATTAAACAAAAAACATCGTCGCTAATAGAGAGTAAAATTAAAAATAAACAAAGAATATTATAGCAACTCAAGCCTTTTTTCGTTCTTTATTCAATGGTGGCATTTTATTACAGTGGCGTTTCGGTTTAATTTACAAGTCAGTGCACTCTTTAACTGATGGGTAAGCGAACTTCACCAAATCTTTGTACATAAATCTTTTCAGCCTACACAGATCAAATGTTGGATTCAAAAGAAAGAATAAAACAAAACAGGAACTAAATAATTATTATTCTACCTGACCTCATAAAAATAATTCTTAAAATCTAAACTATGTACTGACTTTGAGTAACCTGCAAAGGGTTGTTAATCTGTATTAAATGACTCACTCAAAAGTAATTTAGATCCGTTTATCAAACTTAGTATAGAAGATACGACATAAAAGAGGTTGCCTGTTAAGGTATATATGTACTAAGATCGCAAAACCTAAGAATTCCTGTCATAATATTAAATAGCATCTGTTCAGGTACCCCCTGCTATTCTCCTCAGGGTTCTTGACAAAATACAACGGAGAATCTGTAATTTGATCGATACCGACTTGGCAGACCGGCTGCAGTCACTCTCTCACCGGCGTGACGTGGATTCCCTGTGCCTCTACTATAAATACTTTCACGGCTTCTGCTACGATGAACTCAGATCACTAGAGCCTCGTAGGTATGAATTTGCACGAGATACTAGATTTGCAACTAGGTCCCATCATTTTACAGTTAAACCGCAATTTCAACTCCGACTGCTTCTTTTCCCACCTGTGAAATTCCCTTCCATACACTTGCTTCTCCGACAGCTACAAACTCTAGGAGTTTAAATGTAAAGGTCAATAGACACCTCCTTAACACACTAACTCGCACCCATTCTTTCAAACACTCTTCACATCTACCCAACCCTCATCCTCGGTATTCTTACCCGTCCATCACCCTCCTTCTGACATTTCCTATATCTAACCACTCTTTCTCATCACTTTACCCTATATAATCCCCTAACCACTCTTTCTCATCACTTTCCCCTATGTAACCTTCCTAACCACTCTTTCTCATCACTTTCCTCTATGTAACACCCTACGCAATAGTGGCAGTTGAATGCCTTGATTGCGGTGAAATGATTTTTAAAAAATGCTTCATCAAAGTGAAACGTTCATATAGATGTCATATGCTTATTGCCAAAGCCGTTCAAAACCCTCGAAACTATCACCCCTAAATAAGACTGCATTCTCATATCAATGAGGTCTATGCGAGGAGTATTCTTCTTTGAACTTGAAAAATTGGCTCTATAGAATCGCAAAAAATGAACTTTAACAAAATATGAAAACAATACTTAATTTGAAGAATTTAACAACTACAACAACAAAATGGATAGTGCAGGTAACTCGAAGTTCGATGCTATCAAGTATGTGTTATCAATATAAGCTATCTTTTAACATTGTGCAAACTAATTGCCTATACTAAATGGAAATATTTGTCTTAGTAATACCTGGAATTATTTTTGAACGCAAATAAGCTCTAGCAGATATAGCTTATAGACATTTACAAGTCCTATATATATATATATATATATATATATATATATATATATAACTAAATAACCCACAGTAGATGATATGCCATAAGACCCAACCTCCAATCAAGTGGTCCTCTGATAAGACATGGACATTGTTGAAACAAAATGGCTACTTTTGTAGTGATATTATAAAATATTTATGTTATCAATTCTAAATAAATATTATTCGTTCTACTTTGTATTGAGCACATTTTAAAGAATAGTGTTTCTTTCGAATATTATTCTATCCATACCTACCCTTTATATATATATATATATATATATATATATATATATATATATAGATATATACTACACACACATGCACGCGCGCACGGGAGAGGGTTGGCGAGCGATGATGATTATTGCCGATTTATATTGTTGTTAAATCACCTGTAACAATATTATCGTTCTATTACTGGATTCTATCTGAAACTTTATAATATTAAAGACATAATCACATCTGTCTTTGAGAGAATTGACAGCTTTTGATATGAGCGGGAATTGATTAGAACTTATTTTCGTGGTAATAAACGCGGGTGCAAACGGCTTTGGCATCTGTGTGTGGACTTGCATATACATCCTTGTACAAATTAACTGAAACAGCTAGTTTAGTTTCATATCTTTCATCATACGGTTTTTGACGCACTGGAGCCACAGAGTGTAATCAATTTCTATTTTTACCTCAGATAAGGTCATTTGCAATAGTTTGCAGTAATGGGAATATATTTTCAGGCTGTAAGATTAAATCTGTTTGGACTTTGAAAAATATTGCGTAATCCGTGATTGCATCAGATTTTTATCACGCCCAGAAACGATAAGTTGTCCTACGGCATTTGTCTGCGATGGGCGTTACTCCAAAAAAGCGTGCGAAAATTGTAACGTTGCCCAAACAAACTGGCAAGCCTTACAGGAAAGATAGCGGATATTGTTGTTGTCAGCCTTTCAACTGTCAGCCGTGTCCTCAAGGCGAAGAAACAAATTGGATCTATCAGTTCTAAACGTAAAGTAGAATGAGCTCGGAAGAGAAAAACAATGCCAAGAGACGACATGTAAGTGATCAGGGAAAGTGTAAAATATCTTAGGAAGACATTATTCGTTTTGTTTCAATTAATTTGTACAAGGGTATATATATATATATATATATATATATATATATATATATGAGAGAGAGAGAGAGAGAGAGAGAGAGAATATATATATATATATAACTTTTTATATACCAGGATAATGTAAGACAAATGTATGAAAAAGTAGGAACATTCTACAGACTGTTGCCCTCATTTTTGTTGCATTTTGTACGCTCCGCCCTTCTTCAGGTACTAGGAATTTCGAAGCCGAACACTTTATTAAAATCACTGGGGTATAATATTCTCATTCCTACATAATATTAATTCCACGATTGGAAGTCATGAGTTATCTTCCTCTAACTTTGAATGTTACTTGTTCACCACTTCTATAGACTTGTATTGAACTCACAAGTCTAAGTAACTTGCAGGGTTAGATGGAGATAACTCATGACTACGAAAAGGAGTCTCTACCAAAAATGGATAGACATGATATACCCCAGTGATTGTAATAAAGAGTTCGGTTTGAAATTCCTAGCACCTGAAAAAGGCTGGCACTTACAACGTCCGAAACGTCGTACAAATAGCGACCAAGGTGAGGACTGTAGTCCGAATAATGTAAATACTGTAAATACTAGATCATCTCAGAAATATAGACAAATACTAATGGGAAAATTCTGTATAACGCTTTTGGTCATCTAGAAGTACTTCATCGGACTGAAGTAATACTTTTGTTGATTTTGTTACACAGCAATAAGGAAGTAAGGGGTTAGTAACTGTTAGAAAATATGAGAATAACTACTCTTAAGGAGAGAGGGCAATGAACGAACAAGGAATTGTGAAGAGAGGATAACAATTGACACTTAATTTTGTCAACAGCAAAGTTGAGGAATCAGGAGAGAATTATAAAACCGATAAGTACGATATGAGTAACTATGCAATAATGTTTGAATGTTATACAATATCTCATTTTAACCCATACCTTGATTTCTGTCACCATGAACCATATAGTAAACCACTTGCCGTATTTCGAACTACCCGCAATCATTGCAAGAAAATAAGTGAAAATCACCAAAAATCTCTAAATAGAAGCGGTCTGACACTGGCTACAGTTTTAAATATTCTTGTGTTCAATCTATCCACATTCCTTTGATATCCTCATACTTTGAAATAAAGTTTTTCGCTTACTCTTTGTTAAGTTACAATGATCATTCTGTATCTGTCTTGCCACTTACGAATCACGTCTCGTAAAGTTTCCTGGTCCATCAAAACTTTTCTTTTTATTCAAACAGCTATTAGGCGCCCAGAGGATACCTTTGCACTTGTTCTTAAGATCATTACCACATATTTTTTTTCAATACAAAGTAATGTTTTTTATAGGTTTCCCGAGTCTATGGAACTTCTCGGGGAGTTTCTCTCTGTTCTAATAGGATTGTGAGCGACATTTCCTTCACAAAATTGTTATATCAGCCTCCTATCAGTCTATTTAGAGTCACCAGCAATCTCCTCAAGCCTATTGAGAACAGGATTGTTGTTAATCAAGCTGCTGATCGATAAACACTACGTATTTCACAATTCCATGTCTGATGCTGGCATTTAACCAACGTTACACACAGAATGGTTGGAAGACGATCGTAAATTTGATCCCGATAGTGATTGCCCTAAATATCATAAAGGCTTTTGAGTATGTGACATCGAAAGTTGCTATATACATGTTGTGGCAATTTTGTAAGAGTCTTCGTTCTCAAGTCTTTGCTGACAAGTATATCGATGAAAGTCGTTTTTCATGGTCAGGCTAAATTTAAAGCAAAAGTTCACCTTGCTGCGATAGCAGTGTCAATGTCGAATTAAACCTCTTATCTTTTTTTTTTTTTTTTTAAATAGATAACTTGATATTTTAGTTTGCTCAGCTGAAGTGATACATTTTTTAATTTTAGAGGGAATTCATCCTGCTTGTAATTTCTGTGCATTGGTAAGAAAGACTTATAATTCTTGTCAAGAACATCTAATTTGTAGACAAAATACTTCCTTCAACCGTCAATTTCCTAGTGACGATTTGTGCTGTTGATTAAATTTGGCGAAATATCTATGACCGAGAGCCTTTCGACACTCTTCGTATTTCTCTCTACACACACACACACACACACACACACACACACACACACACACACACACACACACAGTGTGTTTGTGTGAGCAGAAACAAAAAAAGTAAAGTTAAAAAACAATACTAAAGTCTAAATTTTACAGATCTTGAAAATTTGGAGATTATCTAAAATAATAAAAAACAAACGTGCTTTTTGCCTGTAGTGTATATAATTTCTTTTAAAATATAAGCGCAAACCTAAATAAGCTGGATAGTGGCTAGAAATGAAAAATCGGAGGGCAGAGTTCGAATTCCAATTGAATTCGTTGCATTCCCTAACACGCAAATATTCTTGCGAAAGGTATTAATCTGTCGCGTCTCTATCCAGCAATAATTTAAATAACAGTTAAGATTAGTCTCTGATTGGTCACTAGTCTACCACAGAAAGTAATAGCAACCTTCTGCAGAAAAATCTTCAGTCTAATCAATTATGTCTCTTCCGAGACATGATCACCTAAACTTTTATAACGTATGGCATTTAACAAACTGACCGATTAAAAAATATGGAAACTATCTCAATTATAAAAACCAACCGTGCTTTTTGCCTGTAGTATATAAGATTTCTTTTCAAATATAAGATAGGCTGTATGGGGATGAGAAATTGCAGAGCCGTGTTAGAATTCCAGTTGAATTCATTGCATTCACTTACGCGCAAATACTCTTGCGAAAGGTATTAATCCGTCTTTTCTCCCTTCATCTATGGGTTAAATAACAGGACATATTAGGTTCTATAGCCTTTCGTTTGAAACCAGTCTAACGCAGAAAGTTCGAAATTCAATGTATGTCATTTCGTCAAATGTAAACAACTTTCTTTGTCATATCTGTAAACATGTCGAACTTCGTGCCAAAGAAAGTGTATTTGCGGGGAATTTCGCTGCGATAATTGATTCAAAAGAAATCTGCATCTAAACATACAGAATTCTTGATATGACGTACAGCGACCATGCTCTGAAACAACATTCAGAGATAGTTTTTGACGACTCAAAAATAATGATTTGTGTGTTAAAAATAAAGAACACATAAAAAAAGATTGGAGACGAAGAACTGAAAATATATCAGGAGCAAGATGAACTTGCAGAATCATTAGAATTGATCACACAAGAATTTTGAAAAGTTTGAAATCATTAGGAATGATTCAAAGCAAGGACATTGGGTGTTGTAAGTGTTTAAGCCAAGAGACATCAACAGACAAAAGAGAACATGTTTTTACATCGTATTTTGACAGCGATGAAAAGTGCATACGCTACTATAGCCTTAAGCGTATAACATCGTGGGATAAGCCCGGTCATGCATCAACATCGTCAGCAAAGCTGAATTTCTATGGTTCGCATCTTCTGCTTTGTGCTTGGTGGGAATAGCTGGGTGTAGTTTATTATGAGCTGCTCAAACCGACCGAAACAAATACGACTATTATCGACTACAGTTCATGAATTTGAGCCGAGCATTGAAGAAAAAATACTGGTATACTAGCGGAGACACGACAAGCTGATTTTACATGACAACGCGTGGGCACATGTTGCAAAACGGATGAAAGCCTACTAAAAACGCTTAAATGGAATATGCTGCCGTATTTGCCAGACACTGCCTAGGTCGATTATCCTTTGTTCCATTATGATGGCACATCGCCTGGGAGAGCAGCACTTTCATTCTCATGGGGATACCAAAATATGGACCGACTCGTGGTTAGCCTGAAAAGACGTTGTTTTTCTGATGTGAAATTGAAATGCTGCCAGAAAGATGAGAAAAAATAGTAGATAAGAATGGACATTGCGTTTAGTGACATGTTTCTTACTAATTTTTCAATCTAAAACATTACTTTTCATGAAAAAAGCAGCGAGGACTTGTTCAAGGTCCTATAATTACAAAAAGTGTGCCACTTTAACTTGAACCTATTCAAGGCGACTTTGACGTTTCGTGAGGAACACCGTTATAAGGTGCTCGCTCGGCACAGTAAATATACTTATTTGTACTTATCACCGTTCTATCTCCGACCCGATATCGGGTAATTTACGTTAAAATATAACCTGCTAGCCAAAATAGATCATCTCAGTAAAACCACGGAAAAAACAACCTTGGCGTTAAACATTATCAAAAATACGAACGCGCGCGTGCAAACACACACACACACACACACACACACACACACACACACACACACACACACACACACACACACACAATACAACAGACTGCACATTTTTTACGTGTGCAGTCTGCTGTATTCAAGTGCACTAAAACTAAGCAATTTTCAGAGCATTAACCAATTTTCTATTGATGCAGATTTACCACAGTCATTCCATATCTTGGAATGTAATCAATATTAAAGAAAAAACTTGCATACTTAAAGTATTCTGGCTCCTAAAAATACTTCTAACTTCAGGAAATAATCTGTTATTATTTTCTGTGGTTGAAATTCAGGATGTTAACTGAAAAATCTTTTCACAAGGGACCGATTGATGTGTCCTGCCAATTTACCACACATTGCGAGAAATAACAGAATTAGGATATTCCCTCCAGTTTTGGAGAATTTGCAGCAATTTCCACAGTAATGTTTTTCTGAAATGTGATCATCACTCTTAGACAGTTCCTGCAAGAAATATATTACTACACTGGGAGTAAAAATACTTTTTTCTGTTAAAAGGAAAGAAATCTTTTCTGTAACACAAAATTCATCTGCTGAAAAAAATAAGTTATATTCTTAAACATACAGTCAAACGTAAACTAAGACATTCAGAGGTACTAATTTATAAAAAAGGGTCTAGCTCTCTTTGCTTACTTTCTGATGAAAATCCCTCCACTTTTTTATTAATTTGTTTACGATTGATAATCCATCTTTCGTTATTTAAAACTTTTAACAGATATTTAAACTTTTGTACTTGTTTGACGTTCCCGTCACTATTTCATAATCCTTACCTTTTTTTTCTTTTGCTAACAATGATGTACTTCTGTCTTCTTACCATTGATTTACTTGGTAAGATTTTATGGCCCAAATTTTAGTTTCAGGCTTTAAGTCTATGGCACTCTACAAGATTAACACGCTATCCACTAGTTAACCGCAGTCTCTATTAGTATTTATTTTTCAACACTCACTCATTTTATCATTTTTATGAAATTAAAATTTAATTCCATTCATTCATAGATGTGAGCATAAAAGCCTATGATATAAATATTAATAAAATTCAGAAAACAGACGAATTAAAATCACGTCAAATTTGGAAATGCCTTCGAAGCGAAATTTCATTTAACTAATATTGCATGGCCCAGTTGATAAAAGCGTTGGTTGGATTCAGTGATCTGAACCAAAGAGATGTGAGTTCAAAACCATCGTTACAGCAAAGGTGGACAAAAAGTATACATAGTTGAGTTTTAAAAAATAACTGACACTGATAATTCCTTTCATTTAACCCATAACTGGAGAGAAAAGACGGATTAATACCTTTCCCAAGGGTATTTGCGCGTAAGTGAATGCAAAGATTACCACTCGAAAAGGTACTAATATGTCTCTTCCCTCACAACGATCAAAACGTCATTAATATAGCAAGAAAGATGAAGGACAACAATCAGAACAATGTAAATAGTGTAGATAATTACAATATACCATCTCAGGATCATAAACTAATATTGTTTATAAAAAGATTTTGTCTACATCCGCATTTTTCCTAATTGTATGTTTAAACGGATTATTTTCCCCTTTTCCGATAGAGTTGGGAAATGATACAAGGCTAATGTTTAAAATTGAGATTACGCATAAATGTTTATATGGAGGCTAAGAATGATGAAGAATCTTGTTGCAGAGGTCATCGTCTAATCTTAACCGAAAGTAGTTTAAAAAATAACAGAAAGGAAGAACTACATATCAACTACAAAACAACTAAAAATGCATAGTAATCAGTAAAAAGAGGGGCCCAAAAGGCCAACTACAAGTTGGTGATACAACAATCAAAGATGGAGAAATTTAAATACCTGGGAAATGTTCTAACAGAGGAAGGAAAGTGCGATATGGAGATCCAAAGACGTATTGGTATGTCCAAGGATGCATTCCAGAAGCTAAGTAGAATATTAAGAGACAGAAAAATTTCTCTGAAGCAAGAGAAGGAAGAGAGTACATGGTTGTTATGGGATTTCTGTCCTTCAATATAGCAGCAAATGATGAACAAACAACTTGAATCAACCGAATGGAGGTCTACAAATGGAGGTTAAGGATACCATGAACAGAACACTCGGGCAATGATGAGGTTTTGAAGAGAATGGACACAAAAAGAAACTGATAACTAAAATCAGGAAAAAACAACGAATAGAGAGAAAGATCGATTATTAAATCCAGCGTACGACATACCTGATGGACTTGATTAGATGGATATTGGAGCGATGATTATGTGGAATGAAAAGAGGAAGGGTGTTAAGAGTGACAAGTGATAAGGATCTGTGGAAGGCAATGGTCGCCTATGTCCCGAAGGGACACCGCAAATAGAAGGAAGAAAAATGTGCTGCATGCCGGACTAATCAGTCATCCCTGCATCATTACCAATCAGTCGTCCTTCGATTTTGCGGTTAATGGTCCAAAGTATATGCTTAAGAACACACATTGAACGGCGGGTAGCGTGTCTTAATTTTATGTTTGTTTGAAAAAAAAAGTTAACTGAACCATTAATTTTACAAATCCCAGAATGTCAATCGATGATGTCTTCAAAGACACGTAGAGTTTGGATAGTTCCAGTGACTTGACTTTTGTGAGTTTAATACCAGGCTAGAGCAGTGGTGAACAAGTAACTTAGGGAGACGGATTAAAGAGAGATAACTTATGACTACAAGAAGTGGTACACAGGGGATAAGAATTATATACCCCAGTAATCATAATAAAGGAGTTCGTTTCGAAATTCCTAGCACCTGAAGGGGGCCAGAACGTACAACGGCCGAAACGTCGTGAAAATGGCAACAAAGATGAAGACAATAGTCCGAATAATATAAACTGAATAAAGGTTCATAAAAAAAAGAAAAAGTGTTGAATTGTTATGGAGCATTTAATGTGGGTTTACAGAAAGATACTGAGAGCACTATGAACCAGAAATTTAATTTTTATAGAAAATTTTTTTATAAAAATAAAATTTTTCGTCTTGGACATGACGATAAACTGGATCCGGCAGCAAGACCTCTAATTGGGAGATTGTGAGGAGCATGGAGCCACATCTTAACTGCTGTTGTTCCCAGATCTATCTTGACCCAGTGTGGTAGCACCTGTTAGGGTTCCATCTATTGGCAAATAGTTAACACCCAAACTGGGTCAAAACACTATGAATGTATAAAAACACATTTTTTTTAAAGAAATATATACATACAAATACACTTTTATAGAAAAATATACATTGTTGAAGGATAAATATTACCAGCAATACATTTTTGAAGAAACAATTATTGCCATAACACATTTTTAATGGAAAAAAATTATTATCAGCAAAACAATTTTGAATACAAAACTAGAAAACAATTTTCAATTTTCTAAAATAAAAAAAAGAATAAAAACCAAAAAAAATCATTAAAATCTAGATCAACTTCTTCATTATAACCGAACATTAAAAGAAATACCTTAAAACCCCACCTTTTTGGCATTAAATAAGCCACAGAGATTAATATACCGTTAAACACAACTCAAACTAAAAATTTTAAAAATAATTCTGTTTGACAGGCCATGATTATGAAAAGACAGAGCTTACAAAGTGTTTCAAAGGATAAGTTTTTGCAAGGAACCCTGGTTTTTCACACGCACTGAAGAGATGCTGCATATAAGAATGCAGAGACAATCCGGTGGTTATCAATTGTAGATTGTAATATTTACATTACAACTAAACACTGAGCTATGTTAAAGTATATCATCACTATGTTTCTCCGTTGAACGGTAATGTACATTTTTGTGTCCGTTGTTTATCCTGGTTTGCTTTGATTTCAGTATATTCCGTGAGTGTCAAGATGTTCTCAGCACTCTTTGCTCATTATAATTTTCAGAAAGTTCAACTGCCTATTTTTTTTAATTATTTTTATGAACAATCAAGAGTGTTCCCACCCTTTTTTCGTGACTCTACTTTTGGATGTGGTTTCTGTTATTTGACACAGTACTTTTGTAAGAGATGCTTCACAAGGCTCAAAGATTGATGGTCCGAGCTGAGACTTACAATTTTGGAGTCTATAACAATTCTGTTACTTACTATACAGCTAGCGAGGGTAGAGGCAGAAATGGTTTTATACCTTTCTTTTGGATATTTATACTTCGTAATTTTCTTTCTCACGTCACGCAACATTAATTCATATGACAATACTGACATAGGTAATATGTTCAGGAAAAATAGTTTTTCTAAGAGAAACAAAATGAATTGTTTCTAGAGTAAGAATATTTATGAATAATGACAAGATATGTTCTATACGAAATTGTGGGAAAGTTATTACTACTTAAACCAATAAAAAACGCTTGTGGATAAATGGGTTAAGTTCGTATTTTCTATTCTTAATTTAATTTCCTGCTTCTTCTTTACACGAAAAAGAAATTTCTTTTGCGTCTTGCCGCTTTAACGACGCTGAATTGATCATTAGATACAATAATGTCTGGAACCATTTAATTTTACTTTCTTGTAATGGAAGTACATTGTAGTGCAGTGGATACCGGCTCGGAACAAGAAATCGGTAAGTTGCGTTCGAATTCCAGCTGAATTCGTTGCATTCACTATCGGAAAATATCCTTGGAAAAATAATTAATCTGTTGCTTCTCCCTCCAAATATGTTTAAATATCAGGTCAGATTGTGTTCTATAGAAGGAAGTCTGCCTCAGAAAAAAATGGCAACCTGCTGCGGGAAAATCTTCTTCCTAGTCACTTACGTCTCTTTCGAGACTTGAGCCTTCAATAGAGTGTAGAATCACTTCTACATGCACGCACATACCTACATACATATCGCCATGCACACCCGTTCCCACGCATATACCCACACACTCTTACGTAAGGACAGCACGTGAAACTTACTTTTTACCCGCGTTTATTAAGAAATATTTAAACTGATTTCCACACGTGTCTAGCCATTTGGAATATCTTTTTTCGGAGCATTAAACCGAATACCGTTCGTCTCTACCAACCCTCACACACAAACTGTTTCTCTCTATCCTATAAGAACATTTCAATACATGTATAATTATATACAGTACTATACAGTACAAACATATTATTTCCTTTCAGGAACTTTTCTATCATGAATATTCAGACAATATCATTAATATCTAAGAGAGAATTCTTTTCACATCTTACATTCACGAATTATTCAGTTCTGTAACCTTACATAATACAATGTTGTTATATTCGTTACATCGTGCTTTGTGTTATTTTATTTATAATTGTGGTCGTTCGGACAACCAACCTTTTTTTCACTGTTGAAATCACTACCCCGACGGTCAGTCTACTACAAATTGGTACCCAAGTTGTCCAAACCACAACAAGAGTATTACGTACGGCACTTAAATGACTGGCGATGGTGTAACGGTTAGACGCTCAGAACGAAAAATTGGCGAACTGAATTTGAATTCCAGTCAATCGTATTATATTCGCGTAGTTAAAAATTCCCAAGAAAGGCATAAAACCATTCTCCCTCATACAGCTATTTAATAAATTACAGAGCCTGTATACAAGTTACGACGCTCTACCCCCATTCATCTTCCCACATTGATCCAGACTTAACACGTCAGATTGCGACACTGGGTCAAGTGAGTGGCTGCTTGAAAAATCTATGGCAAAATAACTCTACTATGCCAGCCAATCAGTAGAACCCAATCAAGGATGTCAGACCACATTTGACATCTGACCTCCTAACTTCTCAGACTTCAACCCCATTCTGAATTATTATATGTGGCACACAATCTAGCAAAGGACCATCAAATCTCCTTGTAACACGGAAGATAAACAGAAGGTAAGAATTATTGCAGCATTCACTAAATTAAGCAAGAAAATCGTCCAGAGGAGTTGAAAGAGATTCCGCAGTCTTGTAGAGGACGTGGTTAAAGACAATGTCGTTTCTATTGAATAAATCTACTCATAATATATCAATAGACTATCACATATGGCACTTAAATGACAGGCGCTGGTATTACGGTTAGATGCTCAGAACAAGAAACCTGCGAACCGAATTTGAATTCCAGTCAATCATGTTATTTTTTTTAATCATATCACCCCGAAAATCGATAATCGAAAGAATCGGATTATAGAAGGAGTGGTCCGATTTGGGTAAAGATACCTGTTAAAATGTTAGTATTGTTTTCATTTTTGCGTAACTTGGGCAACAATTTATACATCACAATCTGTAGACGGTTAAATTGTGGTTCTCTGCGGAGACAATCTGAGTTCGAAGCTAGTAGATTGATTGAATTATATTGTCTTATACCGCTTATCAAACATTTGCAGGTTGTTTAAAGACAGAAAATATTTAAGATTGTAGGAATATATGTTTTGAAGATAATAATGTTTTAGCGATACAAGAATTAAATATTGTGGAATATGTTGTAGAACATGTAAGTTCATACATTTTCCAGGAGTATATTCCCGTAAGTAAATATAACGAACCGAACTGGAATTGGAACGTGGCTCAGCGATTAAATATTCTGAATTACTATCCATTAAACTACCTTCAAATCCAAGCTTCAAGACCCTGATATTTCCAAAATGTTACCCATCTAAGCACTGAGCGGGGTTGGCGTTACTTTGAACTGGTGCTACAGAATCATAAACCAAATGTTGTTCCAAATAATCAAAACCACTTCACATAAGAAATTTGACCAATAACAACTAAAAGGTGTAACTCGAAGTGAAAATAAGAACTTAGTCAGGATTATGACTATTTCAAAGAGAGGCTTAGGAAGGAAACCGCCATCAAAACTTAAGAGGGATAAAAGCTATTTGACTTGAGAGGCACATTTTCCTGAAAAGAAAAATATTTTATAAATTCCGAACAAACAGCACAACAAAATGCTCGCTGAACATCTTATATATTGTCTCGTTAGACCGAAACTTTCCTATAGATCCCATGTTTGGAGCCAATCAATTTCAGACAATATGGAAACATTCAGCTGTATCCAACCGCTTTCTTAGATCAATGTTTCGTCGAGACCTGTGCTACAGAATCACAAAAAAAAAACGATCTCTACCAAGTTAAGAAAAAAGATATGTAACTGGGAGGGAAAAATAACACATGTTGTCTTAAAATAATGATTTAATCATGAGGTTGATGCTTCACAGTACTTCAAAGAAAAGGTTAAAAAAAGAAGTCTCCGTCAGTACTGTAAAGGATGATAACAACGATTGGGCTTGTGAAATATCAGTCAGTTGAGTGTCATACGTGATACACGCTTGGGCAGTCAGTAGGTTGCCATTAATTGCTGCGGTAGACTGGTTGCCAGCCAAGGTGATAGAACCTAATCTGTCCTATTATTTAACCCCTAACTGGAGGGAAGAGACTGATTAATACCTTTCTTAAGCGTATTTGCACGTAACTGAATGCAAGGAATTCAAATAGAATTCGAACTTCCAAATTTCTCGTTCCAAGCCGACATCCACTGCACCACAAAATTCCCTTAAAATTTGTTTCAAAAAAAGATTTTAAAAATTATGGTTGTCTGAGTCACTGACCGATCAATTTAATTTCAATATGCAACCAATATGATATACTTTTATAATTATAATTACTTTGCGTGAGAATATATATATAAAGTAAAACAATTTCGATATTAAATCTGTTGGATAGGCATTTCTACGAGGAAATCCTCGCTTCTTCAGCAACAACTAAATAAAGGACTATCCAACGGATTTAAATATCGAAATTTTCGTTTTAATTTTTATATATGTCTCTGTAAATAGAATGTAATATTTGCATCGAGCCCTCCCAACTTGATCAATTTTAATATTAGTAAAATAAATATTAATTAGGATCGAGTTTTTGGGATTTATCTATCTGAATATCCTTTTGGATTTAGTATATATATATATATATATATATATATATATATATATATATATATATATACATATAAGATAGGGTAATCCAAACAATATCTAATTAATACAAAATATTAAATGTATATAAAGCTTTTTAAGATGAATTTAATCCATTCTTACTTTAATATAAAATTTACTAACAAACTCAACAGTAATTAGGTTACTTTACGAGACAGTTCTATAATTCTTATTGATTTTATAACTGCGGGTAATATTTTTAGGCCGAGTCTGCGATAACAGAAGGAATCAATTTTTTAACTTTTTCATTTATCCGCCTTGATTTATAAGTCATGTGATATTTTAATTTTATAGATATCGTGATTAATCTTTAGTAAGAATGTATTAGAAGATCTTTAAAGCTGACATTTCTTATTAAATCCAGCAAATCATTTTTAAAAGAATCAAATAGTTTATGCTTAGTGGTGTTTTTTTTTTGTTGAGATTTCAGACTTAGTTTTTTTTTAAGATTGCAAGTTGAGTTAGAAGGATTCAGTTGCAAATGGGCCTTCCAATGCAGTCTCATTCAAAAAATCAATAATTTTCTTCACAAGGGATCTGGTAAATGAATTCAGAGATGAATAACGAATGTTTTTCAATGTATATTCAGGGGAAAATTTTTCCATTTCTTTGATATAATTCGTACAAGTTTATGGAATTAAGAGTAATCCGGGGAGTGTTCAACTTAAGTTACTGAGAAGCAATAAATGAAATGCTGACAAACCCGTAAAAACACAGAGGATCATCTAAAAAAATTGAATTAATATAAAATATGAAATACATAAAAATAGAGAGCTCAATTGATGTTTGTCCTGGGTATGACGGTAAATTGCATCCGGCAGCAAGACCTCTGATTGGGAGGTTATGAGGAGCATGAAACCACTTATTTGCTGTTGTTCCCAGATCCACCCTGACCAAGAGTGGTAACACCTGTTAGGGTCCCATGTATGGGCAAATAGGTAACCCCTAACCTTAGGTTAAAAGACTATGAAGGTATAAAAATATACTTTTATAGAAATATATACATAAAAAAAGATTTTTATAGAACAAATATAGATTTTTGAAGGAAAAATATTACCCACAAAATATTTTTGAGGGAAAATAAAATTACCATAACATATTTTAGAAGGAAAAACTATTACTGCCATAATACGTTTTTGAAGGAGAACAAAGGCTATCTTTGCAAAGTGGTGCGAGAGCCTCTTTGCAGAGACATCACTGATAACAAATATGTTCATTTAACTTGCTTTGTAACCAGTAAAGTGTTGTCGGAATTTAGATAACCTTCCAAGGTTGATATGCCATAAAACTCAACCAAACTAATCGACAGATATTGCCTAGAGCAAAACTAATTGGAATTGTTAATTATTTGTAACTATAATTATATTCTATTATATATATATATATATATATATATATATATATATATATATATATATAAAGAATCACAAGATAGCCAAAACCTACCGCGGTTTCACACAACGGCTCGTCGTTTATAACTGCGGGTAATATTTGACGAGCCGTTGTGTGAAACCGCGGTAGGTTTTGGCTATCTTGTGATTCTTTATGTGTCTTCGCTCTACTTCTGCTTTTCATTTGTACTTTTGCATTTGTTTGTATTTGTATCGAGCACTTTTTCTTCTTTTTTTGTGGTTGGTTCCGTTTGGGTTTTTTTTCTTTACTGCGGAGTATTGTATGTCGTGTCTTTATTCTGCGGATTTCTTTTTTTTCCCCACTCTTATCCAACGCCTTAGTGCGACGGATGTTAACGGAATTAGATTCTATCGGTTATTCGTTTTTCTTAAAGTTTTTCTTAAAGTTTACCTTTGTAGAATTTTAGGATTTAGATACTTACAGAGTCAGTTTAGGTATTATTTTGAATATATATATATATATATATATATATATATATATATATATATATAGGACCATTTTATCTCTACTATTTTCTGTTATATTTACATTTCTTATTTTGGTTATTTTAATATATTTATAGAGTGTTTATTGTGTGCTTATCTGGCCTCCTATAGTAGTGTGTTTGTGTGCGTTTGTTTTCTCTGGATGTATATCTGTTCTCTGGTTCGTTCTTATATATTGTTTTTCTTTGAAGATTTTCTGTATTTGTGTAGTTTAGTGTATGTGTTCTTAATTTTTGTGACACTTCCGGTATGGCCGCTTCTCTTGTTGACGTGTATACAACTCTACCCTTCAACTTACCTCTTTATTTTTTCTTTGTGCTGACATACATTTTCTTCAAATATTGTGAGTTAAATGAAACTTTTTATTTTACCAATCTAATGAAGAAGATTGTATTATGTATTTATAACCATTTAATTATGTTTTTAATGTTTTCCTTTCTTTCTCTCTTTCTCTCTCTCTTTCTCTCTCTCTCTCTCTCTTTCTCTCTCTCTCTCTCTCTCTCTATATATATATATATATATAATATCGCACATTGAATACTGGTAGTAATACAGTAGTGTCCGATATAATATAACCGATTTATAACACTATATATTAACAAATATGCATTATTCTTCACTGGTAGCCAGACTCGGTATGTCATTCCCAATGTAACAATTAGGTGCTAAGTTAGGACTAAAATCTCATTCAAGCACTATACTATAACACATGTTCAATGTAATATAACAGACTACAATGTAACAAATATATATAGTATCGTCCATATGTAGAACGACTCGGTGTTTAATGCACTATACATTCATCAGTTACAATAGTCTGCAATGGCTTGTCAAATATAAGGAGATATTTGATTTTATACATAGTATCCAATAATTACAAATATTTGTGCTAATAACTATTTGTATAGGTATACATTTACGTGAAATTGTTCCAAATTGACATCATCTTAAGCAAATAATACCATCTCTTGGCAGAACGAATTTTCAATATGACACATAAATTGATGAAATTATATTGACCTTATAGAAAATATTTCATTGACGAACTAATGTGATAAAATTGTATTGACCTTTATACAAAAGATTCAGTGAAAGGATATCAAAGAAAATTGTTGTTTTATCTTAGATTATTTTCTTCTGATTCTTAACACAGATTGTGTTGTACCAAAAAGAAAAAATACTTTGTTGCTCTGAAGCCAAAATCGGAAACATCGCAGATAAAAAGGAAACAGAGGGAAAGTGACAAGAGACACACAGAAAGTAAAAGACACACAGAATAAAGGAAGGAAAATAGAAAACAACAGTTCAATATTTAAAATAGTTACTATCTTTTGTAAGAAGTGTAGAAGCAAAGAAGCGATGAACGAAGGTAAAATCACAGGTTTAGATAAATTATTTTGCGTGATAATCAAAATGAATAATAAAGGCAAAATAATTCTTATTGACAAACTAAGTTTAAATTAAGAATTAAAGAAAAAGTAACATAACAAAATGTAACAAAATTACATAAAGACAATAATGCTACTAAGATGCAAGTATTTACTGTGTATGAAAGAATATGAAAAAAATGAAAATCATTGTTAAGGAGAAAAGGAACTGTTAAAAAAACATCAAATGTAAGAAAATAACGATTAAAATGGCATTTCAATTTTAGAAGATAAAAGTTGACTTGAAAGCAAATGACCACGCAAGCGTTCAATAAGCCAAAAGTGTGAAAGAAACCATTATAGTGAAACCTACAGTTACATCTACCGTTTTTAACGTTTAATGAGACCTAATTTCCGATCTAGTACTGAAGCCGAGTAGTTTATGAGGTCGACGTACTAAAAAGAAAATTCATCATAATTTGCCATGAAATATTTACAGAAACTTTACGGTGGTAAAGTGACTAAAGCCGAGATACCTAGTCAGGACCGATAACACTGCAGTTTATTCTTTATATTTCATGGAAAATCTCTAACTCTATATATATAAAAGGCAATATGTTTGTGTTTGTGTCTGTGTATCTGTCTGTCTGTATCTCCTTTATACAAATTCCACAATTTTTATCTGAATCTCACCAAACTATATAAATTTATAAAAATAATCGTCGGGGCTCTGGTTAAGTCATGGGCTACGTATTTTTTCCGATTTCTTTCAAGATATTGGAAAGCTATACCGCGATATCCGATCAGGTCTGATCAAGATCAGGATTTCAGCCCTTTTATCGTGGTTCTTGCTGCAGAATTGGCTCTAACTTGGTAAAATTATAGCTTTTAGTCTCAGACATTAGTAGATCTTCTCAGACGACACATTTTCCCCGATATCGGAAATCGATACCCCCGATATTTTATCGAATCTGATCAAAAAGCCATATTCAGCCATCGATGTGGATAATTTTCTCCAATTTTACTCTTGATGTGTACGGTAAGTTTTCATGGACTTACTTATGTTAGTTTATCCTTGGATGACTTATTTGAATCTGATATTGGAAATCGATACCCCTATATCCTATGTGGTCTGATCAAAATCAGGTTTTCAGCCCTTTTATTTTGGTTTTTGCTTCGAGTTTAGCTCTAATTAGGTGTAATTGTAGTTCTTAGTCTCAGCCATGACACTATTTACTCAGAGGACTTAATTAGCCTTCAAAATTCAGTTTGCGACGGAAAACTTATTCGACATCGATACCGGAAATCAAAATTGGACTTCCATCCATTCATTTTTCTTTCAATTTTTGTTTCGCTTTGAAACAACACTTGCATTTTAGTCTTTCGTGTCAACGTCCAAAGAGTCTGAGCACCAAGACCATGGATTAGTTTTAAAGCTTTCATTACACTCGAGCAACGCCGGGCTACACTGCTGATATACAATAAATGTACTAAACCCAAATTAACAACAAACATACAATAGATTTTAGAATGAAAATCTGTCTAGTCGACACATTAGAAACAGTTTTACTGACATCCGTCCTCATAATTGATTCAGTATGATCTTTCATCTCACCGGAAACCATTATTCCATAAAGATGGAATGAATCACTCTTCTGGAGTTAAGCATCGGTCATACTGGTGAAAGGCTAAAAATGTTCCCTAAGACAATTTAAAATTAACCATTTCATTTTCGAGGAATTAAAATTTACAAAGCAATTAGCAACTGATTTTATGTCATATTTAGAAAAACTCCATATTTGATCATATTGAATCGATCAGGGTTACCAGGAAGACAAGAGTAAATGCTTGTGTTATTAGTTTAGAAATGAGTTGTGAGCTGATAACATCGGAAATGTCGTTGATGGTAATAGAAGAGCAACCTAAGTAGAATTTCTGAAACTTCGTGTCAGATTAATTTAACCTAAACAACTATTTTGCAACTTTCCCATTGATAAATATTTTACAAGGCTAATCTACCATTTCTTGTAAAATGGGTTCGAATTTTTTCTAAGAGCACCACACATTTGTATTTGTCTATATTTCTGTGATGAGATAATATTTACAGTATTTACTTCGGACTATTGTCTTCATGTTTGTTGCCATTTGTACGACGTTTCGGCCGTTATACGCGCCGGCCTTTTTTAGGTGCTAAGAATTTCGAACGCATTATAACAATCCCTGAGGTATATCATCTCCATCCCTTTTGCGTAGGGCCTCTTTTTGGTAGGCATATGTTTTCTTCCTGTTTTTCTGCAAGTTGATTAAAGTTGTGAGTTCAATACCAGTTTACAGCAGTGGTGAACAAGTAACTTGCATGGTTAGAAGGAGACAACTTATGAATCCCAATCGTGGCATTATTACTACTCAAGGAATGAGAATAATATACCCCAGTGATTGTAATAAACGATTCGGTTCGAAATTCCTAGCACCTGAAGAAGGGCGGAGCTTACAACGGCCAAAACATTGTATAAATGGCAATAAAAATAATTACAATAGTCCGAATAATGTAAATACTGTATAATTTTCCTACTTTTTTATTCATTTGCCTAAGATTATTCTGCTTTATAAAAATATTTTGGCCGTTGTACGCTCCGGCCTTCTTCAGGCACTAGGAAGTTTTAACGAAATATTGAGGATAATAGTCCGAATAATGTAAATACAGCACCATACATGTTTCTGAATCTTTTGCCCGTAATTTGTTCTAATATTTTCATCAATGATTTTCTTGATGACATCAGCTCTCAGTTTGCATGTATGCTGATAAAACAATTTGTTGCTATCTTTATAGCAAGTCTGATCAGTTCGATGAGGTAAGATTGGAAGCTGATATGAAAGATTTACTACAGTATCTTGTTAACTGGGATAAGGTGTAGCGGAACTCTGGATCCTGATTGGTCATCAAATTGCAAAATTCAAAATACGTCAGAGAAACAGTTTTTCCAAAGCTAAAGAAAAAATCATTCTGGGAGGTACCCCAGGTGACTGAATTCAATATATAAGGATGGTCTCCAACCGGTCATGGCGGTCAATCAGAGATGGGAGCAGCAAGAGACACCGGTAAAATGTAGCGAGAGAAGCTTCAGGTAAACTCTGACATTGTCCCCTTTCTCTTTCTCTTTGTCTATTTCAACAATTACTACTACGAACATTGTGTACGAACTCTTGATACCTTGACTTTCTCAGTGAACAATAATTTCTACAAATTCTTGTTACTCCTCCTTTAATAAATTTCTATTTTAACATTCAAAATGTATATTTTATTATTCCACTATTCTACACTAATCCACACATACCAACCTGCTGACAAACAACCTTCTGATGAAAGCCTTCTGATGATTATAACTCTACATATAACTTATAAGCTGTAAGGAGTTTGGTTGAATCTGATACAAGGCCAAATAAAAAAAATAACCAGCTCCCTACGGCTACAAAGGAACATCTTGAAATTTTCAACATTTGAAAATGAAACATCTCTATTAATCATCCGAGATATCCCTTCCTGGATTTCATCAGCATGCCTGGTGCTAATAGACTGACATGTTTTACGTTCTCCTGCTGACATTCACAGCTGGCATGGTATTTAAAGATTATATTAAATTAATTGCTCTGTCTGTTGCTAAGATAATTGATTCACTGTGTCGCGCTAGATATTTTTTACTAGTATCTCACTTAGATATTTATATCCATGCTTTCAAAATTGCTTCCAAATATGATCCGGTGATCCTGCTCTATATTTGGAGATTCTTGATAAGATCCAAAGAGGAATCAGCAATATTATTGATCCTAACCTGGCGTCTCGGCTTCAGTAACGTTCCCACCGCTGTAATGTATCCTCCTTGTGCTTTTTTCAGCTTCATGCTTTCCAGCCAACTTTGATCTTCTAAAATTTAAATGCAATGTTAATTGTTATCTACTGTCCTCTAGTTTCCTCTTCTTTTATTGTTCTCGTTTTTTAATAATGTTTACTCTTTTCTTATTCTTTCATAACTAGTAAGCCATTGTGTCTTAATAGCTTTACTATCTTGCATGAGCTGAAATAAGGAAAATCATTTAGAATTTTTCTGAAGATATCTTGAAATATTTGAAAGTGAACATTCTTGCGTTCGAATTAACTTCGTCACCATATCACACAGTTTTTGATTAAAATGATCATGAAATAATGTTATAGAAATATGTTTTGCTGGAAATATCTATGTCTGTCTACCAAATTGTAATGAAAAGAACCTGGTAGAACTTTTAGAGGTTCGGATATTTTTGGTTGTGTTCGGATTTAGTTCTATGCTTATTCCAACTTAAACACTAACTAATCTACTAAAATATTTTTACAAAAATAAATTAACAAAATAAAAATGTAGCAGATGCATTATATTGTTGTCTTTATCGGCTTGGTGTTTGTGCAGACGCAAAATTTCTCACTGAAAAAATTATCTTTAGGTATTAAGATATTGAAAGAGAGATATAGATAGGGAGGTAGGAAAGAATACATGATTATAATAATGTTAGGGGATTTGAGGAAAATTTAAGGAGATCATTTAACAAAGTATTGAGAAGTAATTTCAATGTTCCATATTTGTACAGTGCTTTGAAGTATGATTCAGTAAATAAATATTTCGTAGTAATAGGGGCCAACATTTCTCGCATATAATATAATGGCAATGATTATCTTAAGCGTTTTCTAAAATTAATAGTAATAATTTATGGTTCAGTTCTGTCTTTTTCATTTGAAACTTCAGAAAAAACGCATTTAATAAGTGGAATAATATTCCTAATTAAAAGAAACAAAATCAATTTACCCTATTTACATTATTCGGACTATGTTGACATTTGTATGCCGTTTCGGCTGTTGTACGCTTCGGCCTTCTTCAGCAGGTATATGAACTCCATTCCTTGCCAAGTGTTTCTTCTGGATGTCATAAGTTATCTTCTTCCAAACTTGTAAGTTACTTGTTCATCACTGCTGTAGACCGGTATTGAACTCAAAAACCTTTGGGTAAAGTCACAGGCAACATTAACCAACGTATGTGACCACTGGGACATATGTTTTTAAGGACAAGAACAACTGAATTTTTGGGACTTGAAAACTTTATGTCCAGTAACCTTATTTTTTTTACCAGATCTCATATTTCAATTTTTTATGTTATGGTTTTCTCTAGTATTTTTTATGTTAATGGTTTTTACTAGTATATATTTTACCAGTGCTCGTATTGCATTTTTGACAATAAGGGTTTTCTCTGACACTCGTATTACTGATTCCCATATTGTGTTCATCTCTATGCTTTGTCGGCTTAGGAGATGAGAACAATAGTCCGAATAATGTAAATATTGTAAATACTACCTCATCTTAGAAATATAGACAAATCCTAAAGAATTTGCCTCTAGCTGTCTTTAGATGTATGTCGTTCTCAGTAAACTTCTAATGATTTCGAATCAAACTGCACGCGTAGATTGTTCTTAATTTTTGCTCATGTTCAAGAATATCACGTTCTTTTTAAAATGAATAATTCTAAGTTTTTTCTTTGCTCAGATTCTACGGAATCTGAGATAGCAATCAGACATTGAACTTGAAAATTTATGCATCAACATTTACTAGACTAGACTACTGGTCCGAAAGACCATCCTCAACCGAGAACTTAAGCTTAATATTTTTATTACCTGTCTATCAGAGCCTGGAACGATTTGGCAAATTGAATTGAAATATTTATTAATATCATTTTCTTCCAAATAGATTTTGGTGTTTTTGAGAAAAAAGAGATTTAGACTAACCAGTTGAAAACATTTTAATAGGAAATACTTTCAAAATGAGGTAAATACTCACAGGAATCAGTACTGGACAGGTTTAATCAATGTCTATCCTGTAACTTAAAAATTGCCACACAAAAATGATGCTAATTCCCACAAGATATACGCATATCAGATTTTAGGTTAATATTTAATGTAACTTCTCGTGAAGATATTCCATATTTAATACCATTTTTTCTTTTTTTTTTTTTTGTAATTAAACTTGCGTAACCTATTTGGTTTTCTGTGAAAACATGGAAATTAAATTATATTTTTAAAATCAAATTTCATCTGCTATGCCTATATATATGCAAATTTTTGTTTAAGTTATCTAACAGAAAGTGGGGCGATTTCACGATATATCTTTCAAATATTTCCGATATTTTTCTAAATTTTCTAGAATTTTATTGGTTTTGCTTCTTTCGTTTTTGTTCTGTTGCGTTGTTCTGCATCAGTAGTCTCCTTCATGCCTCTCTCTTATTTTATTATACATTTGTATATCTTCTACATGACACATGCAAATAGGTACAATCCTAATTATCAATCTACTGAACCGAAGAGGGTGTTCTAAAATTACTTTTACAATCTCTTCATTTCTCTCCTATTTGACGTTTATGTCTTGTGTTTTCTAATGATGATCTCGATCTCATTTCATTGTCTTCCCGTATGAGTCACTATAATTCATAGGGTCTATATGTATTGCATTGAAGTGATCAGAAGAGATCATCCTTTCTTCTTTGTCAAAGTCTTTTTTCTTCACGACATTTTCATCTTCACTTCTGTTTACTAACTGGTGAAAATTGAGATTTTTCTTTGATGTCATGGCCATCTTGTGTCCTCTTTGCATAATGAAATTAAAAGATTACTATTTGTATTTCTCCTTTTAGCCCTAGCCTCCCTGAGTAATATATTTCTGTGACCCGATAAAAATATGATTGATTCAAAAGTGTGATCAACATCAAAAACATAAAATATAAACCGTGACCCACAAAAGGATGATTGACATCAAAGGCAGATGGTTTGAAAGGCAGATAGCTTGAAAGACAGCTGGTTTGAAAGGCAATTGCCAGCGAAGATGATTGACAGATATGCCTGGCCAGAGATAACACAAGCCAAAAACTGAGATGGCAGAAATGCGTGGAAATTTCAGGTTATATACGTTCGGGGTGTTACTGGCCGAAATGAGAATATAATGAGAACGCAGAGAAAATAAGACAAGACAACTCCAGCAATTCAACAACTCCAGACACCTCCCTCGTATATGCGTTATTCTCTCCGGCTATCTTCCTATTCCTACGACCGACGATATAGAAGTTCATATTTTTATATATATGTTTGTGTTCCTCGTTTGTCGGCCAAGACGATTGTTATCTTATACTATCAAAGGCAGTATATAACACCTGCAAAACACCTGATCCAAGTCTCGCGAAATATCGTTCATTCAAGTGACTTAAACATCCAGTCAGTGACACCATATTGTTTTAATAACACGTTATCAGCATTAAGCTTAGTGCCTTTTTCTTAGTTTATTATAAATTTTATATTTATTCTACTTAACATACACAAATAGGTATAATCTTATTTACCAATCTGTTACTGTTTAATTATAAATGTAAACTGCCATTTCAACATTGTATATTTTATAGTGTTAGAGACACAACACTAATACACATAGGAAAAAAAGAACGAAATTTAGGTTGCAATGACAAAAGAAAAACTATAATTCAATTTAATGTATCTCTAGTTAGTATGAATGCAATAGCTATTAGAAATGTTTACGGAATTTTGAAACATATACCAATTACGAAGCAACAAATTCACATTGACCACAGCAAAACACATTGATTTTTAAGAGTATTTTCAATGTCATATAACCCAAGCATGTAGGCGATCGTGGTTTTTCACGAAAAACATACATCTACATGGGACGAAATAAGATGCGTACAAATTTACCTTCAACCTCCCAAATTTATTCACGCTACTATAGAATTACGTATGTGTTTCCATTTTTAAGATTAAGGATTGTCTCACGATACAATGGTTTAGTAGATTAATCACCGGTGCATGACTATGGGCTTATCCAATCTCTGGGTACTGTCTATGATTCTGAGAAAACTGAACTAAATATAAATGAGCAGTATGTAAAAAAAAACGAGAGATTCTTTGACATAAACAAGGGATCGAGATCAATGTATGCCTGTACATTAATGAAATTGTTTAGCTTGCAATTTTCTTAGGTTTGTCCGGAAAAACAGCTATCTAAACAAAGGCCTAGGGCAACTGATTTTTACCTGTGTATATCTTTATGATCTATAAGTTTCCGTGACTTTTGTAAAGAATAGGGTTTCCGTTGTTTCCTCTACGATTCTCAGAGCATAGATTTCCTTCTTTTAGAATACTTCCTACGCAAGGCTTTGCTGCAGGTTATCTAAGGCAGTAAATATATTTAGATTGCATGTTTTATTTGGTACGGGGATAATATTGATGTCTTACTAATTAACCCATAACGGAGAAGATAAGACGTGTATTCATATATTTTTTAAGTGTATTTTTCGGACAGGTGAATGTAACGAACAAAACTTTCATTGGAAATCGGTTCCCCCATTAACAACAATAATCCATTACACTATCAAGCTTACAGAACATCGCATTCACACGCTGTCCCCCATTTAGGTAATAACAAAGCTCGATATTGCTTGACTTTGTTTAAAAATTAGAAGCATAAAATATTAGCCGAATCTCTCAGTGTAGCTACATTTTAAATCAAACTGACACCGTTATAAATGTGGACAAAAAAGCAGGTTATAGTTTTATCCAGTGTATTACATTATAAACCAAACTCGCATTTTGTATCACATCACTCTTAATTTACATATTTAAGATAACATAAAATTCAATTGTTTTTGTTTTATAAATGCATCTGATATTAAAGCAAAACATATTAAACACTATGGGAAAATATTTTACGCGAAAGATAAACAAGTATGAATTAAATGTCACTCAGATATCGAATCTTACTCCGATATTTTCGACATCATCTGTTTTCATTTGATTTCGTTTTATTTATCTTTTGATTAATTTAGCATCTGAAAGAAGACTTGAAAGCAAAATATTAAATAATGCAGAGCAGTGAATTACACTATTTACATTCTTTTGGGCAGTTGTCCTCATTTCTATTGGAATATTCGGCATATTCGGCTGATGTACGGTCCAACCTTCATCAGTAATTAGAATCTTGCTTTTCTTCACTGGTGTAGAGTGCTTTAGTTTCATTCATAAGTCATACCTCTTCTAGATGTCTCAGTATCAGTTATCTTTCGTTAACTTTATACGTGCTACTAGACTGGCATCACGGGAACCCATGCTAAGAGATTTTCGGAAAAGATTCTATGGTCAATACAATATTCAGAAGCGGCTCTACCTTACGGAGGAAGGTTTTCCCAGTCAAGTCTAGCACCACAAGTCAACATCACCAACAACTGTGGGTACTCTATTCTGTAACAGCCTCCTAATAATAAGACTGTAGAAACAACAGCCAAAATTAGGAATAGCCTTTTGGGTAAAAAGTGTAGTTATCAACCCATTTGAAATGGATGAAACAAATTCTGCACAGGGAGAAACACCCTAGTATCAGATATCTGAAAGAATCACTACATATAATAAACTAAGAGTACCTATGTAGGCAAATCCTAAAAATACGGTATGATTTCAATGGTTTATCAACAGTTTACAGGCTCTTCAAAGCCAGAAAATAATTTTATATATTAAGAATGTTTTTTTTTTGTTTTTTTTGTGGGGAAACTAATAATTGTTTCGTGAGGCAAGGGTTACAATATAATTAATGGCTGGAAATAGAAAAGGGGGATAGATATCTTTCTCAAAAGTATTTGCGTATGATTTAATATAACGTCTCCCACTCTAGGGGAGGGGAAACACTGCTTTCTGATTAACAGTTCCTAGCCTTGATCCATTATAACACTGCACATCCAAACTTACAGCTCCTGATATTCCCAAAAGGGCACCTCTTTTGTTACTGGCCAGTCTTGACCTTGCTTTACTGTAGTGATTGTACGAAAACCGGTGTTTCAATGTGATGTGGCTATAAGTTCAAATAGGATATGAAAATCGTTATAAAAGAAATAAAAACAAGTGTCAGTAAAACTCAACAGAAGCAGCAGTAACAGCGAAACCTTGTTGTGTACAGTAAAACGTGGCCAAGAGCAACAGCACTCATCAGAATTTAGGTTAGTTTTCTTTTTTTTTTAGAATCAGAATTGTGCCGCCGGACTATAGCCAAGTCCATTGAAGCGTTGCTTCTTTAATTTAGTGATTTAGTAATTTTAATTTTAATACCTAAGCTGGCCAATGCATAATTAGACTCAGTGGAAAAGAGTCAAGTAATAACTGAGCAGGACTAAATAGGTACCAGATAAGATAACTGCAGACATTGTCAATGAAATGAGAACAAACAAACCCCGTAGAATATATAAAGATTTTTGTTCAAAATTCTCTGAATCTTACTGCAATCGACAAAGACTTGATGAAGACCAAGGTGCACGGCAGCCAAAACGTAAAGCTAACAGCAATAATCTGTAGAGAAAAATATTTAATTGCACGCTTTTACAAAATATTCGCACTCACGCATATGCTCATAGAAATGCTTTATTTATAAATAATGCATTTTCGGTATTGTCTGTGGGCATAAACAGACATTTGGTTTGTACACTAGTATGCTTTTTCATTTTTAATTACGGATGAAGTAATAGTTTAAGTAATTAAGACACATTACTATCAACCCGTGCATTGAATACTGCGGCCATATCTGGTCGGTTGCTCCGGCTATCTAATTAGATGTCCTTGACGAAATCTAACGGAGAATCTGTAACATGATCGATCCCGACTTGACAGCTTAGATACAGTCATTTTCTAACCGGGTCAATGTGGCTTCTCTTTGTCTCTTCTACATATATTTTCACAGCTGCTGTTCTGATGAACTTCGCTCTCTGTTACCCCCAATGTATGAATTTATTCGAGCCACAAGATTAGAAACTAGTCCCCACCCTTTTACTGTGGAACCAATAAAATGCAAACGCAAATTCTTCTCCATCAGCCTCTTTTCTCGCATTTCCCACCTGTGGAATTCCCTTCCGTTTACTTGCTTCTTCGTCAGCTACAATCTCCAAGAATTTACGTTTAAAGTTAATAGACATCTTCTATCTCACTGACTTGCATCCTGTCTCTCTCATGCTCGTTTCACAGTTCATAGCACTCTCATCAGTATTTTCATCCTTCTCTTACCCACTTCCTGACAACCCCTATAACCTGTCACTCTTTCTCATAACTTTCTTCCTATGTAACCACCTGCTCATCAGTGGCAGTAAACTGTCTTGCTTGGGGCGATATGATTATAAAAAGAAAAAAAGACACAGCATCACAGATTTTGTATCTCGTCGTCCTTGCTACCTACTTTATTTTTAGCATTTTTGAATACAGAAATGTATTTTTGGTTATTTTTTTTCTTTTGTGACCTTGTTCACACAGTCCTAGATGCTTTTAGTATAACAACCATCTATCCATTCATGAAGTTTAAAATTCTCACAAATCTACAATGGTTCATTTGAAGGTTGTCACATGGCTTTGCAATTTTTGTTGTCTGTAAGCTAGAATGAGATCAGACTGTTTGGTCTTATATTCATCTCCAGCAGTTTGATATTTTCAAGCAAGGTCTGACAAAGAGGACGACCAGGATTGGCATTAACGCTACTGACCTATAAACTTACAATGTATACATCAAATGGAGAACGCTAATTAAACAGCGGCTAATGTTTACTGTACGTTTTCATTCCCCAAAAACACATTCATTCTATAGCTCTTTGCTTTCTACGTGTGCTAGACAACAAACAATTCTGAAAGAGGATTAAGCGTTCAGAAAAAAAAAGATTCTAAAAAAGTTTTTGCTGACCTTTGAGACAACACACGAACACAGACATTGTTTTAAATTATATTGTATTCATGGTTAAAATTGTCAGTATCTGGGATAGAACGTATGTATGTAAATATACACGTAGGCAGTGAGCTGCGACAGACTGTTTTATGTCTATTTGCTCGACTATTTATATATGCTCTATTGTATTACACTAACAGTTATAGGGTATGCGGTAACGGTTATGTTTCAAATTATTCTAGAAGTAAACTTTCAACGCAGATTTTCGAACAAAGATTTTTGGGGAAAGTGCAGCTTGATTAAAATTAAATGATGTGCGTTGTGGTACAGTGGATATCGGCTCGGAATGAGAAACCGGGGAGAGCCGAGTTCGAATTCCAGTTGAAGCCATTGTATTCACTTACGCGCAAATACCCTTGGGAAAGGTATTAATTCCGTCTCTTCCTTCCAGTTATGGGTTAAATAGCAGGAGAGATTGGATTCTATAGTCTTAGTCGGCAACCAGTCTACCACAGAAAGCAATGGCAAACTACTGTGGGATAATCTTCTGCCCATCAGTCATGTCTCTTTCGAGACATGATCGCCCAAGCATCTATCACGTATGGTACTTAACTGACTGAATCGAAACATTTACAACTACAGTAGACCTGTGAATCAGTATATTATGAAGGAACATCATGTAAATTTAGCAGACGTTACAGCGTGCTATATTTTATCCAAAAAGAGATTAGTAGTCCCATTCTTTTTTTAAAAGTATTTTGACTAATCTTGTGTAGAAGAACTTACTGGCATTAAAGTTTATTTCTATTTTTCTGTATTAGTTCATTTGGGTGTTGTTGAATCTATCTATCTACCTATCTATCTATCTATCTATCTATCTATCTATCTATCTATCTATCTATCTATCTATCTATCCTGGCGAATGACACACATTTTCGTAACAACAATTTATCGTAAATAATCAGGCTGGTAGAAATAAATATATAATACACTTTGATTATAAACAGAACATCAACTTAAATACGACAATCGATCAAAAATAATGTTCAAACAAATCATTTTATGTTGTTGGTTGTTTATAACAAATTTTGTTAATCTTCCTTGCTATATATATATATATAATTTTAGATGCGAATGCATTTATTTGGATGCGATTTATTGTGTTGTTTTTATTCTAATTATTATTGTATATCTATTACTTCATTATTTGTTGTTGATTTTATTATTTTGTGAATTTATTCGTACTTTGTTTATTATCGACTTCATTTATATAGATATTTTGTTTATAATATTTTTAATTGCCATATATACTAACGTATATGTTTTATCAGTAGATAGGTAGCATCCTTAGTTTGAGGTTATCAAAGTGAGTGTTTGCGATTGACTTGCAGAAAGATCGCTACATAATCTGGGGATGTGCATCACCTTTCTTAACTTAGATATAACTAATATTTGTTATATATTTTCAAATATTCATCTTTATTTTAGGAAGAAATTGCTTACATATATTAAAACACGAGAAAAGTGATTGATTGAACCTGCATGGCATTTAACTATTGGGTGTGGGGGCAGCTCTGTTTAGGCGCAAATTTTGATACAGATGTTCGTATCAATGGTTTGTCATGATAGGCTTTCATCGAAAATGAAATAATAAATGGTCAATAGTGCAGATCGAGCGCATTTATTCAAACTGCGAGGCGGTTGTGTTGAAAAAGTCTAACGCGTAAAATCGAAATATCGGGAAAAATAATTTTCTCCCTTCCTCTCGTTTATGCTCGACCTCAGGGTACCCGCCTGGACTACTGGTACTCTGCAGTCGATTTCAGATTCTCTCTGTATTATTTTTTATGTACGTTGTCGTGCAGTGGATATCGGCTTGGAATGAGAAGGCAGGAAATCGATTTCGAATTCCTGTTTAATTCTTTGGCATTGATTTACGCGCAATTACCCTTTGGAAAAATATTAACCCCCTAGTTATGGGTTAAATAACAGGACAAAATGGATTACATAGTCTTGGTCTGTAACCAGTCTACTGCAGAAAGTAATGGCAAGCTACTACAGGATAATCTTCTGCCCAGTCAATCATGTCACTTTCGAGACATGATCATCCAAGCGCGTATCACGAATGGCACTTAAGTGACTGACTGATGTGTTATATATTCTGTGACCAGAGAATATAATTTCACTCAGAAGTATATTTACATTAAACAAATATTATTAAACAGCAAGAATGCAGGCCGGCAAATAAAAATAGTGTTTACATTAAATACATTTATTTTGAAAAATGAGGAATGCGGACAAAATATTTTGTTTACGTCTAAACATCTGTTATCAAGGTCAAAAAATAGAAAACAAAACTGTATTTGCATTAAATAAATATTATTTTAGAAAATTAGAAATGCAATGACCAGGATTCATTAAAATAATGTAATTATGTTTTTGTTTTTTGTTCATGATCAGAGAATATAAACCATTGAAAAAAAGAAATTAAGATGAGCATTTGTGACCCACAGAATTAAATGGGGCAAACAGGAAATATTAAACAATGACAGAGGAATGTAATGACGTCAAAGACAGTTGACAAAACGCAATAATAATAATAATGAAAAAATAATAAACAGATGTGCGGGGAAAAAGATGACGATGAAATTTGAGTATCTCTGAGCAATGTTTTAGGCAGAGATCAGAGGGAGACAGCCGAAAAGTCAGAGAAAACACAAAGGAAGACAACTCCGGCCAGTCAAATCCCTCGTTCGTTCGTGTCTACCTCTGACTACCTTTCTAGTGAAGAAGAGAATAAAAATATGTGTAATAACTTTATACACACTATGTACGTTGTTCATAGTTTGTCGGCTAAGACGATCGTCGATTTGGTATACAACATATGTTGTTGAGCGGATAGGATGGCTCCCTTAATTTTACTGAAATTTTCGTGGAAAAAAGTTCTACCTATTTGAAGTGTATACACCAGTAATGTTATATTTTAGTCTTAAATATTGGCTTAGCCTTAGATATATTACATTATCTGGATTGTATATAATGCATATGATGACATTTCTTTCATGCAATTTTACAAGAAAATCGTTTTCGATGTTTAAGTAATGTAACACTCAGATATATCTTAATCTGTCGTCTTTCCTTGCAAACAAAACAAAATGGTACATTGACTGAGGCATTTACAGATCGGTAAGAATGGACTAAGTTACTCTTCGACTCTAAGTAAAATTATATTATAAACAGTGAAAAATAAGTAGCAAAGTATCAAGTAGCAACAGAGATTGAATAATCTAATTGACCAAGAGATTCGGACACTATTTATTATTGTAAAGGCAATTTCACTATCAGAGTGAGCCAGTCCATTTGCTGGCCTGTCATTGGATGAATTCCTGGATGTGCATGTTACTCCTGATAAAATGAAACCAATTTGATCATTAGTTCGTTTACCAGGATTAAAGGGAGGCCATAATGCTAAATCAACTTGAATTCTACAAATACAAATATATTATTTACATTGTTCGGACTATTGTCCTCATCTTTATTGACACTATTACAACGTTTCGGACGTTGTACACTCCGGCATTCTTCAGGTTCTAAGAATTTTGAACCGCAAACTTTATTATGATCACTGGGGTATATCATTCTCATTCCATGTGCGATGCCACTTCTGGTAGCCATGTAGTCATCTCCCTTTAACTTTAGCAAGTTGGTCAAAAATAATTGAACTAAGTTTGACTATCTGTTATATTATTACAATGATGTTTGTTTGCAGTCGAAATTCAAAAGTGTTGACAATTTTTAATTGATGCATTTCAAGAAAAGAATACACAAAGAGAATTGTGCAAAGAATGTTTGTCGAAGTGTGAGGCATAGACTTCAAAACTGTATAAATTGTGATGGATAACTTTTCAAATATCTGCGTTGATAAATTTTACACTCTTTTGTCTTACTGTTTACAATAAAATTTAATTGTCAATGTAATAATTGAATCATTATATATAATTGCAAATGTCATCTCAGAATAGGATGAAGGAAAAGCTTGAGGCAGCAGAAACGTGGTTTTAGAGAAGGATGTTGAGGCTTCCATGGACGGAGCACATGTGCAACCATAAGGTGATGGAAAGAATGCAAACGAGAAGAAAACTTATACTAAATACTAGTAAGAGTCAAATGAGAATCCTGGGACACATAATGAGGAAGGAGGGCCTAGTGAACTTAATACTCACAATTCGGATAAAAGTAAGAAGAGACAGAGGAAAGCATCGCGAGACGTTGTTAGGTCTGAGCAAATGGATGCCGAAGCGGGGATAACAAGAGAAAATACTGAGAGTGACAAGAGACAGAGCCAAGTAGAAATCCATGATTCGCGTATGTCCTGGAAAGACACGCCATATGAAGAAGAACAACAATCTCATAATAAATGTTATCATTTGCTATCCACCTACTTTTGGACCAACCTCTATATGTTGTGTTATGTATAAATGACTCATGGATAATAACAGTATTTAATAATGTCTTCATAATGTTATTTTGATACTATTTTTCACGCACATAGTTTCTGGAATATAATATACAAATGCGTCGTTTGTTTACACGGATTTAAATGAGAATGTGTCGTCGTGGTGCAGCGGATACCAACTCTGAACGCAAAATTGGATAGCCGAGTTCGATTAACAGTTGGATTTATTGCATTTACTTACGCGCAAATACCCACATAAAAAGGTTTTTATCCGTCTCTTCCCTGCAGCTATATGACAAATAACAGGACAGGTTAGTTTCTATAGCCATTGTTGGCAACCGGTCTAGCGCAGAAAGTAATGGCAACCTTCTGCGAGATAATCTTCAGCCCAATCAGTTATGTCTCTTTCGAAACATGATCGCCCAAGCGTGTCTCATGTATGGCACGTAACTGACTATCGGAGAGAAAACAAGTACTGAATTTCATGTTAGAAACAGAGTAAAAGCAAAGATATACAGACGTAGCTCAAGAATACATTGTCTAATTTTTAATGAAATTTGTCACTGCACTCGGCAGGTGTTTAATATACTATACACCCCTCATTAGTTTGGCGTGTTATGTATCGGTTATGCATATATTTTCTGTAAATATTTTCATGGCCAACTGCTCTGATGAGTTTTTATCTTTGAAGCCCTGTTCACATGAAGTGAAGCGTGCAAATAATTTGGCATCTCGTCCCCAAACCTTCGATTGTTGAAATAGTTAAAGACACCCACCACTTCTACTCGATCAGTTTCTTTTCTCATACTTCCCGTCTATGTAAACTCCCTTACTTTTCTGATAGCTACAATATCCAAAAATTTAAATACTATGTCAATTGCTATCTATTTTCTTGAATCATGTTCATCTTTTATTCTTAATTAAATACCGCCTGTACCATGTCTTTTCCCTTACTGTACTCACTCGCGCAGTAGCTGCGGTCTTGCCTTGCTTGAAGTAAAATGATAAAATAAATTATAAAAAAATCTGTATATGAGGAATTTCCAAACATATCTACATAAAAGATTTTAATTTTTGCTTTTTGTAGGTACATAATTGAATACGTCAACATTTTGAAACTGACAATGAAAAATTTCCAACACAATTTTTCTAGATCTTGCGTAAATTATTTGGAGTTTTGTCGATTCAAAATGGTGAATATGAAGAGACAACCAGAAAATCAAACAAAAGGAAGTGAAATAATTCTGTTTTAAAAATTGATCAAAAGGGAAGACGTAAAGTTTGTTCAGAAGTAAATAAAACAGTGAAATAGACAAGGAAAAGGAATAAAATACGCAGTGACCATTACAGAACGATAGAATTAAATGAAAATAATGACAAAGGGAGTATCGACAGAGCAATAAAAGAACTGAGAGTAGGCAAGGTGTGGAAACAAAATAGACAAAAAAATAAATAAATAAAAAGATGAAAACAGGAAACAAACCGGAAACGTCACTCCAAAAATATGAAAACAAAAAAATGAAGGAAATGAAGTCTGATGAAAATCAAAGTCGCATCAAAATCTCTTTTGATTTGGCGTTCGTCATTCGTAATCTTCTTTGAAAACACATTCTTTTGTTTTTGTTTTGTTTTCTTTTTCTAAACTACAAGCTAAATGGACTAAAACTGCATACTACAAAGTCAGAAGTTCGAAGATTTGTAAATAACCAACATACGAGGAGAGGGGGGCTTATCTCCCCGACCCACTGAATGAGAATGCAGAATGAGAAAAATATGTAAAAGTTCTTTTTGATCAGACCGAAAACTTTTCAGAAACCCTTCGTATTAAAATCGTTCTCGCGTACTTCTAAGTGACATTAATTTTTACCCTACATCCCTTTCTGAGAGATGAAACATGGCAAGGCTCACACAGCTGTTTCCATTGAAGATTCTCAGCCGAAATACATTCCTTAGTTTTACCATTTCTAACTTTAATAAATAAAAGCCACTTTAATAAATAAAAGCCACTTTAATAAATAAAAGCCACCCATATTCCCATTCGAATGTCATTAGCAAGTACCATTTAAGCATTTTATTCCCGCGAACTACCCTGTGGAACCAACTCCAAAAATGATGTTTTTCCGATGCCTACAATCTAAACCAGTATAAATCAAAGATTAACTATTATCTTCAATGTATACCTGCTTAAATGTATGTCCATTTTACTCTTCTTCTCGGGATGTCCTATATACGGAGGTAGGTGCAGATTTAGGCATGCTGGAATGAAAAGAAAATGTGTGCACAAAACGTTGTGCATTGATGATATAAATATATATCCTCTCTATTATAATAAAGACTGTTTTATATATATATATATATATATATATATATATATATATATATAATCATTTCACCCCGAGCAAGGCAGAAATGCCACTGATGAGCGGGGGGCTACATAACTGTAAAAAAAAATTAGAAAAGAGTGAGGAGTACAAACTAGTTAGAAAGGAGCAACAGAAAGCTTAGAATGCAGGGGCAATGGCAGATACATAGGTGGAGAGAAAGGGAAGGATATACGGGGGTCGGGAGAGAGCTAGAGTCCAGTGGTTAGTAGATGAGTATTGACATTGCATTTAAATATCTGGAGATTGTAGCCGTCAGGAAAGCAAAAATATGGGAGCGAGTTCCACAGGCGGGAAGTGCGAGAGAAGAAGCTGTAGGAGTAGAATTGTCTTCTGCATTTGGCTAACCTGACTGTGAATGGATGGGACCCAGTTGCTAGTCTGGTTGCACGAGTAAACACCTGTTCAGGAGGCACCAGTGACTTAAGTTCGTCCGAGCAGAAGCCATGAAAGCATTTATAGAACAGACAAAGGGAGGCCACATTTCGACGATGGGGAAGTGGCTGCAGTTGAGCCGCCAGATCAGTACCTATCACATTACAGACTCTTCCTTTTGAGCCTGTCGAGAACACTGAGGAGAACGGCAGGGGCACCTGATCATAAATGGCAGCAGTACTCCATGCACGGGCGGATGGTTGACTTGCATGTATGCAGGATGGATTCAGGCGGAAAAACATCCTTGATCGATACAGTGACCCAACCTTCTTAGCAGTAGATTTAGCTATGGATTCAATATAGTGATTCCATTTGAGGTCTGAGGAGAGGGTAAGACAGATGAGGCGTAGTGTATTGCTCTCTGGGAGAATCGCTTGGTTCATGCTTATGGGAGGCAGGAGAGGTTGCCTGTGATTGTTGACAGACAGTCTTAGACACATTGAAGTTGGCCCCAATTCACCACAGATTGTAGATCCCGTTCAAGGTCAGCAGCGAGATTATGTCTGTCCGCCACGACAGGTTTCTTTTCCCTCCTCCGAAGCTCATGAAGAGAGAGAGAGAGAGAGAAAGAGAGAGAGAGAGAGAGAGAGAGAGAGATAATTGTGAGGCAGCGTCGGCTCAGTTCATTCTCTTTACTAACAATTTTTTTAAATCATTTCACCCCACGCAAGGCATTCCACTGCCACTATAGCGCAAGGGGTTACATAGAGGAAAGTGATGAGAAAGAGGGGTTAGTAATAATGTCAGAAGGAGGGTGGTAGACGAGTAAGTGGTACATAGGAAGAGAGTTTGAGAGAATGGGTGCAAGTTAGTGTGTTAGGAGGTGTCTATTGACCTTACATTTAAACTCCGGGAGATTGTAGCTGTCGGGGAAGCAAGTATGCGGAAGGGAATTCCACAGGCGTGAAGTGCGAGAAAAGTAAGCTGTTGGAGTAGAAATTGCGGTTACATTTTATAGGTTTCACTGTAAAACGGTTGGGACCTAGTTGTTAATCTAGTAGCTCGTGCAAATTCGTACCTAGGGGGCACCAGTGCCTTTAGTTCATCGGAGCAGAGGCCGTAAAAGTATTTATAGAAGAGGCCACAGTGAATCCACGTCACGCCGGGGATAGAGTGACTGCAGGCGGTCAGCCAAGTCGGTATCGAATACATTACTGATGCTTCCGTTGTATTTTGTCAAGAAGCCCTAGGAGAATAGCAGGGGCCCCCGACCAGATGTGGCAGCAGTATTCAATACACGGGCGGATGGTAAATTTATATATGTGCAGTATAGAATCAGACGGAAAAACTTCCGGGCCCTGCACAGAGAACCGACTTTCATAGCAGCGGATTTAGCAATGGATTAGATATAGTCATTCCACTTGAGGTCCGTTGAGAGTGTGAGGCCAAGCAGGCGTAGTGTTTTACTCTCTGAGAGGCAAGCCTGTTCCATGCTAATGGAAGGGAGGTTGCGGTCGTCTATGGTTGTTAATTGATAGCAGCTTCGTTTTGGAAAAATTGAAATTTGCTAGCCATTTCTTACTCCAATCCACCTTGATTGGAGTTCCTTTTCAAGATCGGCGGCGAGCTTCGCCTTATTGACCATACCAGATTTTTGATATTATTTACTTTGCAATAATTATGCCATCGAGTAGTAAAGAAGATATATATATATATATATATATATATATAAAGTATACACAGTTATGATCTGAGATTAAGGACAGAATGTTTAAATAAAAAGAATAAAGTTCATTTCATCTTTTTGTTCTAACTCCATTACATGACGAAACGCGTAGTCTGACAATACGGTTTTCCTCCTTTCTTTTTATTTCACCACACACACACACACACACACACACACACATATATATATATATATATATATATATATATATATATATATATATATATATACTCCCATGCTCAGAGTTTTGGATTATTTTTCTCATGTTTCCTCTATTCAAACAAAAAATATAATTATTGTTATGTTTTAAAGCATACAATTACAATGTACTACAATAAAAATTATGCAAATGAAAATATGCTGTGATAATAAAAATTGTATGCCATTTGCACCTTGTTATATATATATATATATATATATATATATATATATATAAAAAACCCTTGGAAACGATTGCGTTTAGCATGAAACAGACTGTCGCTTCTTGCTGCTGACTTCAATGTCCATTTTATAATAACATACTCTTTATTTCTGGGCAATTATAAATACAGAGTGCGATGGATAAATTATCAAAATTATGTAAAAATGAAAATATACTGACATCTCATTTTAGCAGGTATATATACCAACAATACACAAAAATATCTGTAAATACCAAAGAGAACAGCTATTTAATACAACTGTCATTGGATTCAAACACGGCCTACTAACGACATCAGGATCTCTTGCATGAAAGTTCTGGAAATTCTCTTTGCTTAAGTTTTTGAATGCAGCTATAATCACTGCTTCCAGTTCATTTTGGTGTTACAGGAAGTTTTGTTTAATCTCGCTTAACTGATCTCCAAATATAATAGCCAAGGGGGTTAAAATCTGGAGCGTTTGGTGGCCAGATGTAAGGGCCAGATGTAAGGGATAACGTAGCTGCATAACTTGTGTGACACGTATGAATGGTTTCTGCTGCTTGTGCGGAATGATGCTAAGCTTTTTTTTGGTCGGACATAATGCCTTCCAGCAGCCACCTTCTTCACCTTAGGTTGCACTATCTCCTCAACACTCTTGATGTAGGGTTCTGTTTTTAGTCTGAGGCCATAACAAAACTGTGAGAATTTTTTCTAATCTAAATTATCAGAGTGAGCTACAAGACATTCGTAATCACTATTAGACTCATACGCGTTTTTACGAATTCGCTGCACTGTCTTCAGATTGACATCCAGACATTCTGAAATATTCTTACTGGAGCTGGTGTCGGGAATTCCAAACAATACAGAATGCCATTTCCATATTTTTGCCCGAATAAATTAGGTCATGTTGCTCTTTTTCTCAAAGACGGTACCAAACTGACCCTGCTAGACTGTTCAGTCAACCAAATCTCTTTTAGATGTCGATATGTAACGTCAAAACTTTATTCTCCTGCAAAGAGTGAACTTTTTACCCGAAACACGTGTAGCGACACAAAGAGCATTATGGTCACTTAGCATATCCTACAAAAAAGGAGTAATATTAATAATAATAACAACAATAAATCTACGTTTTAAACAAAACTTTCACGCCTTTTCGAACTTATTTTATTATATATATAAATGTACATCAGATTAAGCTTTCAAAGAAACTTTCATTTACTTGGCAAAATGTTTCTAATATAACAGCTATTCTCTTATTAGTGGTTTTAAAAAATCAATAAGAAATAATGAATAGAATTTTGAAATATCGAAAAATGCCTTGTCACATAATTTCAAGCGAGAGGCACTAAATACGCTAATGTGAAAAAGTACTAATAATAATGAGGCAAAAAGGTAACGAATCTGACGAAAAAATATAATGATGGCAGAAAATAAAACTTACAATAATGAGGAGAGGTAAGTTTTGCTGTTTTTCTTTACATTTTTTTAACACGCAGATGAAATAAGTAAGAAATTATAGACAATTCCCTTCAGGAGTAATTGAGAAAAATTGAAAGGTGCAAGTAGTCAACAATTTTCGGACTTTTATTTGTTATTTATTTATCCCATTTTGCTTTTCTTCATTTTCTTTATTTTTTTAATATATCACACAAAAATATCTCTTCAGGATGTCTGTACAGTTTTAATGATCATCCAATAAAAAACGAAATTAAGCAATGTAAGCAATTCTTTTACTGATACCAACCAAATAAAGATGTCTATTTATTATACGTATAATTTATTTATACCTGTTAATAAGCGTACGCATACACACAATATATATATATATATATATATATATATATATTGACTGTATCCAATATGTAGCAATTTAGTGTTTAAAAGTTAACGGACAAACTGACAAGTCGGTAAAGGCTAAATTTTGTAATTTGTGTATGTATATATGCGTGGGTATATTAATCTGTATATGTGTCTGTTTGCCAGTGTTTATGAATATACTCGTCTATTTTTCCATGTGTGGATGTTTGTAGGTTTATTTACGTATGCGTTCTTTCTCTTCCTTGTTTAATATATGAATAACTTTCTAAATCTACTAAATTGTTAAACTAAAAATTTTTTTAAAAAATTTCGCAACAAAAAAGATATAATATTTAATTAATAATGCTGATCTCAATTTAATCAAATTTTAATACCAATGCCCACCAAGATTATTTTTAAGTCTGACCACATATTCTCCAAATTAGTATTTGCTTTACTCTGATTGGTCCACATTGTACATACAACAATGCCTCTCTGATTAAAGGGATTTTGCTTGTTTTTAACCTTTTAAAAACATTCAATTTCAAATAAACCACATCACTTGACAAGACACAATAAGCGTCGAAAAAATAGCTACTTTTTTAATGATATTGTAATATATCCATGTTATAATTTCTGGATATATATATATATATATATATATATATATATATATATATAATTCATTAAGAACTTGGCTGCAGTAACTTGTTAGTCGTTTTAAATGAAACTTGTATAAAAGAAGAATTGCTGCCTTAATATACAGTGCATACAGGTTGATTATATACTAACTCCCCATTTTAAAATACTTACAATGTATTTATTAAATATGGTTTTAAAAAGAAATGTATATAGAGGAAAACATTCAACATGTGATTTTATTTAAAATTCGATATGAGCATAAGATTTCGCTACCAGCCTCTCGAACGACCCAGGAATTGCTTCAACTGATTTCCTCAGAAACTCCTGTGATATGGAAACCATGACTTTTTCTATTTACTCTTCAATAGTTCTAACGTGTTAGTTTGGTATAATATGCATGCTTCTTTAAGTAAGCCAAAGAAAAAGAGTCAAATCGAGTTGAGCCAAAAATCCTGTCTGGTCATTCATACCAACAACGAAAATCCATCTTTTTCCTGTAGAATTTGGCGTTCAGCGATTTACGAACGATAATAACAAAATGTGGAGGAATGTAATCTTACCTGTAATCTTGAACATTCTGGCAAGCACTGGTAACTTGCCAGATTAAATTTTGCAACATGCTTATGTACATTTCGGAATTCAAGTTATAGCGAAGAATTAACAGACCCACCATCTTGTTCAAAGCTATCTTACACCACATCGTTAGTTTTGAGAGATTCTGCCTTTGTTCAGAGATAACAAGATGATCTCCGCATGACCAATAGTGGCAGTTGTGACGGTTCACAAACACACGGGTGTTAAATACCGTTTCATCACACCAGGGAACATTTTTACATATATCTGATTCTTCTTCATACCATGCTAAAATATTTTCCCTGAACTCCATGCTAATGTCACAGTCTTCCCCGGAATGTGATTGGCATGCAATGCAGCTTCGGTACATGCTATTTAAGCTCCTTTCTGAGTACAGTTCGAATTGTGTGAAAAGAGAGTCCACTCTCTCTGCTTCTGGAACTGACTTTCTTGGGATGCGCTTAAATTATTTTGAAATACTTGCACTCTCTTCTGGCCTCCAGCCTTCGGGCTAGGAGGCCAAATGGCCAATTAAGACAGAATAAGACCAGCTTAAGACCGGTTTAAACCGGTTTTGAAACTATCAACTGCCCACGCGATGGATAGTTAATGTTTGACCAATTATCTAGGGCGTACGCGCTCATGTACCCCACATTAAAAATGACATTGCGTCACATCTCTGTCAATTGGGGAAGAAGAGAAAATATCCCTGGTCGCTGGACTTAGAAGTGCAGCCGCTTCTTCGAGTATCAGCTGCAGGCATTGTAGACATTAGTTTTGCCTTATGATTCTTGTCTTTGCATCAACTTGAACATTTACTCCTCCAATGGTCCTCGACTATCTTTGCATTCAAACAACGAATTTCCAAACTCAATAACGTTTCCGGAGCTAGCCAGGTTTCTGCAGGCTAAGACGTTCAGACATTTTTGTAGGACTTCCAAATATCAAACAAAACAATTAATCTGAAAAACAGATACAACTGATGAAATTCTCATACATTAATGATCAGCCACAGAAAAAAACTGAGAAAAGATGTGATTATATATATAAATGTTTAGAGGTAAAATGTTTGTATAGTATTTTAAAAACCAGGAATTTTCTAACAGTTTCTAAGGACCTTTCGTACAACATCTCATCAGGAGAAAAAATCGTTGCAAAATAAATTAAACGAAATAAATTATTTACACGTGAATTCCCTTCCCCTCGTTATAAGTATGTATATTTATATGTACATTTATTTTATGTTTTCCTCATTTTTTTTTTGCTCTTCATTTTCCTCGTTACTCTTCGTTTAACCTATTTTCCAACGACTTTTTCTTTTGATGAAATGTTGGAACAAAAGGGCCTTAGAGACTGTCAATAAATTCCTGCTTTTAATATATATATTATAATAGTGTTTTGAGCATTCATTTAAGTTCGTTTTGCTTTTCATAAATATATATTTACTTTTGCATCCACTTGATGTAAATATACAAAAGGCAGTGATGTGAAAAATCAAAGTTGCACTCCACAATAAAAATACAAGTCAAATATCTAGCTTTGAATTCGTGTATAAATAAATTATACTTTATAAATTTCAATGAAAAAATATCGAAATAGTAATTTCTCAGGGTGCATTAGGCCGAAAACCTTTCAGTATTATTTCAGATATCTACTGCACATTCGAAGAAACAAAGAAACGAGTGCTGGATTGCTATGTTATGTCAGTTCTTCAATACGGCAGTGAATGATGGATAATATCATCAAAAATGAGGACAAAACTCAAAGCAGCGGAAATGTGGTTCTACAGAAGGATGCTGCGGATATAGTGGACCGAGCATACGAGCAACGATGAGGTGTTGGAAAGACTGGCAACGAAAAGTAAATTAATAGTGAGCATCAGGAAGAGACAACTGAAGTCCCTGGGACATTCAATGAGGAAGCAGGGCTTGGAGAACCTGATACTGACAGGCCAGAGAGAAGGGAAAAGAGACAGAGGAAGGCAGCGGATAACATATTTTCATGGCCTGATCAGGTGGATGATGGAACGGGGTTGCGATTTGTAACAGGAAAAAAGCATTCTAAAAGCCAACAGGGATAGGGAGATAGTGGGGAATCATGATCGCCTACGCCCTGAAAGGAACAGGTCACATAGAAGAAGAAGGCTGCATATACAAAAGAGAACTTCGGCGTGTTGTCATGGTTATCAACCTTGTTGCGTTTGATCAATTACGACTGTATAGTGAGTTCGATCCTTCCCGCTTGCTCAATACATCCGGACGAGGGCCACAAATGAGTTCAATCCTCACTTGATTCTTTATCCATTCGGTTGTATACAACATCCAAGTTACTATTGGTAAATCACTAAAAAACTTGCAATGGTGAGCAAGCTTGTCTTGGTAGATCAGTTACGACTGTGTAGTGAGTTTGATCTTCACTGTGAGCTCCATACTTTCGCAATTGTGTATATTTAAACTTAATAAATCACTGTACTGCACATTTAGGCAGTGTCGGGCTTTCATGGCCAAACTGATCAAGACAACAGGCGATAGGAGATAACAGTTAAATTTTTATTATTTAAATCTCACACCAATTACTTTAATTTTAATCTTTTTAACCGAGGAATTTGTTTGTGATCACAGGCAATAATTAAATGACAATAATTAAGACTCAATGAAAACATTAACGAAAATGAAGGAATTGTGTTAAATATTAGAATGTTGGCATTGACGAGAATACAAACTTTGTTAGCTAAATTAATACCTACATAATTTTTTTCAATTATTATTCTTAAGTCTTTTGTAAAACATATGTCGTTTATTGATACTTTTTCGGTTATAATTCACCTTGACGGACTCTTGTTTAGTTAAGTAAGATATACATTATAACAAGAAAATGAACCATTTCTTTAATATATATATATATATATTAGTCATCCATATACAAGCCTTTTTCTCTGTATCACAGTTCTTCAGTGTGGATAGACACATCCACTTGCTTCTGGCCGGGAACGAAACTCGACAGTCGTAAACGCTACTCCATAATCCATAGGCTCATTGAATCAGATAACGGAAGATTTTAACGTGTTGTATGTAAGCAGTGTATACACACGCCAGTCACTGAAAGAACTCAATTCATTTCTGAAGAGTCACGCTTATATAGCAGAAGTGGAAACTGTTTTTTTAAATTTTCTTATCTAGAGAGCTCAATCGTAATGGGAGCATAATATATTAGTCATCCACATACAAGCCTGTTTCGCTGTATCATCATTTGGCTAGACACATCCACTTGCTTCTGGCCGGAATCGAAATATATATAAGGATCTATTTATCAGGATTTATCTGAATGAGTTCGTTAGGTATATGAAAGTTCTTGTAATGTGATTGTTAAATGTTTCTGTTTTTTTTGTCTTTGTCTTATTAACAAGTAGTAAATCTATCATTAAAAGGGAATATTAAAAATGAGAAAGTGATATATTTGTGTAAGACGTAATGTAGAAGATCAAATCTACGTCTTCTCTTGGTAAGAGGTCACTGAAAAGATATTAACTAAATTTCCTGCCATTAGAGTGGTTTCCTTTTTTCAAGGGCATTAGGTATGTCTTCAATATTTTTATAACGAGATCGCTACATGTCTATACTTAAGTATTGGTCGTATATTCATACTTGGATCTAGATGTAATCATTAGCCGTTTACTTATACTAGAGTCTCTAGGCTAATTTAGGCAGTTATACATTAGTCTATTGTTAAATTTTCCTGACTTAACATTCGGAAATTGTTCGAGATTTAAAATGCAACAAAGATTTGTAAATCAACCAAGTAGAAAAATATTTATATTCATGCATAAGGTAGTGACCGATTTGTTAAAATGTATTACGTATTTGCTATAAAAATATTTTTGAAGGCCATATATAAACAGTTTGAACGTTCTTCACGTGTTGATTAGTCTATGTGAGTAGAATTCCTTTATTTACAGGATCATCCAAGACAGTTGAATCTATCTATCTATCTATCTATCTATCTAGAAAGACAGACAGACGAACAGAGAAACAAAGTCCATAAAGGCAGGGAGAGAATGTGAGTGGATGGTTTATGCGAGGATAAAGAGAGATCTATGCAAATAGATATGCATTTATATTTCTATAGTAATCGATGTCTGTTTCTATTTTTTCTGTTTGTGTGTTTATCTATCTCGCTCTCAATATATATGCATGCGTTTGTGTAAATAGAGTGATAAAAACAGAACTCGAGAAAGAATGATTTATGTACGCAGGTATTTATGGGTACAATATATTCCTTAATGTGCGACGTGCGTTGTGGTGCAGTCGATATCTGCTCTGAACGAGAAATCGGGGAGCCGAGTTCGAATTCCAGTTGAATTACCTGTATTCCCTCACGCCCAAATACTCTTAATCCGTCTCGTTCTTATAGTTATGTGTTAAGTAGCAGAAACGATTGGGTGGCAACCAGTCGATCGCAGAAAGTAATGGCAACCTATTGCGGGATAATCTTGAGCTCAGTCAGTCATGTCTCTTTCGAGACCGATTCGCCCAAGCGTGCATCACGTATGGCCCTTAACTGACTGATATTTCTTTCTCAAATGATATATAGATACACAGAGGTCCTTACGTACAGATGAGATGTTAATGTCAGCGTGAGATAGATTCTATACATATTTCCTAAACATATATAAGGACATCAACGTATAGATAGAATGACAGAACATGAGATTATATATATATATATATATATATATATATATATATATATATATATATATATATATTGAAACATTTGCACAGCTAGTTATACCAAATAGTGAAAAAAGTTTATAATTAAATATTAGATGAAAGCACGTCTGTATACACAGGCTTAATACAATTACACCAGCCATTTTAGTTTCTCTTCCCAATGTAATAAATATTAAATTACAACAATGTAGGTTTTCGTATGAATCAAATTACACGCTTTGCATTTTGTACTTAAACAATAAAAATTTTAGATACGTATGACATGACGTGTGACAGAAAAACTTTTATAAATGCTTTGACACAAATGTTGCTAAATTAGGTAACCTTTTTTTTTTTACTAAAATACATACTTGACCAACATACTATTTATTATATCGTGTAATAGTATTTCTTTAAATTTTTGAAAAATATACAGATGTTCTTTTTGATTTTATTTATTTGGAGCGTCTTGTTTTTAAGAAAATGGTTTGCACGATTTATCTGATCAACCATTACTTTTAGGTTCGATTCTTACTCGGCATTCCATGCTGAAGTAATGTTGGGTCAGTCAGTTAAGTGCCATACGTAATACATGTTTGGCCGATAATATCTCGAAAGAGGCATGACTGACTGGGCAGAAGATTATCCCCAGTAGGTTACCATTACATTCTGCGGTAAACTGGTTGTCAGCTAAGGCTATAGAACTCAATCTGCCCTGTTATTTAACCGATAATTGGAGGGAAGAGACTAATACATTTCCCAAGGGTATTTACGCGTAATTGAATGCAAGGAATTCAACTGGAATTTGAACTAGGATCCCCAATTTCTCGTTTCGAGCCGATACCCACTGCACCACAACGCACATCCGTTTAGTTGAGTTAACGAAGAAGAAAATATCGATCATCCAACTGATATTACGAGATTAACTCAGACCAATATATTATAAATCACTAGCAGTATAGCCCGACGTTGCTAAGGTGTAATGAAAGCTTTAAAACTAATCCATGGTCCTGGAGCTCTGATTCAGCCTAAAGAATATTTGTGTGAAGTTTGGTGGGAATCTGATAAAAATTGTGGATTTGTTTAAAGGACATACAGACAGATAAACAGAAACACACACACACGCAAACATCTTTCCTTTTACATATATATATATATATATATATATATATATATATATCATCGATTTTCTGCACTATTGTAAGAACTGCAACTTTGAAACTTCTGAATATCGTTTCCTATATCTTTGTCTATGAGTGTATCAAATTTGATTAAAATCAGACCACTCTTTCTATCACCCAATTTTTTTGATTATCAATTTTCAATATTTATCGGAGGTACCTCGACACAAAAACTAGCTAAGAACACTCGCAAACGCTTATAGTACAACTGTGTAAATTTTCAAGATAATCGGTTCAGCCGTTTCGGAGTCTATAGGTAACGGACACACACACACATACACACACAGACAAATTTCCATTTATAAATAATTTAGATTTGTACATATTATATTTCAGACATCATCTTATTTTCTCAAGCGATCAATGCTTGGCTGTTGTTTTTGGTTGTTTGTTTTTCATATCGCACAACCAGGCTGACTATAGCTAGGCTTATTTATATGTCTAGAAACCTGACAAACAATGACAAAATATTTCCGCGCGTCGTGTCAAAGATACTGACATTCATTCGTGGGATTAGCCAACGAATAGTGAACGTCCAAATATAAGGTATTTTTAAGGTTTCTGAATATCGCATAGTAAATGATGCTAAGAACAAAAGCATATATATATATATATATATATATATATATATATATATATATATAAAGAGAGAGAGAGAGAGATTGGGGCTGGGTCTCTTAAAGCCAGCTCCGTTAAGTAAGAGAATCATAACAGTGCCTTCACGAAACTTCGAAGTTTGCATGTACCTGCTCAGTTAAAGCGGCAAATACTTTACAATAAAACTATCAACATTCAGTCTCCACATCGATATCGAGCACATTAAGAAAAAATTCCTGCTTGTCAAATTTGCTTCTATCAGTAAAACTACTAAAATACGGCAACCTTGCCGCCAAACATTGTCATTTCTCAGTACTTTATAATATATAACATGCATATAATATATGAAAAATATGCATATGTTCCAACACGTTAGAACATGTTATATATATATATATATATATATATATATATATATATATATATATATATATATATATGACCTTTACTAGATATATGCTTTACCTCTGCATCTAACTCCTGCCAGGTCTCACAGCTTTGCCCCGTCGGCAGTTTCCACCATGCTCTTTTCTCTCTTAATATTTTTCTCCACTCTCACTTCCCCCAGGAGCTTCTTACTTATAGGACCTCTTACTGCTGCCAAAAAGCTGACTGGAACGCCTTCTGCGACTTCCTTTGCGACGTCCCTTGGGGGAAAGTGTTCGATCTCCCAGTCGATGACTGTGCCTCTGAGATTTTGTCCTGGGTGAAAGCTGGCATTGATGCCTTCATACCTACCAGGAATTTTCGTCGCAAACTTCGTTTTTTCCCTTGGTTCTCCGCTGCCTGTTCGGCCGCCATTGCTCACAAGAATCACTATTTTGACTACTTCGGAGACAGTCATCAGACCACCACAGACGCCTGTTCACGTCTGCTCGTAATGAGTGCAAGAGAATCCTGAATGTCGCCAAGCGGTTATTCGCTGAGAGAATGAGACAGCGCATAGCTGACCGCAAGTTTGGCTACAAAGACTATTGGTGGATATGCAAACGGGTGCTGAATAATAGCAAATCATCTACCCCTCATTTAATCAATTAATTTGAGGTCCTCACATCATCAGGGGAGAAGGCTGAGTGCTTTGCTCGCAGATTCTCATCCAACTCTACATTTGACCTATCTGGAGTACACTCACCCGACTTCCCTATTAGAACTGATGCTAAACTCTACGATATATACATTACCCCGACAGTAGTATACCGTGTAATATTAAAACTTGACCGTCACAAGGCGAGCAGTGGTGGTGGAATCCCGGTGATTGTCTTTAAGAAATGTGCCCCTGAACTCTCTTCTGTCCTCTCTAAACTCTATAACTACTGCTTCTCTGCTTCTTGTTTTCTTGCATGCTGGAAGTTCTCTTCTGTCGTTTCCTGTATTTAAGAACTCTGGTGAACCCTCAGACCAATGCAACTATCGCCCTATCAGACTTCTACCAATTTTTGGGCAGGTTTTCGAGGCCAGTATTAATGCTGAAATAATTCAGCATCTTACTACCCATAAACTCTTCTCTGACAAGCAGTATGGCTTCCGCTTTGCCAGGTCCACGGCCGACATGCTAACGACCATTAAGGAGTACATGCTCCAGGCCCTTGATATGTCCGGCGAGGCTCGTGTTGTTGCTCTGGACATCTCTAAGGCTTTTGGCAGGGTTTGGCACGCTGGCCTCTCGTGCAAGCTACGGGGTTACGGTATTACCGGACGATTGCATGATCTAATCCAATCTTTCCAAGTGGCTCGTAATTTTCGATGCGTTTAAGACCAAGCCGCTGTCTGTCAATCATCACAGGCAACCTCTCCTGCCTCCCATAAGCATGGACCAAACGTGTTTCCCCGAGAGCAATTCTCTGCGCCTCCTCTACCTTACCCTCTCATCTCATTTCAAGTGGAACTACATTTAATCAATAGCTAAATCCACTGCTAGAAAGGTTGGGTCTTTGTGTCGGGCTAGGTTATTTTTCCCACCTGAAACCATCCTGCATATATATAAATCAACCACTCGTCCGTGCATGGAGTACTGCTGCCATACATGGTCTGGTGCCCCCGCTGTTCATCTCCGTGTTATTGACAGGCTCCAAAGGAGAATCAGTAATGTGAGAGGTACTGACTTGGCGGCTCGACTACAGCCACTTTCTCAGCCGCAATTGGAACAATATAAGATAGGTAGATGATACAGTGCTGATAGCAGATACGAGAAAGAAGTTACAAGACCTCTTACAGGAAGTAGTTAAAGAATTCAAAAAATAAAGGACTGCAAATAGACTACAAGAAAAATGAATGCATGGTAATCAGTAAATGGAGGAGCACAAAATGCTAACCCCAGGTCGGAGATACTAAATTCAAACAGGTACAAAATTTTAAAACCTGTGATGTGTTCAACATAGGACGGACATTTTGAGACTGAGGTCCGAAAGCGTAATTTGGTATGACCAAGGGATCATTCCAAAAACTGAATAGAGTATTGAGAGACAAGAAAATTTCGCTGTAAACAACAAAGAGAATGCTGGATTTCTATGTGATATATGTTCTTTAATATGGCGGTGAATGATTGACAATCTACATCACGATGAAGGACAGACTTGAAGAAACCGAAAAGTTGTTCTAGACAAGGATGCTGAGGATAACATTGACGAAGTTTTCGAGAGGATAGACATGAAAAGGAAACTGATGCTTAACTTCAGAAAAAGACGTCTGTAGTTTCTTGGCGATGTAATGAGGAAAGATGGCTTAGAAAATCTGTTACCCACGGGATGACTAGAGGAGAGGACAAGCAACGGAAAGCGACCCGTGAAATACCTGATTGACTTGAGCAGATGGATGGCGAAGCGTGGGTTATAAATGGGGTAACAGAATAAGGGGTCTTAACTACTAAAAAGGATAGGAAGATGTGGAAGGGCATGATCGCATACATGCTGAAGGAACACGGCACATAAAAAAGATGTTGATTGCGTAAACTTAAGATTAATACAGAAACTTTTTATTTGTTGTACGTTTGCATCGATCAAAAGAAGCATAACATATTTTAAGTATGAGACATTTGTTTCTTGATTTAACAAGAAATATATTTGGGGACAATAGGCAAAAGAGGAATTACTCAGTATTTAATTCGAGAAATTAAATATTTAATATTCAACAGGGAGTGGAATGCATAATGTTATTTCAAAGATATGCCATATTATAAAGCGTTTACAGTAAAATTAAATCTTTCTATATTTCTAATATGTGATAATATGAATATTTACATTATTTACAGAGTTCAAACTTTTGTACACAACTTTGTTGCCATATTCAAGACGTTTCGGCCGTTATACGCCCCGACGTTCCTCAAGGTTTCTGTTTATATTTCTGAGATGAAGTATTGTATTTATTTACATTTTACCTTCTTTGGACTGTTGTTTTCATCTTTGTTGCTATATTCATCACGTTTTAGCCCTTGTACGCTCTGGCTTTCTTCAGAAGTTATGTGGCCCAATATGTACAAGCTTTGGTTTTAGTAATTCAGTGGCTTCACTCATAGAATTGTGACCTCAGTACCCGGCTAAAAGCAGAGGTGAACATAACTTGGTCAGTCAATTTACTACAGGGAAATAACTGAAAGTAAAATATCCTGAAAAGGGCATGGATGTGGAAATAGAACAATCTATCCGGAGGATAAAATAAATGTTTTGGTCCGAAATTCTAAAGTATATCACCTGAAGAAGACCGGAGCCTGCAACTGCCTAAACGTCGTGAATATGAAAAAAAAGATGAAGATGAAAAAAAAAAAGATGAAGGCAATAGTTCGAACAATGTAAATAGTCTAAGTAAAATAATGCTTCAAAAATGGTTATGCAAAAATACTGGGACACAATAATAAATTTCATATTTCAGCTATTTTCTTTAGGCAAACTTTGCGAAACTGGGTCTTTATCATAACAGAAATTGGGAACATCAAAGTATGTGGATCTCAGTTAACTTTTTAGCTCGAGAATTTGCGCCTATTCAATGTGATATTGAAAAGAAAATGATCCAGATTTTCTTACTGGAGTTTTTTCACAAGAAATAATCTCAAACATAATTAACCATTTGCCATGGAACAAATCTTAGCAAACTAACATAAAAAGTCTCTTAATTATTATTATTAAAATTCTATTACTTTGTCCCACATGAAATGACGCAATAATTGGATGATTGTTGATCCGGTCGTCGAACGAAGTAACCTCCTTAGTAAATACAAACGTATTGATTGATTTTTGACTCCTTTTTTTCCCAGATATTTTTTAATATACTGTTAATCATAAGCACAATGAAATATGATCACAACGAAATAAAGTTGAGTATTCTTTTTCTATGAATATGAACTGGGAAAAAATTGTTTTTACATCGATCAATACATACAATGAGAAATGAATAGTCTTTCCCAACGGTAAGAGTAAGCAAGTGAATCACCAAATCAATGCTTGAAACCTCTACTGCACACTTAAATTTTCATGGTTACTCTATCGTGGTCTTTCAAAGAAATTATTCATTTTTACCTCAAGGGAAAACAATAGTAAGAACTTTGTATGATGAAAAAATGTGCGAAAATGGAAAAAGAAAGATCCTCGTCTCGTCATTTCGCATGGACCAAGTTTGCCGCACGAGAATGCGCGACTTTAAACTTCTCAAGTAACTTTCCAAAAATCTCCATAGCCTAAATTATGAAACTTTTCCTCGACCCCAATATCTTTTCTTCTGATTATCACATATTTAAGCATTTTGACCTTTTCATCTAAAATAAAACATTCTCCAATAAGTAAGACGTAATCGAATCATTTGAACTGTTTATCAAATCAATAAAGTAAATCGTAAACAAAATGTATTTTTAATCAACTAAATTGACATATAAAAAAAATTCAAGAACATTTGTAATTATATAAAACAAAATGAATTACTATTTTATTTTAAATTGTATTTAATAAAGTAAATCATAATGTTATTTTTTAATAAAGTAAATCGGCATTTTAAAATATTTTATAAAGATGATTTAATAATTTACGAAATAATTTATAAAAGATAATTAGAACTAGTATTTTTTTTTATTTAGCATAATGCTTTTTCAAATGTTTTAATTTGAGAAATATTCACTAATTGAGTTTTGATTCCTCAATATATTAGTTTTTTCAGTTATTTGTTCTGGTGTTGTTTTGTCCCAGTGTTAATTTGTCGGTTTTGCCTTGTCCTTTCCTGCGCTAGAGTTTATAAAACACAATGAAAAAAATTAGTGAATTGCAGGAATAAAGCTAACTTTATTTCACCCTCTCTTTATCTCATCCCGCTCGCTACACATCGTCCTACCTTTCCCTCTCAAATTCCCAGTTCCATTCTTTCTTCATTTTTTCAAAGCTTTGCGGAAAATCTCATTTTTGTACAAAAAAATAATTCTTTTATTTTTTTTACGAAAATAAACAAAAGTTTATTTTACTTTGTGTGTAGTGCATTTTTCTTTTTGTTATTTGTTTGAGGGACTTCTTTGACTGTAGAGTAAACAAAACGATCAAAACTTATATATATATATATATAAAACGAAAATAAAATAATAGAAGTGTTGTGTTTACATTTGTGATTTGTAAACAGCATGCAAACGTGATGGTGCTCCATTTATTTCTCTTGTCATAAATTAAAAAATGATTTCACCTTTTGAATAATATCAAATCTAAACGTAGGTGTCTAGACTCAACAAAATACAAACAGATTACTGAGTCATACAAGATATAGAAAATCATTATGAAAGATTTGTTTCCGTTTGTTGCAGTACACCATTAGATAGATAGATAGATAGATAGATAGATAGATAGATAGATAGATAGATAGATAGATAGATAGATAGATAGATCTCCGGTGAATTTATTATTCCGGTTTCAACCAACTGTGTTCGGTTCGATTTCTGGAAAAAATAGGATCGAGTTCTAATCTAATCTAGACTTTCGGGCATTATTTTGACTGAAAAGAAAAACACTGCGTTTTATACACACGGGATGACGGTATTTGTCTCCCAAAATCCTGTTAGGTTCACTCATACGCAAATTCATCTTTCTATGGAACCCTCATTTTAATGATGACTATGCCATCTTAACTACTAGACATAGGGTAATATTAAGAACAATACGTTCTGTATATGTTCTTAATATTCACCTATGTATTGCATAGTGATGAGCACGTGAACAGTAGATTAAATGGTACAAATCTATATTCCTCTGTAACAACACAGGGCCGCAAACAGTTGTGCTGTTTCTTATTTTATTTTACACACACACACACACACACACACACACACACACACACACACACACACAATAAAAATTAATTCACACCACGTGTATCTCAAAAAATACAATTGCGCGGGAATTCACTCCTTACCATACCCTGTGGGGTCAAAAACAAGGATGGTGCACCCAAAAGTTCGGAAGTAGTGGAAAACACACCACGTGGTCAAAAATATGAATTATTGACCATTCAGAGCTCGACATAAGAAACCCATTTCTTAATCTCCCCGGAGCCTCACCATTCAGATATAAGGAAGTTAGAAACTCTCAACAGTCAGAGGGAGAACAGCGACAAGCTGACATCAAAGGGCACACGGACAGCTGTAGCATACACACAGAGAGAATCCAGAAGTTCACACAACAGGCAGAATCACGTATCAGTGAACATTCTTTCACCCTCTCTTTCTCTCATCCTGCTCGCTACACATCGTCCTACCTTTCCCTCTCAACTTCCCAGTTCCTTTCTTTCTCCATTTTTTCACAGCTTTACGGAAAATCTCATTTTTGTACAAAAAAATAATTCTTTTATTTTTTTTACGTAAATAAACAAAAGTTTATTTTACTTTATTTGTAGTGCATTTTTCTTTTTATTATTTGTTTGAGGGACTTCTTAGCACCCTCTACACAGCAAGAATATCAAAAGAACCATTTTAAATTTAGTTGGTCTCTTCTACTCCGTTCGCCATATTCACTTGATCTTGTAGCAACCGAATATAACACTTTCCGACCGCTACATAAGGCGTTGACGGAAGAAATATTTCTGTAATGAAAATCATAACAAATTTCCAGCAAATATAAGAAAGACGCAAAGGAAAGAGGCAAACATTCAAAACGAAAATGATACAAAACAATATATATATATAATATTTATAAAAAAAAGCTCTACACAGAATTAAACGGTTGTAAGTCTAGAATTTATTTCAACAATCTAATTTTTTTTACAATTGCCTCATTCAGACTGTTGATGTATAAATAAACGTTAATTGAGTGAAATTTACATTTAATTGTTCATCAGGGTTCTGAAAGGGGCATTTGTAAAACTCATTACATTGCTAAAATAAATTCTAGATTTATAACCGTTTCATTATGTGTTGAGTTTTCTTCTCAATATTTTATATAACCCAGGATAATATCCATTCAGCTCTCTATTTTCATGTAACTGATATTTAATAATAATTAGTCAAAAATCTTTTGTATTATTTTCTTCGTCTTCACGGGTTGTCATATATATATATATATATATATATGATTAAATTTCTTATTCAATTAAAAATTAAAATACATTACGACACGGAAATTTCTGTTATGAGATTTTGTCATCAGGCAATGTTAGATGTTAGTTGTGAAAATGATCTACATTTAAATTCAAGAAACAATACGTTTGTTATTCATATATGAGGGAAGCCATAAAATGTATGTGTTTTCCATTTAAGTAATCAGAATAGATTCACTTTAAAACATGACAAGTATTTTATATTTATAATATATATATTTTACAAATATCTTGCTAACACCCACCAACACACACTAACAACTCTCCACAAAAAATTCCAACTGTCAACGAAATATCACAATCTCAAAAAACCCCCAGCCAATACCCCTAACAAACGAAATAAATTAAAATGAAAATGATTCCCAGTACCACATCGCCTGACGAAGCATCGGTACTCCGATACAGAAACGGACGCGCCTTCATAGCGATTATATATAGAGAAGTTATGTACATGTTCTATATATATATATATATATATATATATATATATATATATATATATATAACAGAAATACAGATGAAATATATATTCCGTTAATTTTTTATCGTTACTATGCATGGCTGACAAGTTTCAGTTGACTTTGAAGAGTTTTTTTATGATTAAAATCATTTCAAGGCGATAAAGAGATTAGTGGGTCGTAATTATGAGTGAAACTGAGAAACGACAATATTACGAACAGTATTAAAGGAGACAAAAGATGACAATTTTAGTTTTGAATTTAATAATAATAAAAGAACAGGAACTATGAAAACTGAGGATAACAATTTACACTGCATTCAACTGGAAAGCAAGAGGCCGGGGAAAGAGATCTACAAGCGCAAGGAGAAAATTTTAGCATAGAACATACCTTATATGTAGTCATTTTGACTCCAAAATAACCTAACTGATCGCATACTGAGCTCAGATTTTTAAAGTCGAACATTAAACAGAGAAACTCATTATAATAATTACCATATAAATATGTATAGAAAAATCACAAGAAAGCAACGAAACCATATGAGAATATGGTTAAGCCGAGATGACAACGTCAAGACAGCTAATATTGAAGATATTCCATGGATTTTATCACGAATTTATAAATACACAGCAGAATCACTGGGCCAGATGTGACGGTAATATTCAATGCCTGGACGAATGGTAGATTTAAAGATAGATTCTGGTGAAAGAAATGTCTAGCACACCAATTAGCAATGAAATGGAAAATATATCAAGTCCTTAGGAAATTTATACGAATTAAAAGAATAAGGAAACTCAGTGAAACAGAAGAAAAACACAATAAAAGCAATGATCGGCTGTGAAGAAAAAGAAATGTTAAATTAATTGACTTCATTCTAATGGACATCCTCTGCAAAGCAAATGCGAAATCTTAAAATAATCTAAATAACAGTTATATGAACAAATTTTCAGGAAATCATTGCGGTATGGGTAAGAACCGATCCTGGAAAGCAAGCAAGTTAATCTCGCTTGCTAAACACGGCCGTGGGTTTTTTCTCCCTGATATGTTTTCACATATGCTTATGCATGCTCAATATTCTATACTGTCACTAGAAAGGCTACACAGAAGTGAAGCAGAATTATATATCACGTACACAAAACGTGACATATTTACAGTTCGACGTGTCCCTTTGTAGTCATCATTAATTTTCGTCGACATATTTATTCTTACAGCGGAGTTTGTTTCACGAGAGTAATATAAATGTGTCTATTGTTGAGAGCTAGAGAAAAAATAGTTTTTCTGTCGTTTTAAGTGACAGCAGAACTGCCAGTTAAATCTTATGCTTTTTGTTTTGTTTTTCTGATCCAGAACGAAGGAAAATAATCAACTGTATATAGAAAACACTCCGACTTGGGATTTCGTTAAAATGTCAGATGTAAAAAAAAGGAAAAAAAAAAAACAGAAAAAATGGCCATCCGGAAAGCTGGCGTCTAGTAAAGTTTTTGTTTGGTTTAACATTTCATTATTTGTGCAGTTCAAACATTGGGATAAATAATATCTGAGCATAGTTTTGTCACTTGCACATTTCAGTGAAGCAATACCAATGCATAAATCTTAGGTGAAACTCTCATTCATATATATATATATATATATATATATATATATATATATATATACATATATATATATATATATATATATATATATATATATATTGTACATGTTCTAAAATATAATTTATAATAAATATTCACAGTTCCATAAATTATATACAGTGTTTTAAATTAATATTTTAGACGTTGTTAAAAAAATATTTTCTTCGTTCCTTATTCACTCGGATATATATATATATATATATATATATATATATATATATATATATATAGTGCATGTATTTGTGTGTAATAGTTGTTAATCGAATGACAGAAAGCAAAAAAGGAAATTTATATATATATATATATATATATATATAATGGAATAAATTCGATATATTTTAAATTTATTTGTTTAAACGTTGTTTTGAATATATACGCATAATTGAATAGTTGCTCTGTTTTCATTATTAAACAATATAATTATTTATTTGCATCTTTTGACGTGAATATTCGAAAAATATTTTTAGAAAAATATGCGTCTTCCGGAATGTTTCGAAACTACATCCCCTAGGAGAGGTAGTCATTTGATATCACGTGCCTTGACAGCTCGGCCACGTAAAACTGTCCGATCAATCAAAGCTTGACTATTGCTTTCGAAGACACACTTATATCGATTCTCGAGATCTACTGTTTTGTATTATTTTGCATTTTTGTCACGTCGGTGAGAAAGGGATTGAGGTCGAGATGCCAGGTCAAGATTTATTACATTACAGACCCTTCTTTGGAGTTTGTCAATAATATCTATATATAAGGCAGAATCACCAGAATGGATATGAATGTAGCATTCTACACGAGATACTAGATTAGCAACTAGGTCCCACCCTTTTACAGTTAAACAGATAAGATGTAACCGTAAATTCTACTCCAACAGCTTCTTTTCTTGCGCTTCCCGCCTGTGGAACTCCCTTCCACAAGTCTACTTTCCCGACAGCTACAATCTTCAGGTGTTTAATGTAGGATCAATTGACACCTCCTATCAAACTAACTCCCAATTATTCTCAGAACACTCTCATCTACTCAACCCTCATTCTCGGTATCCTTACCCGCCTATCACCCACCCTCTGACATTTCCTATATTTAATCATCCTTTCTCCACTCTATGTAGCCCCCTGCGCAGTAGAGGCAGTGACATGCCTTGCTCGGGGTGAAACGCTTATAAAAAAAAATTGCATTAAGAAATGATATATATATATATGTGCAATATAGATTCTGATTAGAAAACATTTCTGGTAAAATACATTGAACAAACTTTTCTTGTAGTTGGTTCAATATGGTCACTCCATAAAAACTTGAGACCAAGAAATCGTGGAGTTTTGTTCATTTGGAGTTTAGCATCACGCTTGCTAATGGCAAAATGTAAAGGATGATTACATGAAAGTATTTTCCTTTTGGAGTCATTAAAATTTACAATCCGTTTCTTGCTCTACTCAGCCATTTATTAGATGTCCTTTTCAACAGGCAGTCGCCAAATTTTATTTGTGAGATTTTTATCTATGAGAAAATTAAATGTTTGCGTCATCTGCATAAATATTCCCGTTGTGAACCGATGCCATCGAATTGATCATTGAAACGATAAGAAACAGCGGAGATCCAAGGATTCATTTCTGGTGCACTCCCGCGTTACGCTGAAGCAATATACAAGCATGTCCGTTCAACATGAACCTCATTACACGATTTGTCTGGTGCGACTAGATTAAGCTAAATGTTCATCTTTAGACCTAGTGAAATGGAACTATAGCCAATTCTTTGTGTTCTTGGCGCGGCTCTTCAGATCCAAATTTGGATCTAAAGGGCCGTGCCAAGAACACAAGAGCGGCGAAATGTGCATAATCCAAACTAATAATTAAAAATCCGTTATGTAATATCTATATCTATATCTATATATATATATATATATATATATATATATATATATATATATATATATTTAAAACATTGCTCAATATAGAAATAGGGCAATGAATATTTATATTGACATATTACTGGTGAAATAGTGGAATGCAGTCGCCAACTCTACCCACAAAATTTATCTCCTCGGACTTTCCATGTGTGGAACTCACATCCGATTAATTTTTTCTCTAATAACTACAAACTTCCAAAATTAAAAATCAGCATCAGTCGCTATCTTCTCTCTTCTTGAATCCCCTTCATCTTTTGTTCTTTCCTCAAGCTTGCTTATTCTCAGTCTTTTCTTTCACTTTCACTCCATGTAACCAGCAGCGAACTAGTGATGCTCTCGAGATTCTTAAAGAAAATTGATTAAAATCAATTAGACATTAGTAAATGGAAATGCATTAATATGGTAGAAAGATGAAAGGAAAGAACAACATATATACATTTACCAAAATGTTATTACAGTATATTTTTTCGATTAATAATTCATTGATAGTGTTCATATTGCATATATAATGGCTTGAGTTAAAAAAAAAATATTTTCCCCAAATCATGAAATGTTAATATCACTGGGTTAACTTCAGTAGGTTATACAGCAGTTATTAATTACTTTTTAGTAATTTTTATTGCTTAACATTTAAATAAATTTCGTTTTGCAACTTCTTTAGCTAAAATTTTCAAAGCATTTTTACGCTTTTGAGCATGCGCAGTAAAATGCCAATGCTCTTTAGATCAGCATTTACAAATTCAAACAACGTCTCCTCTTGAAAGCTGTTGTCGGTTTTTGTGTCTTTAGCTGAAGATTAATTCGTTTTATTTAAATTTCTTTCATGTGTAATTATATTCATTCATTTTATTTCATTTTATGTCGCAGTTGGTCACTGAAAAATTTAAAACAAATGAAGTTCAAATTGAACAAATTAAAATTATACGGATTATTTTTTATTTTAAATTTTTCAGTATGAGTGTTTTATCTGGAAAGGTTAGTTTTCTGCAATGAGAAGTAAAAGAGAAAAATCAAACTTGGAATAAAGCAGCAAAAAAGTTACTTGAATGAAAGATGATATTCAAAACAGCACTTAATTAAACATAAAGACGACCAGGAGAAAATATCATGCCGCCCGAAATTTCAAAGTTATAAAACGTGCATTGAAATTGTCGATTTCAGAACTGAAATGAATATTTTAAACTGATTTAACGCACGAATTTTAATGAAGAAAAAAGGTACTGCAGTTGGAACTCAGCTCTCTGTTTAGTATACTGATCAGAACACTTAAACGGAGAGCTGAGTTCAAATTCCGGTCGGCTTTGTCACTGAAACGTAAAACCTTGTGAAAGGTATGAATCCACCTCCTCTCTCCCCATATGTAGGTTAATTAGTAAGATTTCTATCGTTAAATCCATTACTAATCCCCAATGAAAGATTAGTAATGTGTACAAAATATTTCGTTATTAAACAACCCATAGAGTTTGATATGCCTATTAAAGCAAGAAAACTAAAGGTAAATGCTCGGACAAACTACCATAGCTAGAACCGACCACATCAATTAATAGTAGCAAACCACCTACGTTCTTTCCTTATTCCATCGGTGAGAAGTTCCACTCGAGCGGCGTCTTCCAGCGAGCAACTACTCTGTGGAACCTGACTCCCAAGAAGATTTTTCCCTGATTGCTAAAAAATTTTAACCTGTTAAAACTTAGGTTTACAATCCTCTTCTGTTCGTCCAAACTGCCCTTTTTTGTGTGGCATCCGACCTTGTACAGGGTGAACATTACTGTTAAAAAAATAGACTAACTTATGCTTCATTATCGGGAAGATTGGTAATTACAATCTATGTTACATATTCTAACAGTTTAACAGGCGTGCGATGAAAGGGTCTTGTTATAACGAAGACCAAATATATTTTGTTCATCTGATCAGATTTTGGCAAGTAGGCTGAGGTGACAGTAGTTCAATAGTGCGATGGATAAATTGTCGTTTGCATTATGAAAAAAAATAAAATAAAACGTACATTCCATTTTAACAACTATATGGACGAATATTACGCAAAAAGTATCTTGACATATAAAAGAAAAATTCGAAATCTCCTGTAAATCTACCGGACGGTCTTCTAGTTAAAGTTGGTGAATGCTACCATAATCTTTACCTTCATTTCCTCTTCAATTTTGTTTGTCTATCGTTCAACTGCGCCACGCATAATGATCAAAATGGTAGTCTTGGAGTTAGGCGGCCTGATGTGGTCGCAAAAATTGTCTGACATCCATGAATGGGTTCTCCTTCTTGTGTGATATAGTGCAGTGTCCTGTTGCTTGACATAGGATCTTCTAGTAGCCACCTTCTTGGTTGAGATTGAATCTCTGTGGCTAAATTAATGGTGATATGACGTCGCCATCACTAGCGATCTCTACAGATACCATGATATTGACTGAATATATAAACCAACTCTTTCTGAATCCACTGTACTGCACTCAGTTTAACGCCCAAACACTCTGAAACGTTCGATTTGGAGATTCCAGCTAGAATGCCAAGACGTGCAGTATGCAATTTCTAAATTGCAGTAAATTTCTAAAGAGATGAATTGAGTCATTGACTTTTTTGTCACATACACTCCCACTTAACCCTTTTATACTGTGCAGTCAATAAAATTTAAAAAAAAACAACGCTCATGCGCAAAATTAGAAATATAAAAAAGTGACAATTTATCCATCGTAACCAGTTTTCGTAAATTCATAAATATACAAAAATATACACACAGCAAGCGGATATCAAGAAGCATGACTAATCCCGCAGCGTGTTGCCATTTCTTTCTGCGGATGACTGGTTGCCAACCAAGGCTATAGAGAACAAGCTGTCCTGCTATTTAATCCATAGCTGTAAGGAAGAAGATGTATATTCATACCTGTCCCAAGGGTGTATCAGCGCAAGTGAATGCATCGAATTTAAATGGAATTCGGACTCAGTTCTCCGAATGCTCATTCCGGTCAGATATCCATTGCGACACATGCCAATATATATGCGTGTGTGTGAAATGTTTATGTATGTAAATGTAAATAAAATAAATATATATATATATATATATATATATATATATATATATATATATATGCAGTTTGTTAAAAATATTATATTATTTATATATTATATATGCACGGTACTTATTAGAAAGTGATCAATATCAGTGATAGAGCTGACATATTCATTTAGATAAGTGTCTAAAACTCACACTTATCTAAATTAATATACATATATACATATATATATATATGTGTGTGTGTGTGTGTGTGTGTGTGTGTGTGTGTGTGTGTGTGTGTGTGTGTGTGTGTTTGGTAAAAAGGACGAGAAATATTTGAGTGGCCTATATATTTTTAGGCAGCAAATTTTCTTTTGGACATATCAGATTAAACAAATTGCAAACATTGTGTTCGCTTACGTTTTAATTTTTTTTTTTATCCCGTTCATACTCATGGATAATATTTCGCATACTATAATTTGAAAGCTGTAAGAAATGAGCTGTAACATTGACAGATGATTTTATTATTCATTTCTCAATGTTCCAAAGTCATTTTTAGCAACTAAGGTTTTGAGATTATTTTTGTTACTGCAGCTCACACCCCTGAAGATGAACTTGGAAGGAGATTGAAAGTATATCAATTGTAATACGTGAAAGATTATCTGTGAGTATGAACGGATTATTAAAGATAAGCAGACACAATATGTGAAATTTATTTAATCTGATATATATATATATATATATATATATATATATATATATATATATATATAAACAACACAACTGTCTTTGTTTTAATAGAGAGGAGTCTGTCGATGATAATAAAGACGCTGGTTCATTTATATATACTAACGTAACCCGTGGAATTTCCACGGAAAGATACATTATACTTTCCTGGAAAAATTTCACTTTGTCATACTACAAATGATATTAACGTCTTAATAAATAAAATAAATTAATAAAATAATAAAATTTTTATGAATTGTTTTCATTTTATTATTATTATTATTATTATTATTATTATTATTATTATTATTATTAAATAATTTAATAATAATTTTTTAAAAATATTTTTTTAAATCTTCAAAGAATTGATTGTGGGTAATTTTTTTAGTTAAGAATTGATATTGCCTATCGAAAATTGAAAAGTGTAATAAAAATCGTTTTATTATTAATCAAAATTTTCTTTTTCTTCAGAGTATAATCACCTTAACAGTTATTACTTATTCCTGCAATTAAAAGCCTATCAAATTAAACTATATCTGAGTTTTATTGCATTTTTTATATGACACTTCGGAGAGGATCTTCGAATAATGAATGCAAACTTAAAATTAAAAAAATAGATTTATATACCCTAATGAGTCCTGAGTTGAACAAACAAAACACAAGTTAGCCATGAATATAAAATGTATTAAGACTTGCGTAGAGTGGGGGTAACAGAAGTAACAGAGGTAAAATTATTTTTATCAAGATTTAAAAAAAAAAAATAATTTTAAAAATAATTTAATTCGTGAGTACTGATAGTTTCATTAAAATCCGATAATTATTTGATTTTTGCGAGAATTTTCAAATTAATGTGTTTGTCATAGAAAAAAATTGGGTGATGCAATCATCACTTTTTCATTGTAAAACAGTCGTAACGTTTTTTTTAGCCGCTAACTCAAATCGAAACAAAACTTTCTGACAAATTTTCGAAAATGTTAGAAGGGGTTAGCAAATATTTAAAAATAATTAAAATTATTTTAAAGGCTCCTGTGTCCATTATAAACAGAAAAGACCAACTGAATAATGGCCAAGGGTGTAAAACAGTACACAAATTTCGTTATTAGGTCGCGGCATACGAGAACAAAACTATTTTTACTATATTGTACAGTACACACACATATACATACAGCTTGAACTGCTGCTACTGTAATGCTATAGACTTTCTCCTCCTACTCTCTCACTCTTTACTACCCTTCAGTGAGAAAAAGGCTGAGGAGAGTAGCGTTTAATAGATAAAGGGGAAGGAAAAGCTCGTATAGAGAGTAAGTGGCGTAACGGACTGACGAACAAAGTAACTAACAAACTATAGATGGAACAAGCAGAATTATTATATGATATTTCTCTCCTGTCACGCTCATGGATAGAGAAACACAAGGGAAGTAGCGACAACTCAGTTGATTCTTTTTGCTACAAGTTGTTAAAGTTGACCACCAATTATGAAATATCTGACCCCGTGTTTTCTCTTTAACAGTGCCTTATTCAAATCTTTACAATAAATATGTATTTGAGTAGTAAAGATATATATATATATATATATATATATATAAAATTAAGAATATATATATATATATATATATATATATATATATATTTACACCCTATTTCAATAGAGACCGTTATGTATTTGCATATATATATATATATATATATATATATATATATATATATAAAGAAAAACTCAATATGTTTTCAAACATTTTTGTGTATGTATGTATTTTCTCATAAGATTCGATTTGTGGATGTGTGATTTAATGTATGCCTTTCTTTGTATTATGTTATACGGGGGGTCTGATGTATCTATTCTCAATTTATTTCCGGTTTAAATATCCGAAGCTTTACTTTCTCTGTTAAAAACTTTGTTTTAGAATATTCAGAGTGAATTTATTTATTCTTCAACTGCCTGAAATAGAAAATGGAATTAAATTTACTTTTTAAACAAATCTTGATTTATAACCGTTTAATTATGTAGAGAGTTTGCCTCTCAATATTTTATAATGCTCTGCATAATATCCAGCTATCTCTCTATTCTTATGGATTTGATAATTTATATTAATTGGAAAAATCTTTGGGATTATCTTCGCCGTCTTTACAGGCCTGCTATTCCCTCATAGATATATATATATATATATATATATATATATATATATATATATATTCTTCACTATTCAATGAAATGAAATAAAAGGCACTGTTCAAGAGAAAACACACAGCAAGAGCTTTTATAACTGGTAGTAAAGAGAATGAACAGAGCTGTTGTTTCTTACAGATATATATATATAGTCATCCGCAGACGGATGTGTTTCTCTGTATCACAGCTCATCAGTATGGTCATACTCCGATTCCTTTTAACCCAGGATTGAAACCCGGCCGTATTGGCGTCAGTCGACGATTCTACCTCTGGGCTATGGGCGCTCGGTAGAAGAAGGCAGACGTTTTAGCGTGTATATTATAATTATACACGTCCAATAACCAGAGTGCTCTAATTTATTATTGAATGAGCGATGCGCATGTGCCAGAGTAGTTACTGTTTTTCAAAGTCTCCTAATCCTCCAGAGTGCTCAATCAGCGTGTGAGAACGCAATATATATATATATATATATATATATATATGTGTGTGTGTGTGTGTGTGTTTATATATATATACATACACTACCGGCCATAATTATTAGGTGAACTCATTTATATTTTAAAAAATGATATATTTTTTACTATTTTTTGTATTTATTACAAAGTGAATAATTCGAAACGAAAATAGAATGGTTCTTTTTTCATTATTACTTTGCAAAATTTTACAAGGCAGCCAGAAAGCCTTTGTTTTGCCCAGCCAATAAGAAGAAGAGACAAGCACTGGAAAGAAAGCACCAAAACTGGAATCCAGAACAGTTCATTTGATGCACATGTTATTGCGCAGTTTTAACAAAAGAACCATTTTATTTTTATTTAGTATTATCCACTTGGCAATAAATACTAAAAATAGTATGAAATACATAATTTCTTTTAAAAAACAATTGGGGTGGCTTAATAATTATCCCCGGTAATCTATTTATATATATATATATAACGATATTATATATAATAGGCAGTATTCATTTTTGTGTCTATCAAACAGCATTAAATCGCCCTTCATATCATTTCCTCTTTCGGTCAATATTTAGAACAGCAAAACAGTGTTTATACGACTTTCAACACTCGACCATCCCAACTCTCGACCGGTATTGGATGCACCCAGTTGACCTTAAGGGAATAAAATGCGCGACTAATCCTTAATGATCCACACATGCCACAATCTCTAAGCGACGCACGCATCGCGGAACTGTCTTTCGGGTCCACTGCAGATCCCATCAGATCAAATGTCAAACAAAAACCTGACAGGACGTCACGCAATGGAATCTCAATCGAAATCTTGAGTTGCTGATTTACCAAGAGTTGAAGCGGAAATCCCTTTTATTAATCGGTTTATTTAGTCTGACATAAGGACAAAATTATCTGATATTACATTCATCATTATTTGACGGCAGAAATAAAAGACTTTATATAGCCTCAAATATATCTTTTTCCATTAGGTATGCGAATTTCTGGCGGTCTGGAAGCAGAATTTTATTCCAATATTCACTCTTGTAGCCTATAATTAGACAATAGACGGTTCTTTCTATTTAGCTTTGACTCCGCTCTAATATTATTTATTCCAATGATATTAATGTTATTATCTTGAATCTGCAATATTACCATTTCTGATATGACATCTCTGCTTCAGTTCTTTTCCCACCGCCTTAAATCAGCTTTTCTTGAGCCTGTTTTGGGCTTACATTTTTGCAATAATAACTGTATTTAATATGTTGATGTCACTTATATGTTTGTCGATATTTACAATCTCTAAGTTTTGTTTATTTTCGCAAACCAATTAATGAAATGTAAAAGAGCTGATTTATTTGGAAAACTCAATCTAGTGCCATACGTGAAACACGCTTGGGTGATCATGTCTCGAAAGAGACATGACTTTGTGGGGAGAAGACATTTTCGCAGTCAATCGCATCTACCTCCCATTAGCATGGGACAGGATTGCCTCCCAGAGAGTAAAATACTACGCCTCCTTGGCCTTACACTTTCGGCGGACCTCAAATAGAATGACCATATCGAATCCATTGCTAAATCTGCCGCTATGAAAGTCGGCTCTCTGTGCAGGGCCCGGAAGTTTTTCCCACCTGGATCTATTCTGCACATATACAAATCTACCATCCGTATTGAATATTGCTGCCATATCTGGTCGGGTGCCCCTGCTGCTCTCCTTGGGCTTCTTGACAAAATACAAAGGAGGATCTGTAACGTGGTTGATACTGACTTGGCAGACCGGCTGCAACCACTCTCTCACCGGCCTGATGTGGCTTCGCTGTGCCTCCTCTACAAGTACTTTCATGGCTTCTGTTCCGATGAACTTAGATCACTGGTGCCGCCTAAGCACGAATTTACACGAGATACTAGATTAGCAACTAGGTCCCACCCTTTTACAGTTAAACAGATAAGATGTAATCGTAAATTCTACTCCAACAGCTTCTTTTCTTGCGCTTCCCGCCTGTGGAACTCCCTTCCACAAGTCTGCTTTCCCGACAGCTACAATCTCCAGGTGTTTAAATGTAGGGTCAATAGACACCTCCTATCACACTAACTCCCAATTATTCTCAGAACACTCTCATCTACCCAATCCTCATTCTCGGTATCCATACCCGCCTATCACCCACCCTCTGACATTTCCTATATTTAACCATCCTTTCTCCACTCTATGTAGCCCCCTGCGCAGTAGTGGCATTGACATGCCTTGCTCGGGATGAAACGCTTATATAAAAAAATAAAAAAAAAAACCCAAAAAACTAGTCTTACTTAGCGGTAGAGTGGTTTCCAACCAAGGCTATAGAACCCAATTTTTTCTGTCAGTTAACCAATAGCTGGAGGGTAAGAGACGGGTTAAAACCTTTCCCAAGGGTATTTGTGCGTAAGCGAATGCAATGAATTTAACTGGAATTAAAACTCGGCTCCCCGATATCTCGTTTTGAACCAATATCTACTGCACCAGAACACGCAATAACCTTTTGACAAAAAACCTATTTCGGAGTTGATAATTTCTTTAATTCAATAGGACTTTTTGCTAAACAATACTTTTTAAGGAAATTTCTTTTTGTTTTCTTTTTAACATATAATTCCAAGTGAAGAGGACTCAAGGTTTTTTTTATTTATTTTGAGTGCTCTGACATTTATTTTATTATGAACAGTGCTCAATATAATGAGTATTATACCGCTTAATATAATTATGTAGTTCTGAATTAATTGTACATTGCGACACGGAAATATCTATGTTTCGAGATCATCAGGCAATGTTGCTGTTTGTTATGCAGATGATTTACATTTAAATGACAAAAACCTTTGGTTTGCTGTGTATGTATATGGGAAGATATAAATATTTACAAGTGTGTTTCTATTGGCTAATCAGAGGGGAGATTCATTTTGGGATTTGGCCCCAAAGAATACATAGTAACCAACTTTTACTCTTTTTTTCTTTTATATATATATCTGAAACGCAAGATGTTTTTGTGTGTGTGTGTGTCTGTGACTATTTGTCTGTATGTCCTTTTTATGAATCCAGAAGTTTTATCCGATTCTCACCAGACTTTAGACAAATATTCGTTATTCTTCCGGTCAAGTCATGGGGTACTTATTTTTTCTGATCCCCCCACTGTTATCGGAAATCGATATCCCGATATCCGATCAGATCAGGTTTTCAGCCCTTTTATCGTTGTTCTTGCTGCAGAATTTGATCTAACTTGGTAAAATTATAGTTCTTAGTCTCAAACATTAGTACATCTTCGCACACGACTCATTTTTCTCGATATCGGAAATCGACCACCGATATTCTATCGAATCTGATTAAAAACCGATATTTAGTCATCAATATGGCTCATTTTCTCTAATTTTACTCCCGATGAGTACGATAAGTTTTCATAGACTTACTTAGGTTAGTTTATCTTTGTATGATTTATTTAACTCCGATATTGGAAATCGATACCCTGGTATACTATCGGGTCTGATCAAAATCAGGTTTTCAACCCTTTTATTTAGGTTTTTGCTTCGGGTTTTGCTCTAAGTAGGCATAATTGTAGTTTTTAGTCTCACCCATGATACCATTTACTCAGAGGACTTATTTAGTCTGCAAAATTCAGTTTGCAACAGAAAACTTATTTGACATCGATATCGGAAATCAAAATTTGACTCACATCCATTCATTTTCTTTCAATCTACGGTTTCGCTTTAACTGGAAACCACTATTTCATTTCAATCTTTCGTGCCAACGTCCAGAGAGTCTGAGCTCTAGGAGCATGGATTAGTTTTAAAGCTTTCATTACACCCGTGCAACGCCGGGCTATACTGCTTGCATATATATAAAACTTCTGTCACGTTCGTGAAGTGTATTATTTTTCTTTTAACTTTTATGTCTTTGTGTAAATTACTCAATAGCTGATATATATATATATATATATATATATATATATATATATATATATATATATATGTTGCTGTCATTTTTATGATATATTGACAGTGGTGATTGTAGAACTGAAAGTGTGGGGGGGGTACTTACGGACCAAGATTGTTCTGAGAAGGTAAACACAAACAGCGTTTGTATACTTCTGAAAGATATAAATTCGGCGTCTGGAATTTCGGTGCCAATTTTCTTCAATAGGCTCGAGAAAATTACTGACCAATTCTTTCACTAGATCATAAATCACTGACTGCCTATGTATCTACATATTATGTTGGGGACATTATTTCTAATTAACATCTTCCTTCAGACATGAAAATATGACTATTAAGTTTCTTTCCCTCCCTAACAACATGTCTGTTTCTGTCTATATAGTCGTTTTATTTTGATTATTTTTCTTTCAAACTAGTCTCTGGATGTGTCCTTAAAAAGCTAAAAGAAAAATAAAACACAGAGAGTAAAGTGTTGAAGATCAACTCGTATCCAAAGCAGAGACTGCTCAGTTTCATAAATTTTTGAAGCAGATAAATTTGCGGGAACCAACCTAATGGCCAGCAAAAATTCGGGGAGGGGCTTGGCTCCTTCTGGTCTCTTCGTAGAATCGCCACTGCATAAAGGTATAAATATTTTGCCGTCATTTCGAACGGTATACACATAATACATATTTATAAAATTAATAAAGTTCAAATTTAGAATTTAAGCGTGCCTCTCCTTCATTAACGTATGTAATTGCATCAACGTAAACATCAATTTAGTCTGGTTATGTCTGTATGTCTGTCTGTGTGTTTTTTGTGTGACTCCATTCTAACAAACTCTAATCCTCCGAAACCCTTTGTCTGGATTCAACCAATATTAAGTCATTTGTCGATAATGACATGTTCCTTTGACATACGAAAAATATCGATTTACATGCTACGGCAGAAATGGCGGAAACGCTTAGAATTTTAGAACTCTCTTCTCTTTTGAGATGCCTTATGTGAAATCAACCAAAATCTAGTCACTAGATCAGGGTTCGAACCTCTGATGTACACTACCGGCCTTAAATTATTAGGTCGCCCTAGTTTTTTTTTTTTTTAAGAAATGATGTATTTCATACTATTTTTAGTATTTATTGTCAAGTGGATAATTCTAAATGAAAATAGAATGTTTTTTTGTTTTGTTATTATTATTTGCAAACTTTTACAAGGTAAGGAAGCGTAAATAAACTCATCCGAATCACCCTAAATTTTCTTCAGTAATTCATTGATGAAACTGCATTATAGGTAATTATCAAATATTTATAAATTCATTTTATTCACATGTTATTGTGCAATATTAACAAAAGAACCATTATATTTTCAATTACAATTATTCACTTGGCAATAAATATTAAAAAATACTATGAAATATATAATTTTTTAAAACACTTGGATTGTCTAATAATTATGACCGGTAGTGTACACACGAAGATGTGCGTTGTGGTGCAGTGGATATTGGCTTGGAAAGAGAAATCGTGGAGCCGAGTTCAAATTCCAGCTGAATTCATTGCATTCACTTGCGCGCAAATACTCTTGGGAAAGAACCCAATCCGTCTCTTCTCTCCAGTTATGGGTTAAATAACAGAACAGATTGGGTTCTATAGCCTTGGTCGGCAACCAGTCTACCGCAGAAAGCAATGGCAACCTACTGCGGGATAATCTTCTGCTCAGTCAGTCATGTCTTGAAAGAGATATGATCGACCAAGCGTGTTTCGCGTATGGCACTTAACTGACTGACTGAGTGTACACAATTTGTTTATTATTGTACCGGGTCCGTTAATTATCGGCTCATCTTCTGCGCTCTGTTATACATTTCTCTAAGACGCTTCACTCAATTTCAACCAAAATCGAGTCACTGGTAGATTAAGATTCAATGCTTTGACACACAAGAAATGGAAAATGTCGCTTTTTGATATCGTTTATTTCTCCAAAACACTTAGTTGTATTCCAAGAAAAATCGGGTCTTCTTTTAACTTCTATCTTATCATGTGCCATAACAACTTCACGTTTTCCGTCTTTGCAGAGATAATGTTTCCACTTCTGTGTTCTAAAGTCACCACATCCATTACAGTCTCCCGGTAGCCCCGCGCCCCGTTCTTCCAATTGAACATATATCATTCCCGTTTATTGGCAAAATTGACCAAGCATGAATTCAACAAAAACCAATACTTCACATTTTTTAACTTACGTGTCACGGCAACCTCATACTGGAGCTTTTTGAATAAGCACTTAACCATAACTTTTTGATATAACTATCTAAAAAACCCAAAACGCCGGGCTATACAACTTCTAGACATATAATTCCTTTCAACTCCTTTATCTGGAGCATTCAGAGAAACATTAATCAATACATTTTTAGTATTTTAATCTCTGTTGTTTTATTACTTGTTGCCAAGATACTTTTATAAATTTATTTCGTCTTTAATTAATTAATATTCAGTGGTACATTTTTATACTTGTATATTTTGTTGAAATGCTGTTTCATTATCTGTATGAGGCCACGTATGAAACGTGAATAATTTTGCTTGCGGTTATTATTCAAACTAGTGTTCCCCTTCCGTCAAATTGACAGCAAAACATTTGAGAGTATTTTTAGCTGTTTCTCCACAGGTTATCCACCTCTGAGTATAATATGAAGGTTTATTCTCTTTGTTATAATAAAGCCCGTTATATATATATATATATATATATGTATATATATATATACATGGATATATATATAAAATTCAAAAGGATGATCAAAGAGGTAAATTCCGAAAAACTAGAACCAATTAATATTAATTTCAATAATATTAAAATTAATCAAGGTGGAGGGCTCGATGCAAATATTACGTTCTATTTCCAGTGTCAAATGTAAAAAAATAAAAAAAAATTTACAAATTTAAATGAATTGGATAGCCATTTCTACGAAGAATTCCTCGCTTCTTCAGCAACGGCTGAAACCAAAACTTTATTTATTCAGAATCAAATGCGTCAAAAGATATTTTACCGGTAGAAGCCCCAAAAATCATCCATACATAGGTAAATAAAATGGGTTAGGATGGACAGTTTTTTAATATAAGGAAGTAAGAAGACATATTAAAAGACTTAACCTCCCCCAAAAAAGAGCAAAGAGCGTAAAGTTTAAATTTAGCCATGTCAGAAGGAAAGAAGTGGTAGGGGAAACGGAAAGGAAAGAAAAGGCGTAGGGGTGGTTGACTGGCATTTAAGCTATAAAAAATTATTTTAGAAACAAAATAAAACTACTGACTGACATCAATGTTGAAACAAATAACGATTGAAAATTTTACAAAAACAGATTTTAGTTTAAATAAATAATGACTGGGACAAATGTTATAGAAATTTATAGACATACAAATTTAAGAATAAATCTTAAATTTTAAATTTTAAGGTATATCTCAATATATATATATATATATATATATATGTGTGTGTGTGTGTGTGTGTGTGTGTGTGTCGTTGTGGGATCGTCTCTTTTTGTATACAAGAATGAACTCGCTTGATGTCTGCATATAAACCTGCCTATAGAAAGAACAGCAGTAGTGGTAGAGTTGTAGTTTTGTAAAGCAGTTGCTTAGTTGGTCAGAAAGTTGGTGCAGAGTTATTTGGAATTGTTTGGATATAGACTCATTACCCAGACATACTATTTCACTGCAAGACTGTATATATTGATTTCTACTAATAGTATTCCTGAATTGACTAACCTGTTTTCCAGTTTGTATATTTTGTTTCATATACCTTACATTTTTTATCTCAATATCTGTTTTTGTTATTTAATATTTTATGTGGTTTCATAACAAGTAATAAAGAGAATGAACTGAGCCAACACCGCCTCGCTATTATCTGTCTAATTAATTGGGACGACGCTACCTCGCTATATTCTCTCTCACCACCATGAGCGTGACAGAAGGGATATATATATATATATATATATATATATATATATATTGTGTGTATTTTGGCAGCATTTTTTCATTAATACAGGTTTCATTGAATAATATAGACAAGTTCTGTCTATTTATTTTGTGTAAGATCCGTTCGTATGATCTTTGATTAGCTTGATAGTGTTGTCATGGAAAGACGACAAGAAATCGCAATAATTGTTGATTTTTTTATCAGGTCTGAGCTTTCGGCTTATTCTGTTAAAAATAATTTAAATGTTCTATGTTCACTGAACATTAAATGTTCATCCTTTGATAATGGCTAATGTAAGCCGAAAGCTCAGACCTGATGAAAAATCAATAATTATTGCGAGTTCTTGTCGTCTTTCCATGACAACACTATCAAGCTAATCAGATCATACGAACGGATCTTACACAAAATAAATAGACAGCACTTGTCTATATTATTCAATGAAACCCGTATTAATATATATATATATATATATATATATATATATATATATATATATATAATGGTATTTATTATATTAGTGAGGATACTCTATCTTCTTTTTCTTAACCCATTTTGCAACCATTAATCCAAACCTATTGGCCTGGAGTTTTCTGCTGGTTAATTTTTTGCTTGACTTGTCACCCGATATCCTTTAACAACGGGAAAATAGGATTTATAGCTTGCGGGGAAGATTTATTTATTTATTTTAGTGTTAGTTTGTCATAATTTGTCCGATTTTAATAATACAAAGAAGAGTCTTCCGGCGAAATTCTAACCATGTTTATTCTACTTTTAACACATTTTATAATTTCCTTTCCACTGCATAAGAATGCAATGGATTGTTGGTATTCATGTTTATTTTTAAGAATAATAAAGCGGGATTTTCTGAACATTTTATGTGTACGTTTGAGAAATAATTTCTTCTTTATTCTTTTTTTTTAAGTTGCCTGTTTTCTTACATATTTATCGTGTATGTGTTTTGTATTTTCTATATCGACATTATGAAACGTGCATCTGTATAAAACATTGTTGACGCTTTTGCTAACGATGTTGCATTCAGTCAATATCTCACTAACTAAATTCATAAGCTCCAACTAGCAAGGGTCAGTACAAACTATACAAAGGAGAATAAATAAAAGCTTTCAGTCATTTATTACATACAAAAGAAGCAAAATATTCTCTCCCGCCAAATTTGTTAAAATTGGTGTAGCTAAAGCATGGGTTGCCTTAAAAAATTAATGTAATCTGGAGTTCTGTTCTACCAGACAACCTCAAACGGGGCTACTTTTACGCCACTGTAGAGGCGGTGTTAATACCTGGACATTAAGTAAAAGCCTTAAGTATAAGACAGATGGAACCTACAATCGAATGCTGAGTGCTTCGCAGGACATTGTTGGCAAGCAAAACAAAGACTTGTTAGTGATATACTACTCTGAATACCTGGTTACCGCGCAAGTTGGAATATATATATATATATATATATATATATATATATATACATAATACCGTGAAGAAACGAAATAAGAAATTTATTGTTCTTTAGCATTTTTTATAATTTTACTGTGCTCAATACAAAAGTAGAGCTAAATATTATTGTAATATAATTAAGTCAACATTTTCGCGAAACAGAATTTCTCATGTTTCAGAATCATATTCTAAATATGACTCCATCTGAAATTGTTTGTTTTCGAGGTGTCTAACGGAAAACATTTTTCTAAGAGTGAGGGTTTTTTGACTTAGAAGGTTTAAATAGTTTTGTTTAGGTTTTCAAATTACACAGTCATATATTTATTCTAAACGTGTCCGTGGTAAAATTTATTCTTTGTGCTAACTATGTAATTTTTTTTAATATAAGGATTTTCTATCGATGGGATAGTGCATTAGTAATCTACAGTCTCAGTAAGGCATTTATTATTCATTGGACAGTTTTCCGGAACTATATTAAAATATTTATATATATATATATATATATATATATATATATATATATATATATATATAGGTAACACAAAGAATAAATTTAAACTAAGATTAAGCCAGTACCTTTATTCCTTTGAGAATAACCATTGAAGAAACCAGAGCTCTATAGCTAAGTATTTCTTGCACGTGAAGAAAACTAAGAAAAACCCCATGGTAAAATAGAAATATTAAAAGAAAACATGAATATATAGGTCATTAAACAACCCATATATTCAAATTATGAAAAAAAAGATCTAATTAGATTTAGAAAAGAAATGACAGTGTCTTGTAGATACTTTTTAAGATTTGCAGTAGTTAATAATTAAAATTTATAAAATAATAAAGAGATATAATTATTAATATACATGACAAAAATCATTAAAATAACATTAAAAATAACTATAATCAGTGACCTTATTCAAACAAAAAAAGGTTTTTAAAAGAATAAAACATCCACGTATACTCTGATCCACCTCAACAACCTAAACTTATGATAGTAGTCGTTTCTTAAAAAAATGAGGAAATGGCGATAAACTTGATACCTGTTTAGCACGGAAACGTTAAGAATAAATATATGATGCCGTATTTTGAGAAGCTTACCAGAAACTATACTTTGTAAGTTAAAAAAATCGTAACTTTTGAAAATTATTTTCTTTTAGTCACCTCAAAAATTATCTCGTGAATATGGATTCATAGTTAAAATATGATTCTGAAACATAGAAAATTTTGTGTCATGAAAATGTTGAATTATATTACAATAATATATATATATATATATGTGTGTGTGTGTGTGTGTGTGTGTGTGTGTCTGTGTCTGTGTGTGTGTGTGTCTGTGTCTGTGTGTGTGTGCATGCATATGTATGTGTGCTTCAGACATGGCCAAGTCAATCGTACTCTGTTTTACCAACTAATACGGAATATAGCCCTGTAACTATCGCTTTCGTAGAAACTTACCGCTTTTCAGCAAAATATTCAATGCTGAATTGGTTAAACATCGTACTTTATGTATCTCGTAGACTTTTGACATGGTTTGACACGATGGCTTCGACGTAAGATGCAGGGTTAACGTATTACAGGTCGAATGTTTGATTTCATTAAATCATTTCTATCAGTTCATGAAATGAAGGTCTTTTTAAACGGTCTCGCTTCTAGATCCTTTCATATGTAAATGGGTGTGCTCCAAGGTTTTACTCTGTGTCCTACACTGTTTCTGATCTTCATCAATGATCTTCACATGTCACCAGTCCCCACATAGGCATTTATGCAGTTGACACTCCCAATGCTCTTTCACTTAATAGCAAATCAAAGCAAACTTGGTTCGTTCTATTGAGAAGGATCTCCAATCTGTGACTAACTTGAGTAGAAAATGGCAATAAATTTTAATGCAGTTGAAACAAAACCGCTCTCTTTTAATCACTTTAGAGAAGATTTTCTGCATGCCATCAGCATAGCTGATGCTAGACTTCTGAAGAGCAACACAATGCGCCACCTTGGACTCACTTTTTCAACGCACTTGAAGTGGAACGAATATATCGAAAAAAGTCAATCTTGAATACTTACAAATCTACCATTCGATTTTACATTAAATACTGCTACCATATCTGGTTTGATTATCCTGATATTCATCTTGAGATTCTTGACAAGATCCAAAGAAAGATCTCTGATGTAATGGATTCTGACTTAGAATCTCAACCCCACTCACTTTTTCAATGACATGGCGGGGATTCCTTCAGTGAATATTTTTCACGATAACTGCTCTTTCCTGATGCCACTAATGCATGAATTTAAGCGTGCTACTAGATTGGCACTTACACCCACCCCGCCATTTTACTGTTATGGAACTAAATTCAACCGCCACTTCCATTCTAACAGTTCTTTTCTCGCATTTTCTCGCTTTTGAAACTTCTTTCCATTGAATTGCTTCCCTGACAACTACAGTCTTCAAAACTTTAACTGCTACGTCAATAGCCTTCTTCTATCTTCTTGAAGCCTGTTCATCTTTTATCCTTTCCACAATCTTCCTTATATTCAGTATTTTCTCTCACTTTAACTCTCAGTAGACACTGCATATTAGTGGCACTTCCACATTGCTTAGAGTGAAATGATAAAAACTACGATGCTAATCTGCCTCATCGTCCTTTCGACAATGCATATGTTGTTTGCAACAAGGATCATTCGCTGAAGTGAGGAGAGACGTGGTCGTACCCATGAGAGTCGTAGGACATATACAGATCCATTCAAAGAGACAGTTTAATATGTGATATGTCATACGTGTTTCAATTATGGCACTTAAATGACTGACCATTGTTAACGATTACATGTAGAAAAGGAGTTTAGCCCCTAAAGACAGTCATGCTAACATTAGGTGATGATGCTCCAGTGCAAAAGTGGGAATCTGAATTGAGGAGAGGAAGTGAAAATACTAAAATTGACCAAGGCGTGGTCATCGTACATCTGTCACCGGCAAGGAAAACATTGATCGTGCCCAATGGATGACAGAAGACTGATGACTATAAATCAAATAATCCACGAGAGAGTGAAAAATATTCCGCACAATGAACGTGATATGAGGAAAGTTTCTTCTTGACAGGTTCCACGTCTTCTGACACCTGATCAAATGCGCATAAGCTTGTTCACTTCACCGGAAAATTTGATAGTGTTTTACGTAGATTCAGTCTGTTTCCGTCAAGATGAGTATTGCGTTCATCACTTTGAACCAGCGACAATCCAACCTGGGAAACACTTCTTTTCACCTGCTTCAAAGAAGGTCAAGGTCATTTTGTCTCAAGAGAAGTTGATTGCGTCTTTTTTTTTTTGGATTGCAAAGGGCATTAGGTTTATTGACTTCAAAAGAGCTACGGCATAACTGGAGAAAACTATGCCGAATTGCTGTTAATTTGCGTAAGGCTCTCGAGACAATAAGATACAAATTCTATATCATCCAACAATTAACTGAAACGCAAAAATAGAATTGCACACCCGCAAAAATGGATCAGAACGATTGAAAACATTTAGGAAAATCCATACAAAGGCAAATTTCACAAGTCGGCGTGAAAATTAATATTCTGGATTCTAATTGGATAGGTAATGGCAAATTAATTTATGATCTCCACCAAATTTTCTTAAGAACTAAAAAAAAAATGGGCATGCTGTTTCGATCCAATCACGTTACAAGATTTCATTTTTTATTCACAACTCTTGATCTGCAAAAGTCAGTCAAATGAGAGCAGCATAGAAATGAAACGCTAAAACGTAACAAAATAAATTTCAAGACGCCGACTCTGTCATGTCTCGTCGATAAATATTCGTTCTTCCTCTCCTTGCAATTTTTTTCTCCGTCTTCATTCATACGCCGTCAAAGAAACGACAACAAGATATTTCAACTGACTCCGAGAAACTAAAATTTACTAAGTACAATTACCTTTATTGATTTACTTTTTTGTTGTTTCACTTTCTCGAGAATGGAACAAAAACTTTATTAGTAACCTTTTAAAGTTTATACATACACACATTCTGCTACTATCAACAATAAGCTAGATTCATTTAACTCCTTATTACTATTTCTCTGGAACATTTAACTACGGGTATTTTTTCTTTGACGACAGCGTACTCAGAATAATATAGAGGAGATATTCGTTCTCACTCTCACTCTCTCTCTCTCTCTCTCTCTCTCTCTATATATATATATATATATATATATATATATATATATATATATATACGTAAAAAAATCACAAGATCGCCAAAACCTACCGTGGTTTCACACAACGGCTTGTCCAACGCCTTACAGCGACGGATAGTAACGGAATTAGATTCTGTCTGTTATTTGTTGTCCTTAAAGTTTATTTTCGTATAGTTTTAGGATTTATATACTTACAGAGTCGGTCTTGTTATTATATATATATATATATATATATATATATATATATATATATATCTGTGTGTGTGTGTGTGTGTGTGTGTGTGTAAATGAAATGATACATTTTTGGGGGTTATTTAAACCTTGGTTTTGTAGCTGTGAATTTGTGAAAATGTTCGTTTACATAAATTGTATATTTTTAAACGTACATTTTTCCTTTCAGTAGTGAAAGCGTTTTAATCATTAAACATTTTTCAGTATACAAAATTAATCGGCAACCCGAATTAAAAAATATTTTATGATCACTACAGACTGATTAATCAAGGAAAAGCATAAGTTACCTATTCTCTGCAATCTGACAAACATATTTTCCAATATAATTATATAAAAAAAATTTTGTTGTAACGACCCTGTGTCTGACATGAAATATCTAATTATCTTATCTACACAGACAGTTATAAGCAAATAGAGATTATCTTTTCTTCAATAAGGTTATGCGACTAGAAATAACCATATATAAACTGAACCTACTGTTAATGCTTCATTGTGTATCTCAAATTGGATTAAAGGATATTACATATTAAAAAAAAGAAGCTATTTTAAATGACCATTAGGTTCGCCTACCGCCCAGTTTCACATTTACCAGGATCTTTGAACAGAAGTAGTGGTTTATTTGTTATTTCCTGCTTAGGATTGGGTTTTCTGGTTCCTCAAGTCTTTTCTCTCTTTTCTTCACTTTCGCTAGCCGCGTAATATCGCAGTGGCATTATCACCTTGCTTGGTGTATTGTTTAATAATAATAATAATAATAATAATAATAATAATATGGGATTACACCATCTACACAGACAGAAAAATTGAAGCAAATAGGCCGGACATTATTGTTAAAAACCAGAAAGAAAAACTTGTCTATTAATTGATATGGCTTGATCAGCGGATTGTAACAACCAAGGAATTTGAAAAACTGTTAAAATATAAAGACCTGGAAATTGAAACAGAAAAAAATGTGGAAATTGTAAACAAGAGTTGTGCCAGTGATAGTAGGTGCACTTGGAATTATAAAAAATGGAACAAAACAACACATTGAAAGAATCCCTGGAAACCCCGCTTAAGAGATATACAAAAAAATTGTCTTCTTAAGTACAGCCCATACACTAAGGAAAACGTTGTCTATGTAACGCTAGGGATGATATGGAAGATAGAAAAAAACATGAAATGGAGCCATAACAACACGCCACGACCTGCCTTAGGTCTTCTCGCAGACTTGATTGGTAGTGCGACCATAGCAGAAATCTAAATATGATGGAAAATGACATAATAATAATAATAATAATAATAATAATAATAATAATAATAATAATAATAATAATCCCTGTGTTCAAATTTGCTTTGTGGGATTCTTCCTGTTAACGATATATGGGAAGTAACTCTTCATCACCTTTCAGGCGAGGTAACTCAAATTTACACTTATTTACCAATGCGGTGTTATTAAATAAATATTTTAAAGTGACTACTAGACATTACTTTTCAATGAATGTTCATTCTTCTTCCATTTACTCAGAAAGAAATATTTTCAAAGGTATCGATCGTTGCTATGAGATAAAATAAAGGTATGCGTTGTGAGCTTTCTAAATATAGCATTCAGATATTTTCATGCCTGTCACTTTAAGACAGGTGGTTGAGATACTTCAAAGATATTTCTTACTTTTCTGTAGATTGTCATGCACTCACTGGAAGGTGAGTGAGAAGCGTTTCCATTAACGTCTCCATGGTTGGTTATTTATGGTTTGCCTTCCCTTGAATTTGCTTATCAATCAAGGTTTGGGAAACAATTATAAACTGCTATTTAACGCATTTCTGGTGCGAAAAAAATGTTTAAAAAGTTTCCTTTAATTGTCAGTAGGTAAACAAAGCATCCGATTTCGAATTAAATTTCCAATTAGGAAATTCCATAATTTACCGAAGATTTTCAGTTTTCTGATGTATATTTATAAATGTATGTTACATTTGAAAACATTAGAAAACTACAAGCATATCTACCTTCTTTTATAATACATGTTGCAACATAACATCATTACATTAAGTCTTGATAAAATTCAGAAACCGAAATATGGCTGCTAACATAAGTTCTACTTTTGTCATTCTTTATATATATATGAATAGTCATCTGCAGACAGATCTGTTTCGCAGTATCACAGCTCATCAGTACGGTTAGATATCCGATTGCTTTCACCCAGGATTGAAATCGGACAGAATGGGCAATTCTACCTCTGAGTTATGGGTGCTTGGTAGAAGCAGACAGACATTTAGTCTGTGATATACCATGTATACATACGCCAGTAGTTCGAGTGTTCTAATTCATTACTGAATGAACGATGCGTAGATGCTAGAATAGCTACTGGTTTTTCAAAGTCGACCATTATTCCAGAGTGCTCAAACAGGGTAAGAGAGCGTAATATATATATATATATATATATATATATATATATATACATATATATATATATATATATATATATATATATATATATATATATATATTCTTCATTTGTAAACGAGTTATTACGCGATTTAGGTTTTTACCATATGGTGTCTTCAGGCGATTTGCAAATTTTTATTGTTATTGCAAATCGCCTGACACCACATGGTAAAAAACTAGGTAGCGTAATAACTCGTTAACGAATGGAGAATATAAAGAATATTCAAAAGTTCTACAATATAATTGTATAGAACACATTTAATACAAATGTGTACCGGTCTAATTTTATTATGACCAAAAACTAAGTAATTATACAATATATATATATATATATATATATATATATATATATATATATATATATATATATCCCAGTGACTACAGAACGAAGAGAGAAATTTTTTTTTCACCGTCCAAAACATTAATTTAAATCAGTGGTCGATATATGATGTATAGAGCTGTGAATATTTATTATAAAATATGTTTTAGGACATGTACATAATTCTTTCTATATATGTCCTCTACAAACATATGCATGTTTCAACGTTGGGTGTCCAAAAGAAAAAAAATCAAAATTCCTATATTCAAAATTAACATTAAATATACTATTTCAAAATAATTATATCACACACAAAAATAAACTGTAAGCACATTAAAGATCTAACCCTACAATCATGCTAAAAAAAAATACTAGAAATTTGAATAGATATTTTTATTATAAAAGATAAAAAATGCTATAGAAAAATTTGATCTAATAAATCCTTAAAGTAAGGTCTAATACCCACAAAAATATCTGAAAAAATAAAATAAAAAATTAAAAGAAATAAACATGATTCCAAACGATAATTATGAAAAATAAAAAATTAAAAGAAAAAACCGTTCCTCTAAATACAAAATTAAGATTAAATATGCAACTTCATATAAAAAACTGATAAAATACAAATTTGCATTTACTTCCTAAAAAATACAAGTTTACATTTTTTGGAAATAACTTCGCCTAAATACAATAATACTCCAAACTTGAATAAAAAAAAAAAAACCTATCCCGCTAAAATAAAATAAAAATATTCCGTACTGAAAAAATCAAAAGTAAAAAGAAAAAACATCCCACCCCTATCACGTCTATCTAAGGAACCCCGAGGGGAAAGCCTCGCCAGAAAATGAAAGAGAATACATAAAATCGGCCTGGTAACAACAGACACCAATTAATCAAAAACTAGCTAACCACGATGCCGTCCTAAAAATTCTTAAGGTCAACAAGCAAGATAAGTTCCCCAATCACAAAAAAACCAACACAAACACACAATACTGACCAAGTAATCAAATCCTTCCACACACCACGTTCTTCGAAATTCTAACCAAAAGATACACCCGACCGATAAAAACGTACATTCCAACAGATAATCCCATTAATCAACAATTTAGCACTTACACACCAAGTTCTTCAAAAGTCTAACGGTCAAGACGGAAGACACATTCTCTTCATTATCAATAACCAACCCCACAACAACGGCGAACCAAATATAAACAGCGGAGTATTCCAGCTCTTGCTTATTCCTCCTGAAGAAACGTTGAACACCCAACGTTGAAACAAACATATGATTGTAGAGGACATATATAAAAAAATTATGTACATGTTCTAAAACATAATTTATAATATATATATATATATATATATATATATATATATATATATATATATAAACGCACACATATTTACATATATTAATTAACATATAAACAAATATATATATATATATATATATATATATTCATACACCTTCATGTATATATATATTAATATGCATATAATAATACATATATATATATATACACCTATATATATATATATATATATATATTAATATAAATAAACATATATATATATATATATATATATATATATATATATATATATATACGTACACAGACACACACACACATACATATATACACATAATCATATCTATATATAGGAAGAAAAATTCATAAAACAATACAAGCTTTCTCTCAACAAAACGAACTAAAATCACACCAAAAAGCATGCAGACACACACGTGCATGCAAAAACGCATACACACCGGCATGCATGCACACACATCGGGTTCAGGTGAAACAAAACGATCGTTTCTCTTTGCAATTTGTATTGGCAATGAAATTTCCTAAACGCGTTTGGCGTTATTAACGCATTCGTGAAGGAAGCAAAAACGTTATAGTTTGCTTGTCAACTTAACTATATATATATTCTTTAATCATTTCACCCCGAGCAAGACGGAAATGCCACTGATGTGCAGGGGGCTGCATGAATGTAAAAAGATTAATTAGAAAAGAGTGAGGAGTGCAAACTGGTTAGAAAGGAGCAATAGAAAGCTGAGAAAGCAGGTGCAATGACAGATGCATAGTTGGAGAGAAAGGGAAGGTTATACGGGGGTGGGGAGAGAGCTAGAGTCCAATGGTTAGTAGATGACTATTGACTTTGCATTTAAATTTCTGGAGGTGGTAGCCGTCAAGAAAGCAAGAATACGGGAGCGAGTTCCACAGGCGAGAAGAAGCTGCAGGAGTAGAATTGTCGTCTGCGTTTGGCTAACCTGACTGTGAATGGGTGGGACCTAGTTGCCAGTCTGGTTGCACGAGTAAACACCTGTTCAGGAGACACCAGTGACTTAAGTTCGTCCGAGCAGAAGCCATGAAAATATTTATAGAACAGACAAAGGGAGGCCACATTTCGACGATGGGGAAGGTACTCCATGCACGGACGGATCGTTGACTTGTATATATGCAGGATGGATTCAGGCGGAAAGAACATTCTGGATCGGCATAGTGACCCAACCTTCTTAGCAGTAGATTTTGCTATGGATTCAATATAGTGGTTCTATTTGAGGTCTGAGGACATAGTAAATCCGAGGAGGCGTAGTGTATTGCTCTCCGGAAGAATCGCTTGGTCCATGCTTATGGAAGGCAGGAGAGGTTGCCTGTAATGGTTGACAGACAACAGCTTGGTCTTGGATGAGTTGAAGTTGACAAGCCACTTCTTGCCCCAGTTCACCACAGAGTGAAGATCCCGTTCAAGGTCAGCAGCGAGATTATGTCTGTCCGCCACGACAGCTTTCTTACTGGTGCGGGAGTATATTGTAGTGTCATCTGCGTAGATGGCTGCTTGGGACTTGATCTCATCAGGGAGGTCGTTGATGAAAATAAGGAAGAGCGTCGGGCTCAGGATAGAGCCCTGTGGGACACCAGCATTCGTGCTGTAGCACGCCCATTCAAAACGACCTTCATTTTGCAGTTATTTAAGAAAGATTGGATTAGGTCAAGCAGGCGACCGGTAATACCATAACCCCGTAGTTTGCATAGGAGGCCAGAGTGCCAAACCCTGTCAAAAGCCTTGGAGATGTCCAGAGGAACCCCGCGAGCCTCATCAGACTCATCAAAGGCCTTTCAAGGATGTGTCCCTCATATACAAAAGGAACCCGATATATAAAACCACAAATATATTCGCCTGGAAAGAGTCAATCTTAGACTCGAAACACGTATAGCGTCACAAATATTATTATGGACACTTTAAAAATCATAACATGTATAATATTTTTAAACAACAACAAATATACACTTTAAATAAAACGTTCACGACCTCTCACACTTTTTATAATATATATATATATATATATATATATATATACATATACATATATTAATTACCCAAGTTAATACTAATCATTTGCTTTATTTGTTGGTGTGTGCCAATTATTTTTCTATTTCTATTTTATTTGGTATTATTATTATTATTTTGCTTATAATATTTAATATGATTGCATTGATAGCCACTGTTTTTACGAGTGTATTTTATTAATCACTGTGTTTATAGAAATGTCTTTAGTTGAAGAATCGTTATTACTTCTGTATGGTATGTGTTTAATAATAGACAGTGGGTGATTTGATTTGAGATGTATGTAGATAGGGCAAGCATTATGTTTTACCTTGGTTGAGTATGTGGAATATATTGCCATTAGTTTAAACCCCTTAAATTATATATATATATATATATATATATATATATATATATATATATATATATGCGATAAAGCGAGATAGAGAGATATATTAATAAGGATATAGGGAGACTGAAAAGTAAATCATGAGATAGGCCTGTACATCTAAAAGAAATTAGACATTTTTTAAAAATCATTTTATACCAAATAAAACAGTACTTCAGTTGCCGCGCATGGAGTTACATAAGAGAAGGATGTAAACACTGGTGTGAATGAGAATTGAATGGAAAGTAAAGATCATGATACAAGGATTGTCACTGAAAGGATATGTCTCAAGGAGATAAGAGAGAGCAAATGACATGGTATTTAAATTCTTGGAGATCGTAGCTATCAGAGAAGCAAGTATACAGAATAGAAGTTTACAGGCGGGAAGTGCGAGAAAAGAAGCGACTATAATAGAAGTGAAGTTTACATTTGATCGGTTTTACTGTAAAAGGGTGGGAGCTAGTCGCTAGTCTTGTAGCTTGACTAAATTCATGCAGATTGGGGCACCAGGGAGCTAAACTCATCGGAGCAGAAGCCATGAAAATATGTATAGACGCCCAGTGGGTATAGACAAATAGATTAAATTAATTTTAAAAGTCAGAAAAATCAAAGAAAGAACTTTAATTGTTATAATATATTTTCTAAAAACATCCAAGTCTTTCATATTTTTTCATGAAAAGAAATGATTTTCTCCCTGATACACTATCTCGTAGAAAAAGATAAATAAGTATATAATTATGGACACACAGTAAAAAGCTTCGGGGTAGATCTAGAATCCAATTTTTCAAAATTATTTCAAATACTTCTTTTTAGAAAGATTCGTTTTGAGAAGACTGATTTGGATTCCAAATTAATTACAAATATTATCTTAAACAAAATAACATACAAAAACAAACACACACACTCACACACACTGACCAAAAGCAGTCGGAGCGGTAATTTATAATAATCTGTCAACACTTTAAAAGAGATGGTTAGGGTTAAAAGCAACTACTTCACCTATCGAGCATGTCGCCATTAAACGATGCATAATAAGAAAATAAGAAAACAATGAATATTTGAAATTCGCGAAAATTGCTTAAAATGTATAGGAGTAGGAATGAAACAAGGGAGAAAACTCTTAAAGTCTTCACATTGTATGATAATATATTGCATTTAGAGTGCTTTCCCTTAGACTTTAAATATTTGTTATATGGTCTCCATGTTGGAGATTTTTCTCTCTCTCTTTCTGTCTCTGTTTTTCTTTCTTCATCTTACTTTTTTGATGTGTACTGATGTGCGTTGTGGTACAGAGGATGTGCATTGTGGTACAGTGGATATCGTCTGGCAACCTACTGCGGGATAATCTTCTGCCCAGTCAGTCATGTCTCTTTCGAGACATGATCGCCGAAGCCTGTATCACGTATGGCACTTAACTAACTGACTGACTATATCCCTTTTGGACGTGTTTCTTCAATGTTTTTTTCACCTTTTTTGTGTAATACTTTTCTCTCATGGGTTAGCCATACAGTTCCGATACTGAATGAAAATAGTGCAGCAGTTACGCTATTAAGAATTTTTGAAAAATACAAAGTGTGGTGCTACTGATTTTCTACTGTTCTGTTGAAAACATAGTGGCGTATTGGATCACTGTTTTTTTTTTCTTTCTTTTTTTAATTCCAACTGCTTGGCAGTGGACAAGAGCGTGCCCCAAACGGTTATTGATGTTATACAAAAAATAATTGAGTCCTCGCTACAAAAAGACAGTAAAAATTGTCGAAAATTTTAAATAAAGGTCATGTTATGACAAGAAAATAAGAACAAAAAAATATTATTTATAATCCATATTTTTTCTCAAACAAGGTGGGACAGCCACTAATACGCAGGGCGGGGGGTGTTAGGTCAGTCAGTTAAGTGCCACACGTGATATATGCTTAGGCGATCATGTCCCGAAAACTTACCCACAGTAGGTTGCTATTACTTTCTGAGGTAGACTTATCTTATCAGCGAGATCAAAACATTGTGGGGAAATTAATTTATTTTTTTGTGTATGTGTAAACAAATGTAAGTAAGGGTAAGAAAAAAGGCGGAGATCATTGATATAATATTAATATTTTTACCCCAAGCAAGGTACTACAGCCACGACGACACAAGAGCTTACTGAGTTTTAGAGAATATGAGAAAAAAAATATTAAGGCAGGAAAACAAAACAAAAAAATAATACACAGAGGATAGCAACTGACATTGCATTTGAAATTTTGAACATCAAAAATGAATGAGAAACAAGAAACCGGCAGTGTAATTCAGCTGTAAAATTGTGTGTCCTAGTCACCAGTCTACTACCGCTTTTTAACTTTTTAAAGTCATGATGCTGTGAAGGAAGTTCATATATATATATATATATATATATATAATTACACACACGATAATTATTAGGCCACCCCAGTGTTTAAAATAGATTCATACGGTTTTTTAGTATTTATTACCAAGTGAATAATTGTTAATGAAATAGAATGGTTCTTTTAATAATACTGCAAAATAACATAAGCATCATACGAATATATAAATAATTATTAATTACCTATATTGCAGTTTCATCAATGAAAGAATTAAGAAAATTTAGGGTGATTCAGATGAGTTCATCTTTGCTTTCTTGCCTTGTAAAATTTTGCAAAATAATAGTAACAAAAGAACCATTCTATTTTATGTAGAATTATCCCTTTGGCAATAAATACGAAAAATAATATGAAATGCATAATTTCTTTTTAAAAAGTGGGGTGGCCTAATAATTATGGCCGGTAGTACATATATATATATATATATATATATATATTGTATTGAGGCAGCAGATCATTTTTTATATATATATATTGTTACATATTGCAAATAATAAACGTTTATCATTGTTAATAATGAGCAGTTCTAAACATCATATTTTAGCTTGAATATCTGGTTAAAATAAAGACAAAAATTTCCAACACTTAGATATTTTATTTATTACGAATGGGACTGCGATGGTCCTTCCCACCGTCAACATCTTAGGAACAATATTTCGGAAACAGTTACGACTTCATTCCACTAAATTTGTTATGATAGTGTAAATACTCATGCGCACGAACAAGAGAAGTACTGCCAGAAAATGCTGAAATCTTGTAAGTGTCAAGGTGCAAATTTGCTGCAGATTATCTTGCGAGCAATTCACCCTCTATTATCACAGTGTTTGATATCTGCTTACAAATAGTGATGAAAAGAAAAATATAAAGCGTCTAAAAGAAATCGGCTAGAGGGTAAATGTATAATTCCAGTGACGTATTTCAAAGTTAGTCACATAGTTTAATTGTGCCTGTGTATATATCTAAAAAAATATTTCAAATTCTCGTTGTGTTAGCAAAGCAGAAAACAACAAAAATTAACACACATCACGGTTACCATTTATTTGTACTAATATCCTCAGGCGGACATTTTAGTTCTGTTATTTCCCGGACAAACCGCTTGAGGAGCAGCTTATATCCTTGCGACCAACGTAAAATTTTAAACTTCTTTTAAACTATATTTCTTTTATTTACTCAATGCTGTGAAATCTGTTTCCATTTGTTTTGCGTGTGAACAATTTTCATTCTTTTATGTATCTAGGGTCTGCTTTCCAATTTCATTATGCATTCGATAGTGATAAGAATTCTTTCTATTAAAAAGAAAAAGACCTCTGTATATATATATATATATATATATATATATATATATATATATATATATTCAGTTGAATTGATGTGAGTTTGTGACCCTGTGTTTCACGCTTTTCCGATCGTCAGAAATTAGCAAAAGCTTGTAACCCAGGGTCAAAAACTCACATAAATCCAAGTGAGTATGTTAGTTCTGTCACGGATATTGAGCGCTTTTTTTCTAAGTATCACACATATGTAATATATAGCAATACAGCCTTAAATAATATAATAGCAATTCTTACCTACCATAGTTTCACACAGAACCCATCAAAAGTACATATGTACGTACGAGAAATCGACAACTATTGACATCGCTACACACCATTCGAATATGCCAACCAAATGAGTGTGTATGTGTGCAACGGCACACATATACATATATATATACAGAACCCCGCACGATTCGCATGTGTATGTTTATGCAAGCCTCAGTGACCAAACACGCGTACGTGTGTGTGTGTGTGTGTGTGTGTGTGTGTGTGTGTGTGTGTCATTGCGCGCGTTGATGGGTGTACAAATGTATATATATATATATATGTCTGCGTCTGTCGTGACGACCGATTTTTTCCCCCACTTCCACAAAAATACACGAATATAACCAATTTTTTTAAAAATAATTAATCAGTTTGTCTGACGATCACAAAAGCCTGAAACCCAGGGTTACAAACTCACTATATGAATATGTCTGCTCTATCACTGATATTGAGCGCTTTTAAATAAGTACCACGCATATATAATATGTAAACAATATAATATATATAACAAATTGCATATTTATATATATATATTGATATTTATAATTATATACATACACTTTTCATATATATATATATATATATATATACTCAAAATAATAACTAAATAGACTCTGTAAGTATTTAGGTTGTAAATTTATACTAAGATAAACCTTTAGAAAAACCACTAACAAACAAAACCTAATTCCGTTACAATCCGGTGCACTAAGGCGTCGGATAAAAGGGGATAAAAAAAAGAAATCCGCGGAATAAGGACAAGACATACGATACTCCGCAGTAAAGAAAAAAAAAACCCAAACGGAACCAACCACAAGAAAAAGAAAAAGTGCTCGATACAAAGTACAAACGATATACAAAAGTAGAGAAAAGACACACAAAGAATCTCAAGCTAGCCAAAACCTACCCTGACGAGCCGTAGTGTGAAACCGCGGTAGGTTTTGGCTAGCTTGAGATTCTTTGTGTGTATATATATATATATATATATACAAATGATAAAGAAAATAATTGCAACGTTGAAAACATTAATTTGAAATAGCGATCAATATAGAAATAGAGCAATGAATAATTATTGCATTAGAACGTATTCTAACTTACCAACGTAATAATAATAATGATAATAATAATAATAATAATAATAATAATAATAATGCTCGTCATGCTCAGGGACTTGCATTATTTGTTGTTTTGTTTGTTTTTTTTCTTGAGCCTTAATGCAGGATAATCCATAATATGTTCATTATATATTTTGCCGATATTTTTTACGCCACTTGCCGACTCGTGAATAAACAAATGTTCGTACTTTTTATATTTATTTTTTATTTATTTTTTATCCGATTCCGCCTTGTGTTGTTGGGATCCGTCTACACAGGTTTTAGTTACTAAGTGTCGGGATTCCAAACATTTAACAACGACACATATTATAAATGCAACATAAAACATGTTATTTTCTTAAGAAAAAGATGAAGCAGGATTATTTTCAGAAATATACAATAGCAATAAAATGTACAAATTTTCTTTAATCTCTTTCATTGTGAGTGATTGTGTTTGTATAAACGCCCGTGTAGCTCAAACTTGTCTCCGTATTTGTTTTTGATCCTCGAGAAGATATATGCTTCTATTTTCATATCCGTAAATAGTGCAAAATCTATTTTCGTATCGGGGTGTGAACTTTCCGAATACAAGGTTATTAGAAAATAATTTCACATTAAAACGCAAAAATCTCCGAACAGAATATGATCTGCGTGGCAAAAGTTGCTAAAATTATGTCCTCCACGAATACAGTTAGGTTAACTAGTACTTTTAGTAGTTGTACAGGTTAAATAAATCTAGTGACTAACAGAATCCATATAATTCCTTTTAGGTGCATTCTCTTAATATAGTATGCAACCAATTTGATCCCGCTAGAGACTTCAGATGTTTGGAAATCCTTCCATGAAGATCAAGCTTTTCTCATATCTGTATCTAAGTTCTACGTGCCGTATTTTATCAGATACTTTTTGCAATCTGTGATGCATAGATATTGATTTTACGTTATCTTATTCAATCTTACATTTTTAAGATCATGAATACTACATTTATATAAGTTATCTTCGTTATGGTATCTAAATGTTTGGAATTTAAGCGCAGTACTAGTGGAATGGGCGTTCAGGTGCAGTAGATATTGCCTCGGAACGAGAAATCGGAGAGTAGTGTTCGAATTGCAGTTGAATTAGTTGCATTCACTTACGCACAAATACTCTTTGGAAAAGAATTAATCGTCTACACCCGCCATTTAAGAGTTAAATATCAGGGCAGATTTTCTTTTTAGCAGTGCGTAGAGGCGTGACAGAGACGGATGGGAAAGTCCATTACACTTGAGGAGGGATTCGTCTCTTCACTCCAGTTATGGGTTAAATAGTAAGACAGATTGGGTCCTATAGACTTGGTCGGCAACCAGTCTACATCAGAAAGTAATGGCAAGCTACTGCGGGATAATCTTCTGCCCAGTCAGTCATGTCTCTTTTGAGACATGATCGCCAAAGCGTGTATCACGTCTGGCACTTAACTGACTGAGTAGTAGAATGGGCGTTGTGGTGCAGTAGATATTGCCTCGAAACGAGAAATCGGGGAGCAGTGTTAGAATTCCAGTTGAATTAGTTGCATTCACTTACGCACAAATACTCTTTGGAAAAGTATTAATCCGTCTATTCCCTCCATTTAAGAGTTAAATAACAGGACAGATTGGGTTCTGTAGCCTTGGCTGGCAACCAGTCTACCTCAGAAAGTAATGGCAAGCTACAGCGGGATAATCTTCTGCTCAGTCAGTCATGTCTCTTTAGAAACATGATCCCCCAATCGTGTATGGATATTACTGACTAGCATGGCATCGAAATATCATCAATTTATAAAATACTAGAAGTATAGCCCGGCGTTTCTCGGGTGTAATGAAAGCTTTAAAAGTAATGCATAGTCCTGGAGCTCAGACTCAGCCTAAAGAATATTTGTGTGAAGTTTGGTCAGAAATGGATAAAAATTGTGGATTCGTATAAAGGACATACAGACAGATAAACAGACAGACAAACAAACATCTTGTCTTATATATATATATATATATATTTTCTGCACTATTGTAAGAACTGCAACCTTGAAATATCTGAATAACGTTTCTTATGTCTTTGTCTATGAGGGTATCCAATTTGATTAAAATCGGACCACTCCTTCTATAACCCGTTTTTTCGATTATCTATTTTCAATATTTATCGGGGGTACCTCGACACAAAACATAGCTAAGAACACTGACAGACGCTTATAGTACAACTGTGTAAATTTTCAAGGAAATCGGTTCAGCCGTTTCGGAGTCTATAGGTAACGGACACACATACACACACACACACACACACACACACACACACACACACACAGACAAAGTTCCATTTAGAGAAGTGATTAGATGCAATTGTTTCATGCACTTCTCGCTTGTGGAACTCCATTCTGGCTCCATGGTTTCCAACTAACTGTAATCTCCAAAAAATTAAATGCAAATTTATTCGCTATCTTCAGTCGTATAGATTACTTTTTTCACTTTCCATTCATTATTAATTTTTCTGTTCCTAATTTTTCCATAGTCTGTTTTAAAGTCTTTACTGCCCGACAGGGAGTGATATTAATTTTTAAAAAAATACATCATTACACTAAATGGTAGCACTTTTTTATTCATTATTTTGAGATTATTTTATTTATTAATAAATGAAATAATTATTTTAAAAATATGCAAAATAGCATAAATTAATCAGCAGTGCAGAAGCCAAGACTACAAATAACTTAAAGCGTTAAACCCCAAGCAAATGACCTAAATATTGTTTTACTTCCTCGATGACTTCTCCGAATATCTTTCTATATAGTGCTCACGTAGGCGTAATATCTTTCTATATAGTGCTCACAGGGCGTAATGATCGCTTGTGACATAAAACTGACTGTCACCATGCAGTACTGATTTTTCTGCTCACACTACCTATCTCCATGTGCATGAGGGTGTTATATTTGTAGACATATTTATAATTACATATATAAACATGACGATATATGATTTTTGATGCGAAATATATTTCTTCTTTGGTAATTTTTTCTATTCTTTTTGCAGGTAAGAATTCTTTCCGTGTGAATCCTGGGGTAAGTTTCCATCAGAAATATTCGTCACAATTCTTTGGGTCGGGTGCTATAGAAGTTCTGTTTATCAACTGAGAAGATCTACGTAGAAAAAACTTCCTCTCTTTTCTTAATGCGCACATTAACGTAAACTTCATTTTAATTCAATGACGTCCTGAAGAACGAAACGCATCATACAAAAACTGTTTTCCTTGTTTTCATAGTTTTTTCCTATGACATAGAATTCTCCCGACATTTTTGCTGTCTGACAGTCGAGTCCTTTTTATTCGTCATTTTTAACAATGTAGATCAGATCCTTAGATTTTATGGCTCGTCTTCACTGAATCTGGACGAACTACAAGTGTGGAGCATAGTGGAAATCGAACTGGTTTGCGAGAAAAGTTTAATGACTATCACACAATGATCTGTTTATTTTTTTAACCCGTTTAGCTGAATATATTTATCGAACCAACAGACACATCTCACACTGTAACAACCGTTGTAGCATCCGGCTTTATTGTAGTAACTTTCGTCTAACTTGGTCAACAGTTTGAAAATTTTGTTTGAATCATTTATTCAATCCAGAGTAAGGCAGTGAGGATTAATTGGTTCTTTTTCAAGTTTATATTCGTAAGGGATATCTAAAGTTATTTAGAAATGAAACTTTGACGCTCTGTGTGTGTGTGTGTGTGTGTGTGTGTGTGTGTGTGTGTGTGTGTGTGTGTGTCCGTAACTTATAGTCTCCAAAACGGCTGAACCGATTTTCTTGAAAATTGACACAATTGTACTATAAGCGTCTGCAAGTGTTCTTAGCTAGGTTTTGTGTCGAGGTACCCTGATAAATATCGAAAATCGATAATCGAAAATATCGGGTTATAGAAGGAGTAGTCCGATTTTAATCAAATTTGATACACTCATAGACAAAGGCATAAGAAACGATATTCAAAAATTTCAAGGTTGCAGTTATTACAATAGTGCAGAAAATCGATTATATATATATATATATATAAGGAAAGATGTTTGTGTGCGTGTGTCTGTTTATCTGTCTGTATGTCCTTTATACAAATCCACAATTTATATCCAATTTTCACCAAACGTCACACAAATATTCTTTAGGCAGAGTCTGAGCTCCAAGACTATGGATTAGTTTTAAAGCTTTCATTACACCCGAGCAAGGCCGGGCTATACTGCTAGTCATATATGAGTTAAGAATGATCTATCTTTTTCAGTCTTGTGAACACACAATCACTTCAAGCTGACAAAAAACATTAGGTTTCAAGGGGTTACTGAGAGTGAAAGAGAAAGGAAAGACAATCCTGTCTATTATAATAAAGACCGTTGTGTGTATATATATATATATATATATATATATGTGTGTGTGTGTGTGTGTGTGTGCGTGTGTGTATAATATAGTATTGTAATTTTGTTATTACAATGGTTTATAAAAGCATAATATCATTACACAAAAATTTAATGTTTCAAAACAATTCTCTTCTTCTTCAGGTGTTATGTTAAAATAACTGGTGAAAATGATTTATATATATATAATCTATGTTGTAGAGTGGCTGACACCGCTGCAGCGCTCTGAATTATGGAATTGCACATGGTCTGAAATGATCAATTTAAGTAAAGAATAGCAGCATCCAACTGATTAATTTACTGACTATTGCGATATAAAGTCCTTCTTTATCTGTCGTATGTTCTGTTTTGTGTGTCTTTGTAACTATTGTGCTGTTCTGCGTATATCCGTGCCTGACTGAGAGAGGATGAAATTTTAGCATGTTATATATACGCGGTGTATACACAGGCCAGCAGCAGAGGGAACTCAATTCATGACTAAAAAGTTATGCTTAAAACAAACGCCGAAGTGGTTATATGTTTATCTTCTAAATTTTCCTCTCCGAGAGCTTAATCTTACCGAGAGCATAACTACTCTCTCTCCCTCCCTCGCGCGCGCTCTCTCTTTATATATATATATATATATATATATATATATATATATATATATACTTCTATCTTGCTCTGACGCTATAATCTATGAGGAAACAGCTAATAATCCTCTTAAATATTTTGCTGTTATTTTTGACGGCAGGGGTACATTCGCGTAAAATAGGATTAAAGATGGTTGAAGACAAGGATTGACATTGTATTTAAATTTCTGAAGATCGTAATCAACTGGAAAACAAGAAAGCGAATGTGAATTCCATAGGCAAGAAGGAAATATTTGAAAAAATAATTTACATTTACAATTAGCAATTTTAACAGTTAAATTTTTAAAACTAACTCCCCTTTTGATACTGTGCTTAAATTCTTGAAGTTGCAGTAACAAAGAGTGAAGCTTATAAGAGAAAAGGATGTCTTAAGGGTGATAGTTTATATTTTTTAAAAGAAAATGATTACATATAAACATGCCGACACTTTCTCAAATAATAGATATAAATTCTTTGCGTAACACGTTCTGCTTTCTACTTTTGAAACGCCAAGTTAGAGAAGCTTGCGAATGTGCCTTTAAACAGCATAAAAGATATAACAGTATTTACGTTTATTTCTGGATTTCTTGTTAGTGTTGTTGAATTTTTAGGTACCCTTGTATACTAGTGAGCCAGCCAGTTAAGTTTACATCTTTCGTCCTGAGCATGACGATAAACTACATTCAGCAGCAAGACCTATGATTATTTTGAGGAGCGTAAAACCCCTTCTTAATTGCTTTCAATAATACCATTGTAAGTTATTCTAAGCAACTTGTGAATCTACAATGGCATACTTTGGGGTCTTTTAAGAAATCAGATTTTCTTTTTCGATATTTGAAGGGACATGTTTCATTGCTAGATTTTTAAGCAATAAACCATAATCGCCCAATTAAGTTTTAATCGACTGAGTCGATCGGGCGAGTGAAATCTCAAAGGCTGCTGCATTGTTCTAATATCATTAAAAATAGATCTTGTTCATCGACGGAGCTCCATATTTTGTTTAGACGAGGATTTTTAACATATATAGACACAGTTATTCGTTAAAGTCACTAACACGCAGAATTTGAGTCGGTTTTAAAGCGAGAAAACGGAATAATGTTTTATAAATTAAAAGTGCAAGAGAAAAAAATTGTTACAATATTTACATTATTCGGACTATTGTCCTCATCTTTGATATAGACGATGATTAGTTCCTGTGATTTGACCCAAAGAGTTGTGAGATCAATACCAGGCTACAGCAAGGGTGAATAAGTAACTTACAGGGTTAGAGGGAGATAACTCATGACGACCAGAAGAGGCACTACAACGTAAGGAATGGAGTTCATGCACCCCAGTAATTGTAATAAAAGGTTCAGTTCAAAATTCCTAGCTCCTGAAGAAGGCCGGAGCGTACAACGACCAAAGCGTCGTAAAAATGACAACAAAGATGAGGACAATAGTCCGAATAATGTAAATACTACCTCATCTCAGAAATATAGACAATTACTAAAAAAATGTTTAATTTAAACTTGTGTAGATATAATCATTTAATTTATGGTTATATCTACCCATTTGTTAATGTAAAAATGAGGACACCTTGCCGACAATGTAGTCAGTCAGTTAAGTGCCATACGTGAAACATGCTTGGGCGATCATGTCTGGAAAGAGACATGACTGACTGGGCAGAAGATTATCCCGCAGTAGGTTGCCATTGCTTTCTGCGGTAGACTGGTTGCCGACCAATGGTATAGAACCCAATCTGTCCTGTTATTTAACCCATAACTGGAAGGAATAGACGGATTAATACCTTTCCCAAGGGTATTTGCGCGTACGTGAATGCAATGAATTCAACTGGAATTTGAACTCGGCTCCCCGATTTCTCGTTCTGAGCCGATATCCACTGCACCACAACGCGCATCCAATCTAGTACTAGAACTAAATATATAAGTCCATGTACCAAGATTAAGTTCATTAGAAACATTCCCATGAAAATTATAGAAAAGGCACAGAGAGGCTATGCTACGTTGGCGGAAAAGTGACTTTAGCCGAGATACCAGATCATGACCACTACTACTGCAGATTCTTCTATTTTGTTAGCAATCTCTTAAATACATTAAATCACCAGACCAGATGTGGCAGCAATATCCAGTGCAAAGATAAATGAAAGCTTTAGCACTTAGATGGAAGATTGTTTGAGAATTAAAATCTCCAAATATCTTAAATGTTTTTCAACTGTAAATAACTTATAAAAGTTTGATAAACTTTAAATTCCATTCAATATATCACCATTAAGAAAAGAAAAATTACAAAAGATATATGTGGCTTATTAGAAGAAAAAGGGGTGTGTAAAATTTAACACTCACATGTCATACTAAAAAATAAAAATAAAAACAGCGAATAACCATCTTGGGTGAATTGTTAGCAGAGTGATTACAAAGAAGGATGGAAAATAATCAAGCGATCGATGCGACAAGATATAAGAATTCGTGGAGATTCAAGTTCATTCGCATTCTGAAGCGACATCGCAAAAGATATACCTATGCGAATCATTCTAACAATTTAAATAGAAGAGTTATCACCAGTGTCTTGCCTTTTAAAATGCTAATTAGCCGGATATTCAATCAATATCTGAAGGGGACAATGAACTAACGTGCTAAAATAGGCTTCTCCCTAGAACATATACAATAGAGCAACTAATAAATATCTAACTGCACAAATGAATCACATTTTTAGCCGTTAATGCTAACAATCACGCCGTGTTTGGGAGCGTGAGCTGCTGAAGGATAAATACGATTATCCTTAACACGAAACGTTAACACTTTGATTTTATGCCTTTTTACTCTGGTTTCATCCTTAAAAAGATAATCCGTTAATCTAAATATGTGCAGCAAATATATTTGTGGCATCAGTCGGTCTCGAGAGACCATGGATCTGTGCCCACCAAAAGTTATGCCTCATCTATTGATGGCGGCTCAGAGTCTGTTCTAACTGTACACGGTGGTGACAGTCCTGATGGCAACGAATGAATGTGAGGACGCTCTTCTCCGATGTTCCCGTCTCGTTTTATTTTCGATGAACATGTTTCTACTCTACGTCGAAGCTTCCCTTTCTCTTCTACTCTCCTCGGTTAAGCCCCTGGTGTAAATCTTCGATAGGCGGAAAAACGTTGACAGCGATCGCTGTAGATATACCTGTTCTATTAATGTACGTGTTTATCAATGAGGATACTTTAGAATTTTGGAATTAAATTCTACTTTCGGAAGACACAGGGGATTTAGAAACGCTCAGTTAATCGTTAATCATGTCATGCGTCGTCTCCAAAATAGATGGTGGTGATATGTGAAGAAACCTCGAAGGCGGTGAGATCAAAAATCACTTGTTTTTTGCATTCAGCGGTTGTTTAAAAATAGTGAATATGATACCGTCTTAGGAGGACCTATGCAAAAGCTCACGAAAAAATATGATGTACAGGAGCTTTCTGTACAAATCTTCAATCGTAGATTTTACATTGCTCGGTGATTTATTTGAACTATTGTGTAAACTAGATCTGTTTGAAAAAGATGTTAGAATAATCCATAACTTAGACTATGAGCAAATCTTCTACATTTGAATAGACAATAAATTAAGTACTTATCCACTCTACTATAATAAAGGCCGTTTTATATATATATATATATATATATATATATATATATATATATATATATGTATGTATGTATGTATTTCTCTACTGTCACGCTCATTTTAAAAGGCAGCAATGGCTCAGTTCATTCACTTTACTACCAGTTATTAAACCTCTTGTTGCATAGTTGCTATTTAACACTACCTAATTATTTTGTTCTTTTACAATAATGTCGTTCAGCAATAAAGGATATATATTTTTCTCTATTATAATAAAAGCCGATGTGTATTTGTAATATATATATATATATATATATATATATATATATATATTAGAGACAAAGAGTGTGCCTGTATAACATGTGGCCGACGCGGTCTGAATATGTCCAACCTCAGTAAGAGCATATTTATAGATATAAGTATTCGACTATTATTTTAAACTAATATTTTCCCCCTATAATACGTTTTTGAGGTCGGCCACATACTATACCAGTGGCGGAATTTTGTACACCATATACTATTCCGATACTGAAAAGAATCCTGTATTGCTAGATTGTATCCATCCTCGTATATGGCAGTAATTGTTTGACAGTTTCTTGAAAATAGAGAAGAGAAATATCGTTTTACAGAAGGATACTGAGAATTCCATGGAGAGGGAGAATAAGCAGCGGGAACATTTATCTATCAAAATCTAAACTTATTTATAAATGGAACTTTGTCTCTGTGTGTGTGTCCGTTACCTATAGACTCCGAAACGGCTGAAGTGATTTTCTTGAAAATTTATACAGTGGTACTATAAGCGTCTGCGAGTGTTCTTAGCTATGTTTTGTGTCGAGATACCTCCAATAAATATTGAAAATCGATAATTAAAAAAATCGGGTTACAGAAGGAATGGTCCGATTTTAATCAAATTTGATACACTCTTTGACAAAGACATAAGAAACTACATTCAGAAGCTTCAAGGTTACAGTTCTTACAATAGTGCAGAAAATCGATAATATATATATATATATATATATATATATATATATATAAGGCCAGATGTTTGTGTGTGTGTCTGTTTATCTGCCTGTATGTCTGTATTTCTTTCAGCCCTTTTATTTTAGTTTTTGCTTCGTGTTTGGCTCTAAGTAGGTATAATTGTAGTTCTTAGTCTCAGCCATGATACCATTTACTCAGAAGACTTATTTAGCCGTCAAAATTCAGTTTACGACGAAAAATATTTATTCGATATCGATACCAGGAAATGAAAATTTGACTTAGATCCATTCATTTTTCTTTCAGTCTACGATTTAGATTTAACTGGAAACAACTATTGCTTTTTAGTCTTTCGTGCCAACGTCCAAAGAGTCTGAGCTCCAGAACCGTGGATTAGTTTTAAAGCTTTCATTACAACCGAGCAATGCCGGGCTATACTGCTAGTCGTAAATAAAATGGCAACAAAATGAACACTTATACTTAGACTCAGGAAGAGACAAGTGGAAGTTCATAGAGACATAACGAAATAGAGAGCTTGGATAACTTAATCCTTACGAGGCATATTGAGAGCAAGAAAGATAGAAATCAGCAAGACACCTAGCTGATGTACTTGTGAGAATAGATGACGGTACTGAGGGCGAAGACTTTGTCAAAAGGTGAAACACTGCCAAAAGCTACAGGAGATAGGCGATCATGCTTCTCCACATACTGGTATGTCCTGAAAAGACTGGATACATAGAAGTAGTAGCAGAAAACATTTTACATATTTTCCCATGATAGACTTTTTTATTGATGATTTATTTCGATCTGATTTTTTATAGGGCTCGAATGGATTCAATATATAAGAGGAGAGAACGATATAGAGAGACATAATCACCGGCGTCCTATAGAGAAACGCATCATAAAAAATAATTAGATTTCCAATAGTTTTGATTTCGTGTGATAAGATTAATATTTTCCACTCAGATTAAATCAAATGTCTACGCAATCGATGTCGTCCATTGTAAAATGCATCTGGCTGGACCGTCACTACGTGTAGGAATTCAGTTCAAATCAGATGCAATGAAAGCTTTTACTCTTTCTGGTAATTCATTTGTAAGAAATTAACAAGTTACTGCTGTATTGTGGCTTGCAAACTTTCCATATCGAACATTACTAGCGTAATAATTTCGAAACCCATTGAAGTCTGTCCTGGGTATAACGGTAAACTGCATCCGGCAGCAAGGCCTCTGATTGAGAAATTGTGAAAAGCATGGAACCACCTCTTTATTTCTGTTGTCCCACGGTCTATCCTGATCCGTATTGGTAGCACCCGTTAGGGTCCCAGTTATAGGCAAATATTTACCCCCAAACTGGGGTCAAAACCCTCTGAAAGTATAAAAGTAGACTTTATCAAAATATATACATAAAAGTAAACTTTTTTTTTAGAAAATATACGTTTTTAAATGAAAAATATTACCATCAAAACATTTTGAAGGAAAAAAAAGTATTATCTTATCATAACATATTTTTGAAGGAAAAAATATTGCCACAATACATTTCTGAAGAGGAAAAATTATTACCAGCAATATATGTTTGAATACAAAGCTAGAAGACATGTTCAATTTTCTAAAAAAATAAAATACAATAAAATATATTACAAATAAGTATTAGAATTTAGGTATTCCTCAAAATCTGACGAAATCATCCTTCTCATTATAACCGAACATTAAAAAAATAACTTAAAGCCCCACCTTTTTGTCATTAAATAGCCCACAGATATTGATATGCCGTTAAGCAAAACTCAAGCCCTGTTTAAGTGTCTAACCAGTTCCTTTGAGTCAATGAGATTGGAATATAACAATTAATATTACACATATACACAACATCAACACACACACGCACATTTATATATTTATTTAGTCATTTTATGCCATGCAGTTCAGTAAATGCCATTAAGATATAAATTAATATAAACAAATTTTAAATTAAATGATCAAAATCTATTTGTTTGATTTTGTATTTCCCAATGTTGATTTCACAAAACACAAAAAATAACATTACGATTTAATTTAATACGCAAATATATACTGACTATATGTATGCTCATAATAAGACACATATATTTACTCAGTTGTAAACATTTTAACCTAAATGTCGACAGGTTTATGCTTTAAATGTGCTTTAGTTTAGTAACATATTATTACAAATAGCAATTAATATAGTAAGGTTTTTGGTCGGAAAACAAAACAAATATCTTAGATTTCCGACACTCTCCAACCTCTATATAAGGTATTATTGTATTATATTATTTGTATTGTAGCGGCATTCACCCAGGACGGGTTGAGCCGGCATCCCCAAGAACATTTGAAGCGTCTCTCCCAGCGGCTGCCCACGATCGGCGATCTTGAGCCAGCTCCACTCCGATCTCTGCCCAGTCCCGGTTCCACCTCCGAAATCCCACGACATTTGGGCCCGAGATCGGCTCCATGTCCCCCTTCAGCGTGGCTGCCCACGTCCTCAGCTGACCCCCCGCACGCTTGCGCCAGCCCGGTAGGGGCCTCGGGAAGAGGCAGTCGCGAATCAGCTCACCCGGAGGACAGCGCGCAGCATGGCCGAACCAACGCAGTCGACGGAGTCGGAGAGCAGCCGGTATCGGTTGAAGACGGCATGTTTGACGAAGGGTCGATGTCCGCACCCGATCAATCCGCCGGAAACGCAGGATGCGCCGGAGACAGTCATTGTCGAAGACCTCCACCCTCTTGAGGTCCGCTACGCGCACCGGCCACGTCTCGCAGCCATACAGCAAGATGGATCGCACAACAGCTTGGTAGACGCGGCTCTTTGTACGCAGGGCGATCTCCCGCCTTGACCAGAGACACTTCTGGAGGCGGTTGAAGGCGGCCCTCGCAAGGTTGATGCGACGCCCGATCTCATCGCCACCCTGGCCGCTCGGGACAAAAGACGAGCCCAGATAGATGAAGTGGTCCACCATCTCCAGGGGTGTTCCGTCGAGCAGGATGGGTTGTTGGGCCTCTGGAGGCAACAGCGCCGTCATCACCTTCGTCTTTGCAGCATTGATGCGCATGCCGACCGCGCACGCGCTGGCATGCACTCGGCTGACGGCCGCCTGCACCTCCTCGATGCTGTCACCAAGAAGGACAATGTCGTCAGCGTACGCCAGGTCGGTCACGGCCAAGTCGCGGCCCACCCAAACCCCAGTGAAGCCTTGAAGGGCGCTCATCAGAATCCAGTCGATAGCGTAGTTGAAGAGCGTCGGGGAGAGCGCGCATCCCTGTCGCACACCAGTGCGGACCTCAAACGCCCCGGTCTCAGCACCGTAAGCACGAACACGTGTCCTCGTCTCCCGGTAGTAGGCCTGAATCAGACGCAGCAGCTTTGGCGGAATGCCATCGTCCCGCATGATAGTCCACAGAGCGCTGCGGTCCACCGAGTCGAAGGCCGCTGCAAAATCGATGAAACAGAGCACCGTCGGTTGTTGGTAAGACCAGCGCGTCTCCAGTATCCGGCGTAGACAAAAGATCTGGTCAGAGCACCCTCTACCCGGACGGAAACCAGCCTGGCTTGGGCGGGTACGGTGGTCGCGAGCGAGTTGGAAGCGCTTCAGTAGCAGGACTGTGAACAATTTGGCCGTAATATCGATCAGGCTGATTCCGCGGTAGTTGCTACATACTCGTTTGTCGCCTTTTTTGAAGAAGGAGAGAAGCACTGCCTCTCTCCAGTCAGCGGGGACGACCTCTGTGTTCCAGATCTTCATCAGGAGGCGGTGTAACCATGGCACCATCACCTCGGAACAGCTTTTGAAGATTTCAACTGGAAGGCCATCTTCACCGGGGGCCCTGTTGTTCTTCAGCTGAAAGAGAGCCACGCGAACTTCATCTGGCGTCGGTGGATCCGTGTTGCAGGCATACGTTGTTGCTGCAGATGTGCTGGCATGGACAGGGGTTGGTGCTGGATCATGGTTAAGCAGAGCACTAAAATGCTCTTGCCACCTGTCAAGCCGGGCTGACATATCGGCGATCGTATTGCCTGCTGCATCGACGAGAGTATCGCTCGCGCCCCGCGATGGACGGCTGACCCGGTTGAGAAGACGGTACAGCTTTCTGGTATCACCATTGGCTGAAGCCTGTTCCGTTTCTTCCGCCACTCTCCGCCAGTACGCGTTGCGGTCGTTGTGGACTGCTTGCGCCGTTCTGCGCCGTAGCTCGCGGTAGTGTGTGGATTGTGTCAGTCGCGCACGCCGTGCTCGTTCGGCCAGATCAATCGTCCCCGCGGAGATCCAATCGCGGTGCCGACGGCGGGTGTAGCCCAGATGGGCCTTAGCTGCGTTTGTAACCTCTGTCTTTAGCGCGCTCCATTCCGCTTCTGGAGGTGCCTCCTCGTCCAAGACGAGGCCGTCAAAACGGTTCCGCAGCTCAACACGAAAAGGCTCAGCAACCACCGATTTGAGTTTTGATACATCAAACCGGCGGGCTAGTTGCCGCGGAGGAAGACGCTTCAAGCGAAGACGAAGTTTTGCACGGACAAGAACGTGGTCGGAGCCGTTTGCACTCCCGGTTTCTGCTCCTCTATACGCCCGACAGTCAAGCACGCAGTTGGCCCAACGGGACCGCACTAGGACGTAGTCTATCTGGTTCTGCGTGTGACCGTCGTTTGAATTCCAGGTCGCCAGGTGTCTGCGCGGGTGGTCGAAACGTGTGTTGCTGACCACCAGGCGGTTTGCGGCCGCAAAGTTGACGAGGCGGTCGCCGTTATCACATCGGGTCCCCAAAGCAAACCGACCGAGGATATGTCTGGATGTGTCGTCGCCTGGCCCCGTGCGCGCATTCCAATCACCCGCGACAATCAGCATGTCGCGGCGAGGAACCCCTCGGACGACCTGCTGGAGCCGGCTGTAGAACGCGTCCTTGGTGGCATCGTCTGCATCAAGGGTGGGCGCATACATGGCCACCACGGAGATGTTTGTGATGTGGCCCTTCAGCCGAATCCTGGCGAGGCGCGGAGAAATTGGCTCCCACTCCAAGAGAGCCGCATTTGCCGATTCTGCCAAGGCGATGGCTACGCCCTGGCGCCCCGTGTTGTCCGACACGCCGCTGTGGTAGAGATGAAAGTTCCTGTCGACCCCCGGGACCTTGATTGTGGAGTGTCCGGAGTCAGGGACGCGGACCTCTGAGAGGCATGCAACTTCAACTCCATAGTTGTACTCTATATAAGGTATTATTGTGCTTTTGATAGACTAACAATGGAACACGATCGTAAGAAGGAAAATTATAACAGGAAAAATTAATTCAAAAATTTCATTGTGACAAGAAAAAATTCTGATTATCACAAGAATATTTCATACATTATATTAAACACGCATGCAAAACAACTTCATCTTTTATTTCATCTTTACAATATTCTTTAACTTGTAGCACATGAGGATAAAAATTGTTGATAAACCGTACAAATCTCATGTTTTTTTGGTTTTTCTTCTAGCAATATATATATATATATATATATATATATATATATATATATATATATATATTTTAATTCAGATAGTTTAATCCAAGGGAAAAAAAACAGGAAGGTAAATTCCAAAAACCCGATCCTAATTAATATTAAAAATTTTATATTAATATTAAAAAAATGATACAGGAAGAAGCTCCATGTAATAAAATATTACAGAGCAAATATAAATTAAAAAAGGATTAATTCAACATCATTGAATTAATCCTTTTTTAATTTATATATATATATATATATATATATATATATATATATATATATGTATATGCATTCGGTGTAGATACAGAAGAATCCAAAGGAGTATCCAGTACACACAGTGATAGGATAACTCTCTAAGAGAGCTCTAAATACACATGTATATAAATACATCTAGAGCAAATATAAGAAAAAATTTAGGCAGACACATTATTTCATGGTAAATCGGAAGTATAGGCCGATTCTTGTAAAATCTTCTGTACAATAAAGACGGGAGTTGATGATGGTTCGCCTGAAATAGGCCCATACTTCTGATTTACTATGAAATAACGTGAAATCTCTTTCTCTCTCTCTCTCTCTCTCTCTCTCTATATATATATATATAGAGATAGATAGATAGATAGATAGATAGATAGATAGATAGATAGATAGATAGATACTTCCACTCATTTTCGAAAACTAACTTTTTAATTGAGGTTTTAGAAAAAAAAAATGATTTATTCAAACTTATCTTTAAATTGAAAGGTAAATGATTAAATTTACTATTTCCAGTTAGTAAAATACTCTAGTTTATTTCAAATAGAAATTATATTGATTGGAATCTAAAATTTTGAGATTTTTGAAAACATTTAAGTTTTAAGCCATTTATGAACATTCGGAACAATTGTAAACAAAAAGTTAATTCTCAGATGTGAAAATCTTTCAAAAAATATATTTAGATCTGTGACACGTTATTTTAGAATATTAACAAAAATAAAGTTGAATTAAGCTGGTTTATGCATGTATTACTTATAGCATGAAATTTAATCTCAACCTACTTCATAATCACGGAGTGCAGGTCTTTCTGACCTTTCCCGTATAATTTGACATGTGACAACAGCCAGATGAGAGATGAAGAGTTTATGATGATCAAACTTGACTAGTTCTTCAAAATCATTTCTGTCAGTCAGTCAGTTAAGTACCATGCGCGATACACGCTTTGGGCGATCATGTCTCGAAAGAGACATGAATGACTGGGCAGAAGATTATCCCGCAGTAGGTTGCCATTGCTTTCTGTGGTAGACTGGTTGCCGACCAAGGCTATAGAACCCAATCCGTCCTGTTATTTAACCCATAACTGGAAGGAAGAGATGGATTAATACCTTTCCGAAGGGTATTTGCGCGTAAGTGAATGCAAGGAATTCAACTGGAATTCGAACTCGGTTCCCCGATTTCTCGTTCCAAGCCGATATCCACTGCGCCACAACGCACATCCGTCCACATCATTTCTGTAGGAGGAAGAAATCGTGAAACACATAGCCTTTTTATGTATACAGATAAATTACCATACAAAAATACTTCAAATAAACAAAAAAGTTATTACAAAAATACGACGGCTCGATGATTTATTTTAAGCCTTCCAATTTTTGATTAGTAAATATAGTCTTTACTTACTAGCCTAACGCCTACAAGTTTTTAAAATATTTAATAGAGAATTTGAAATTTTATAAATTATTATATCTAAAATAATTGAAAACAATTTAATTAAAGTCTCACTATTTATCAAATAATTTTTCTTTGATAAATATGATGTCCTTTATTTATATCTATTAAAGCAATTAAAAACTTATCTCATTAAATAATGTCAGTTTTATTACATTTTTTTATTTTAATATTGGGAGCAGTTTTTCAGTAAAAGGGCCAAATATTTGAAAAAAATAATATACGATTTTTATTTTCTAATTTGTCCTGCATTTAACTAATAAAACCAATTTTGCCTAGAAAATTTAATTTCTTGAAATTTAATGAATCTACGTGGAAGTGAAATGGGTAACATATGTAAAGATAAACTTACCAGGATTTTTTAAATAATAATTTCAAAATTAAGTTCCTTCATTTGCAAATAAGTCCAGAAAATTTCATTAAAATCTGACAATTATTTTATTTTTGCTAGAATTTCCAAATTATTTTTTTTACCGGAAAACAAATCTGAGTTACACAATATTAAATTTTCTATTGTAAATTTTCGTCAAGATTTGGTTACCCACTGACAAAAATCAAAACAAGATTTTACCAAAATTTCGAACGGGATAGAAAGTATTGAAAAGATAAAAATTTTAATACTTTCTAATAGTTTGATTTTTCCTCTTAAAAATAACATAAAATTGTTGATGGAAAAGTTCGTTCTTATTAATTTTGGTGCCATTTTTCTTTATACTATGCTGTTTTTTCATTTCTTATATATATATATATATATATATATATATATATATATATATATATATACAGGGAGAGAGAGAGGGGGGAGGGAGAAAGGGAGAAAGAGGGAGAGTGTATAATAATCAAATTTGAAAATGCACATGATGTTTTATATCATTATATGTAATATTTTTAATACATATAGATTTTCAGGAAATACCGTTTTCTTTACCTGTTTCGGTGTGTAGCTTTTTAAAAATTGATTTGATGGTTTTAGATATTTATCAGATTACCAGGTTCTGTCGCTTAAATTACGGATGAAAAACATAGAACACAACTGCTTTTGACTCTATCGCTTATGGTGAGAAAATACAATCTATTTTTAGGGATATAATTCTGTTTTGTGCCGTGAGTTTATTTTGGTTTACATTTACTGAAGAAAATATGAGCTCTTGGAATCGCATAGGTAAAATAAGAAGATATTGAAGTTTGGAAAATTTCGTTCTCTGTATTCCGTTATATGTTGCCAGAGTGTGCGGATCTCTAATTAGTTGGCCATGAACTGTCTTCATTCTTTATCCGCTGAGTTTGAAAAATGTAGATTTTTGGATTGCTATGTGATATTTAACTTTCTGTATGAATTTTGGACGGTCTCTTCAAAGCTGTAAGAGAGGCTCGAAGCAGAAGAAATAAACATCACATAGCAATCCAGTACTCTCCTCTTTGTTTCTAGCGAAATTCTCCTGTTTCTTAATACTTTATTCAGATTCTGGAATGCTTCCTTTGTCATGCCAATTCGACTTCAAATCTCAGTGTCGCCCTTTCCGTCTTCTATTAGAACTCTTTCTGGGACAAGTTTAAGAAAAAGGTTCTACTCATTTATTTATTTTTTACCTCTAATATATGCTTTTGCTTTTAATCACAGATCAGCCATGATTTGTTAATGGCCCAGTACCATAATCGCCATGCAAATTATTGATCAGCAGTTAACCCTATCCTGACCAAACACTCATTCCAAACATAGACATTTGGCTTATTCCATCAATCCATGAAATACAATTAATCCAAATATCCTGAGACATAGATTGACAGACATCTGAAAAAAATATTAAGAAAATCTTTTAAGTGTATTTGAAAAATTTGTTCATTGTGTGCATATACTCTTTAAAACTAACTGAATATATTAATCTATTCAGAAAGTAATTATGTTTTTTTTTATCATTTTACCCCAAGCAAGACAATAAAGCCACTAATAGGGGTTATTGAGTGTGAGGAAATATGAGAGAAAGGAGTTTTTGAGTGTTAGAGAGAAAAACTATTAAGAGAGGAAATAAAAAGAACAAGAATCAGGAAGACAGAATAAAATGATTGATATTACTTTTGAATTTTGGTTCTAGAGAAGGATACTGAAGATGCACTGGATCGGGCACGTGAGCAACGACGAGGTGTTCTAGAGAATGCAAACTAGACGAAAACATATTTAATATCATTAAGAGACAGATGATGTTGCTGGAACAAGTCACGAGGAATAAAGATTTGGGGCATCTTATACTTACAAGACAAATAAAGATAAAGAAAGAGAGGGCAACCACCGCGAGACATATTCAATAGGCAAATAGATGGCGCAGCTGGGTTCTGGAAAAAGAACTATAAGAGACAGGAACAAGTAGAAGTCTATGATCGCCTAAGTTCAGAAACGACACGGAAAAGAAGAAGTTTTAGTGTCAACATTTGTGCTGTAATTTAAGTTCATGTAGTTAATTTTATTTTTAATATATACTTTGTTCTTATGCCCTACTTAACTCTCTAAAAAATTGTCACGAATAGTTTTTATATTTCCATAAAAATCATTCCCAACACCCGTGACCAACCATCTCCTGCCAAAGTACAATTAACAGTACTGTAACACGATAGCTTTTGTGTAGAGATGTAAAATAAGTTTTAAAAATTATTTATAATAAAAATGTTACAATAATAATATTGTTCTACTTTGTATGGTGCACTTTTAAAAACTAAATGCTACGAAATGTGGACTGTTACTCTACTTGTTCTTACTCGTACTAATATATACACTACTAACCATAATTATCAGGTCGCCCCAGTGTTTTAAAAATGATGTATTTGATACTATTTTTTAGTATTTATTGCCAAGTGAATAATTGTAAATGAAAAGAGAATGGTTATTCTTTTAATATTGCACAATAACATGTGCATCAAAGGAATTTATAAATATTTAAGAATTGCCTATATTTCAGTTTCATGAATGAACGAATGAAGAAAATTTAGGGTGATTCGGACGAGTTCATCTTTCCTTCCTTGCCTTGTAAAATTTTATAAAGTAATAATAACACAAGAACCATTCAATTTTTATTTGGCAATAAATACTAAAAATAGTGTTAAATGCATCATTCCTTTAAAACATCTGGTGCGGCATATTAATTATGGCCGGTAGTATATATATATATATATATATATATATATATATATATATCGAGAGAGAGAGAGAGAGAGAGAGAGAGAGAGAGAGAATGGCAGCAAATATTCGTCCAGACAATTTCTATTGAAAAGAAACGACAAGGTCTGTCTGTTTAATTTTTTATTATATTTTTTCCAATATCCGAATAAGAAAATTCATAGGTCGAAAGTAGGTGAACAAACAACAACAATTTGTTCGTCAATACATCAGTCGATTTTTTTCATATTCACTATTGGTTTTATTCTTGGTGGACACTTGACGCACATTTTGCTTACATAATTTCCACCGGTGCCAGAGGTCAGTATTTTGGCGGGTAATTTTCTTAGCAAGTAGACCCCACCACAAGAATAAACTGACATATTGCCCTTCTTAAATTTTTTATTCATAAAATCCGGTAGAAAATTTCTCTGAAGAAATATCCTGAACTCTGCCCCAATCTTTAGTGATTGTTCAGAAACCTATTTACTAGATATTCTAAAATTAACCCCTGTGCGATTAATTTTAAACCAAATCTTTATCCAAACCAAATTCTAAACGGAAAGCAATGAAAAAGTAAAGAAAATTCCGGATCCAAATAATCAGCATTTCTTCCGCTAAAACAAGCTGGAAAATTGGATAGTTGTCAATAAAATGTCACCGCGCAATAAATGGTATTGAATTTTAGTGACGCAGAGAAAATTTTTTTTCGGTTAATTTTAGATAGAGTGGATATATATTTGTTCCTTAAGTTGCTATGTTACTTTTACCTCTAATCTCTTTCCCCTCCCTGGCTATTATCCCTGTAGTGGCTGGAAGAGAAATCGGTTAGGTGTTTCCCCCAATCTCAGTTCACTCTCGCCGTATACTACAGCATTACATAAAACTTTTTTTCTTTTATCATCAATTCGTATACTACCTTGTGCTGCTGCTACTTTTGCGGTAATTGGTGATGTTGTATTCGTATAAAATATCACCGATTAGAAGAAAAGTAACTGTTGACCATATAGAATCGTAAAATCTGTGCACTTTCAATGCATTTTCTTATTGAAGTCTTTTCTCTTCAAATCCATCTGGCATTTATTAGAGAGCACTTGTGGTCAGATATGCTATGGTGAACAATCATTAAATCTAAAGTAATATAATGCAATAGATCCTAGTGGTGTCTTTTACACAGTTTTTTCTGATATTTCGCCGATGTGTGTAGCCCCGTAAAAATACTGGTCTGGGCTAGTGAGAAGTCGACACTTGGTTCGCAGCTGATTACAAGGACCTGAGAAACAATTCCTATGAAAATGGTCAGGCTTGGTCCAGCACAAAATGAATATAAAATAAATTTGCACTAACAAAATGTGAAAGATTAGAGATCGGAGCCAAATGTCTGAGCTGAGTTCCGTTTCGTGGGATGAAGCGAGAAAATTATGGCTGGAATTTTTAAAAATTGCTATCTAAATACTGTGTCAGGTATCTCCTAAATATCGATTCACCCGTAGCTATTTAATAGAATTGCTTTTTGCACATAAGGTTCTAAATTTAATATTATGCAATTCCTTACTAGCAATATGTATGCAAATAAAACATACATATATTCAGTTATATTTAAACATATATAATCAATGTCAACTAAAATATATACAAATTAAGTTTAATAGGATTAAAAAACTGATAATGGGGTGGAAATTATTATATTATCAACTGAACAACACAGAAGAATTTACTAAAATTCATTAAATAGATTATTTGGAAATTCAATTTTGGCCGGAAATATTTCTATACAGCAGATGAATGTGTCATAACAAACGCTGATGGGCTGAAAACGTCATAAGCTGGGCATGTGTTGTAGCCTATAGGATACAAGTCCTATATCATCTAACAATTAACTCAAACGAATAAAACGAATGAAAACCCGCAAAAATGGATCAAAACGACAAAAAAACATTTTGAAAACACCCAGACCAAGGCAAATTTCACAAGTCAGTGTGAAAGTTAAGATTCTAGATTCGGATTGGACAGGAAATAGCAAATTGATCTATGAACCCGGTCATTTTTCCACCTACAAAATGGATATGATGTTTGGAACCGATCACATGACTAAAATTCACCCCTTATTCACGTCTTGATTAGTCAAGTCAGTCTGACATAGGAACGAATCTGAGGGACCTAACATAATGTAAGGACGACATTTCAAGAAGCCGACCCGGACGTAAGGGCATGTCACACATTCATTCTACCTCTCCTTACAATTTTCCTAACATCGTCTTCACCCACATACCGTCAAGAATACAACAGCAACAAGATACTTCAACTGACTTCGACAGGTACAATCTCTTTTATTGCCTTTTCACTTTTTCTCCGACCATAAAAATGAAAAGACCACAGACTTTTATTAGTAACATTTTTAATCTTTTTACATACACACATTCTGCTACTATCAACTATGAACTCTGAATTTCTGTGGAACATCTAAATATTTAGATTTCTCTTTGAACAATTAACTACATGCATTTTCTCTATATTTGCTCACCAAAATATTACTGTAGCAAACATGACCTTGGTTTTAATAACTTTCCCCGCAAGTGAAAAAATATTCTTGGCTGACAGCGAGTATGGCAGTAACATGACTTCATACCTACTGTTGAGGACTATTTTTACCTACAGGATAAGAGCATCTTTACTAGCACTGCAACAAGAAGTATGTGGCCCGCAAGAGGGACTTTGTTGAAAAATAAACCTCATTTAGTCACATTCCATGAGAGTATGCTGGTCAGCAGAAGAACTTTTCAACTGCCCCTATCCTGGGTAGGACAGAATTTTCCTTAAAAACTACTTACATGAATTTGACATGATGTTATATCCAGAAAAGAAGAAAATTATAAGAATACGAGAATTAATAATTTGAAAACATAACCGTAGTATTTTATCAGTTGTTTTAAGGAACATTATATATATATACTGTCATCCGCAGACAGATCTGTTTCGCTGTATCATAGCTCATCAGTACTGTTAGACTCCGATTACCTTTTAACCCAGGATGGAAACCCAACCGAATTGGCATCAGTCGGCGAGTCTACCTCTGGGCTATGGGCAATCGGTGGAAGAAAGCAGACATTTTAGCGCATATATTATCATTATACACGCCCAATAGCTAGAGTGATCTAATTCATTTTACTGAATGACCGATGCATAAACGCAAGAGTAGCTACTGTTTTTCAAAATCTCCCATTTCTCCAGGGTGTGAGAGCATAAATATATATATATATATATATATATATATATATATATATATATATATATTCACTTTTAACTGTATGATCTCTCATCGTATATTTTCATCTCTAATTCTATCTTTGTTTCATACTACAACCTGCGACCTAATTAAGGTTTTTCTAAAATTTTTAGCTTGAAACTCTATTTTTTTTAAAATGCGTTTAATTTTAAATGTGGTTTAAATATTAAAAAGAGAATCTTTAATAACTTCTACATCTATCTACAGCATCTCACCATCCTTTCAAGAAAGGACAAAGAATATGTAGCATTATACTTTACTAATACAGATATGTTTATCCACTACTAATTCCAGGCCAGAGTTTTTAAAAAAACCTATCACTTGGCCAGTTATGCTTTCTCTAGCACCTCTCTCTTCTTCGCGCATCTTCTCTTACTTCCTCCCACCCCTATACATTTTCTTTCTTCTTCCTTTTTGTTAAACCCAAACGCTGAGTCATAAAAAGCCTGTACATATACTTTACTTTCTACTGTTAAACCTGGCACTTTTCTCTTAACTTTTTCACTATATCTTTTACCTTTAATGTCTCTTTTACAATCCCCAACTCTGATTTCTCATTTTCTTTACCTCCTTTACCTCTCGCACAAAATTTACTTATATCTTCTTCTATGTGCCCTGTCCTTTTAGGATCATGGTTTTACACGTCTCCCTATCTCTGGTGGCTCTTCGAACGCTTTTTTCCTGTTACACCTCGCAACCTCCGTTCCGTCATCCACCTGAACAGTCCCCTCATATATGTCATCCGCTGCATTCCTCTTTCTTCTTCCTTCTATTTGGCCTGTCAGTATCAAGTTCTGCAAGCCTACCTTCCTCGTTGCATGTCCCAGGCACTTCAGTTGTCTTTTCCTGATACTCAGTATTAATTTTATTTTCGTTGTCATTCTTTCCAACACCTCATCATTTCTCGCATGCTCGGTCTATGATATCCGCAGCATTCTTCTGTAGAACTATATTTCCGCTGCTTCAAATTTTTTCCTCATCTTCGATGATATTGTCCAGCATTCACTGCCGTATGGAAGAACTGATATCACATAGCAATCTAGCACTCTTTTCTTTGTTTCTAGTGAAATTTTCCTGTATCTTATTACTTTACTCAACTTATGGAACGTGTCTTTCGCCATGCCAATTCGCCTTCGGATCTCTGTATCGCACTTTCCATCTCCTGTTAGAACACTCCATAGGTATAATTTTCCATCTCTCTTCAAAAAATAGCGTTTACTACGTGATGAGACATTGTCCTATCAATGTCGAAACAAAATGTACACTTTTAGTAGATTGTAATTTGTACATCTTCTAAACTATAATTTATAATATATATATATATATATATATATATATATATATATATATATATATACATACATAAATATATATATATATATATCTACACACACACACACACATATATATATATACATATAAATATATATATATATATCTACATATATAAATATATATATATCTACATATATAAATATATATATATATATCTACACATACACATATACACACACATATATATATATATATATATATATATATATACGCACAGTTATTTCTTGTTACTATAATTGTTATTTCACTGGGTATTTTCTTTATTTTATTAAAAATTAAATTTATTAAATTCTCCCTAAATTCCTATTAAAAACAATTCAGAACAGGAATCAAAACGAAATCCCTTCTCTATTCAAGCCTGTTGTTAGTAATTATATTCTTTAGTAAATTTTTAAAGAAAGTAATAATCACTGTTGCCCAAAGTGGTAATCACCGGTTAAAAATTCTGTGCCTTTCGGTAGCTAATGATCATATTACCGTCATCACTCACAGCGTGTCGTTTGACTTTAGAAAGCCCTTTCGGACGTTTGAAAATGTGTCTTGCAACAAGAGAGATAATTGCTTTCTGTATACCTACAATATGACAAAAAATGTTAGCTTTTGTTTTTAAACTAAATTCTTCCAAGCTGATGAGATTTAGCACTTTCTGGCAATTCAGTAATTTCGATCCGTGTTGGGTAACCAAGATGTACGATTATTAGCTGAAAGTTGGGTAAACTAGGTTTTCAAATAACCGGAAATGAGCTAATTATGGTCATCGAAGTTAAATTAAGAAGTTATGGAATGTCGTGATAGCCGACAAATTGAAATATGATACGTATGTGATAGTGATCGTTTTGATTGTGAGTAGTTTATATTTAATTAATCAAAAATAAACTATTTTCAAATAAACAATTAAAATGATCTACAACGTTAGCTAATGTTAAGGTAAAATTAGCCTTTTTAAGAGCGAACATTTGGTCTTTATTGAGAGAACAGTTAGAGGTTACAATCAGTTTAAATTATTTTATATAAAATTTTTTGAGCAAATTCCGCTAATTGTTATATATCTTTCTAATATTGATTGAATTTTTCTTACAACATTTTGGGCTTTTGGTGTGGAATATTAACAATTTGATTATAACCTTATTTCATTTTCTAATTACATGTGCGATCCGTTTTATTGTTACTGGTTTTTCGAGTACAGTACATTTAATATTTGTTCCATTTGGTAAACATCTGATGAAATATCATCATCTTTAAGATGCGTAGGATTACTTCGTTTGAAGCCGTTTTTAAACATTCATCTAACAAAATGATTGCATTAGTTTAGACATTTCTGAATACATTGTTCGTTATGTATAGCTCATATGAAAACCTCTTGAGCTGATTAGGCGATTTCATAACACGACGCTATTATTAAAGTTAATGTTTGCGATTTGTAGCATATTCGTTGTGGTACAGTGGATATCGGCTCGGAACGAGAAGCCGGGGAGCCGAGTTCGAATTACAGTTGAATACATTGTATTCGCTTACGCGCAAATACTCTTGGGAAAGGTATTAATCCGTCTCTTCCTTCCAGTTATGGGTTAAATAGCAGGACAGATTGGGTTCTATAGCCTTGGTCGGCAACCAGTCTACCGCAGAAAGCAATGGCAACCTACTGCGGGATAATCTTCTGCCCAGTCATTCATGTCTCTTTCGAGACATGATCGCCCAAACGTGTATCACGTATGGCACTTAACTGACTGACTGACTAGCAAAAGTCTGATTAGTTTAACTTCATCTTCTATAGCACATTTATATCAGATCAGCAATCTGAATTTTCCCAATGTATTTAAGGCGTCTTCATTCTATTTTTAGACCATAATTTCTGATAGATATAGAAATAGACAGATATGAAGGGAATGCAATAGATATGAAGAGAATTCGATAGATAAATAATTATCGTGTCTCCTTGTCATCGATTATGACTATTGAATGTAAATAATTAATGTTTTTAATGTGTTTAAATCGAGCATAGTTTTTTCATACAGTAAATGACCTGCATTGATTAACTCAAGTTTTGCACATATGAATCGTTGCCGCGGCAACTGCATACAACAACTGATCTGAAACAGTTACAGAGCATTGCCATTTCAAACTATCAATAAAACTGTTTGTCATAACTTAGATGGTTGTCTTTTTGATAGTGGGGTAGGCGGTGCGCTAATGGAACCTTACTCTTTGAGCATCAGAGCAATTATCCGAAAAGAAGAGCAAGTCTGCATCATCATTTGCAAGTGAACGACTGCAGTTATAAACATGTATTCCTTCTTCTAGGTGAATATTCTGAAGAAGGTGAAACATTACAAGTGACCTGCCTACTCACAAGACGAATGTTTTGTCTATACTTGTGAGATGAGGTAATATTTACACTATTTACATTATTCGGACTATTGTCTTTATTTTTTAATGTTATTTTCATGAAGTTTCGGCAGTTGTACTCTCCTGCCTTCTTCACCAATGCTTTAGCCTCTATTCATTAGGAGAGAGAAAGGAAATCACTGCCCCCACCCATGAGATGAAGTTGAATTAATAGATATAGAACCCTACTGGAAACTATGTATGCTTAAAGAATCAGCGCATATGCTAGGCTACAAACATTTCCTAAGCCGACCAAGCATAGAAATGAATACAACATAGGAACTAGTTATACGGAATGCTAGAGAAAATCAATAGCGTCGAAAAATTGCAATATGAGCTCAGGTAAAAAATACTAGAGAAAATCATTAACATCAGAAAATTGCAATACGAAAACTGGTAAAAAAAATGGTTACTGAAACATTAGGTTTATAATTCCCAGAAATTCACTTGCTGTTGTCCTCAAGGACACATGGCTATAGACATTGGTTAGTTCCAACCCAAAGAATTGTGAGTTCCATACCGAGCTACAGCAGTGGTGAACAAATAATGCATAAGGAACTAGAATCATCCCAGTAAACGAATAATCGTAATAAAGTGTTCGTTTCGAAAATTTCTAGCACCTGAAAAAGGTCTGAGCGTACTACGACCGAAGCATCGTGAAAAACAACAACAAAGATGAGGACCATAGTCCGAATAATATAAATAGTGCAACACAAATCATGTTGGTTGAAACGGTTTATAAGTTGATAACTTGCCCTTACTGCGGGATCGCTCCTAAACGGACTGATCGATAAATGAAGAAGTCACCTTCCTGACAAATCGGCCTTGTGAGATTCTGACCCAAATTTTATAGATGGAAAGAGCACTAATCCCTCACGACAATTTCTTATCACGTAACAGTCGAGAAAAACAAAAAAAAAAGAAACGATAAAAATGAAACGAGATTTTCAAAGATGATTCCTGAATATTAAACTAAGCAAAATATCATGTTCCTCAGTATTTGATAACGTATGATGTCGTCTAGAAAATACCTACAATTTAAGACAAAAATAAGTCTGCATTTTACATGATTCCCTCGCGTACGAAGCCGAATAAATCTCTCTTATCCGCTGAAAAGAATTTTATTGGTTCACAGCTGTCGCAGTATCTTAAAAAGTCTGGTTTATACAAATAATATTTGTACAGGTGACGTATTCAGTATAATGGTTGAATTTCGATATAGTTACCGTGTTGCATATAGTTCCAGATGCAATTTTGTGGAACCAAGCGAATGGTGAGCAAATAGAGAATAATATGGAAGACTGTGATAGCCGATGCGCATGCGTGTTGTATTGTAGCTTTATGCTGAATTAATTTGTGTGAGCGCAGGTGCAGGGTGTGGATCGTTTACAGAATAGTAAATAAAGTTTCGCACTGCAGACACATACATTAATCAGTATTTCACCAACCCAACAGAATTTCTACTAATTCTTCCACTGTGTACAATAGTTCATTTATTTTAGTTCCGTTTTATTTATCTTTCTTTATTGATTATTTAGTCTTGAGGTGATCTCTGTAAACAGGAAGGCAGATCAGTTTCGGCTTGAATTCAAAGTAGATGTGTTTTAATCACCGATAGCAGAAGTGGTTATAGGATACTTCTACCTGGAGTAATCCTTAGTAACCTTGTCTTTTTAAACCAGTTACGACTAAGTAGTGAGATACATACACACTAGGTACTTTGTGCTTTCTGCATTGCATTGCAAGTAAGCTTTGTTTAACTAAATCGTTATATTAGGACAATTCAACGTGGTTTAATGGGTAGCAAGCCTGTCTCAGTCAATTAAGAGTGAATAATGAATTCAGTTCTCACTGGGTTCTGCCTACATTCAGCATTGTGCTATATCTTATCTACTCTTAATAACTGTCCTATACCGAGTGTCCAATTTTAAGCTGAGGTGAAAACCAGTAATTTTGAATGCTGATTTTTTTTTTTGTGGTGCAGTGGATATCGACTCGGAACAACAAATCGCGGTGCCAAGTTCGAATTCCAGTTGAATTCCTTGCATTCACTTACGCACAAATACCCTTAGGTATTAATCCATCTCTTCTCTCCAGTTATGGGTTAAATAATAGGACAGATTGGGTTCTATAGCCTTGGCTGGCAACCAGTCTACCGCATATATTTGATTTTATAATTATGCATTTAATTTTATACCTATAATTTATTATAATATATACAATAAAACTTATACATGTATACTTGCATCAGAACCTTTACTAATATACACAAATAAAATATTTCTCTGCATTTAATTCGTCTCCAACAAAAATGAACTATTTCATCAATCAGTTATTTTCTCCTATATTTCTTAAATTGCAGCTATATTTGGTCAAACTTTTTATGTGAGGTAGACAGATTTTTTTTCTATTACGTAACCGTCTTACTTCAACTTGCTTTTGATATAACATTTGCCGTCGTCGTCTTTATCGACTTTTTCTTCCGTGGCATATTTCTATTTCACAGTTAACGTAAACCTGTCTCATTTTGAATAGCAGAAGATACTGAGTGAAAAAGTGATTTATATAATAGCAGAAGATATCAATGAATCATGGATAACATTGAAAGTACAAAAATATCAAGTGAAAAGATTAATTGCAATGTTCATTAACCTGCATTTTAGCTTTCATTTTTTTAATCGCTTTACTTACTCTCTCAAAATTTGTTAAAATCTTTTCTTTTATTGCATTTCACGATTAAACTTTATACCTTAAGACCGTATTTTTACCACTTCCACATATATATTTTAAGACAACTTTCCTAAAATATTTTCCCATATTACAAATATAATTAACTTGACAGGAATATTTATAGTGAGGTGTAGGGGTTGCGTGTTCCTTGTACATTCGGGAGTCACCACTGAATTGTAGGGTGCTGGTTAATGTTACTTGGTTCGGCCTTCTATCTTTATTAACCGAACTCCCTACAGCTTACAAGTTTTATGTGGAATAATATTCATCAGAAGAGTTTTCATCAGAAGGTTGGTTGTCGGCAGTTGAAATGTGTGGATTAGTGTAGAAGAGAGGAATAATAAAATATACATCTTAATATATCTTAATCTGACATGTTGAAAAGGGTTATTAACCCTCTAAATTTTATCTGAATTTATATATATATATATATATATATATATATATATATATATATATATATATATATATATATATATCGATACTTTTGAATTTATTAAAAGGAAAGAATAACAAGAGTTGCAGAAATTAATGTTCAATTATCAAACTTATTAAGAAGTTATGAGTAGAGTTCGTATTCGATGATAAAGTTGTTTGTAGCAGTAATTGTTGTGATAGAGAAGAAGAGAGAGTGAGAGAGAGAGAGGACAATGTCCGGGTTACTTGAAGTTGAGAGTTACATCTTTGATGTATGTCAGCAAACCGCCTCCCCTGAAATGACAAGTGTGACCAGTTAGAGACCATCCTTAAATATTGAATAGTCAGGTGGGGTGGCTCAAAGAAATGATTTTTTCTTTAGCTGTGGAAAAATCGTTTTTCTGACGTATTTTGAATTTTGCGATTTGATGACCAATCAGGATCCAGGGTCCCGCTACAGGTCCGTAAAAGGGATTTCATATTTATTTATTTTTGGTTTACCTCCGGAACGTCTGCTTGGAGCCCACATGCGCAAAGAACAATTTTGGACATTCGCTTTCAGGATGGCTGAGGGCAAATATCCGGTCCCTCGCTTGCTCGTTATCACCACAATAGAAACAAAACATGGAAGTTACATCACCTATTTATTTTATTCATATATATATATATATATATATATATATATATATATATATATTATTATTAAGTCTCTTAACACATAAACTTTTTTAAAAAGTCAAATTAAAGCATGAAAAAAGTTTGCCGTAGTAAAGGTATTTTGTCAATTGTTCAGATGACTATATATAAATAGATATTATTTGTTAAAATATTATTTTTAATGATTACTTGTATTGGAGTAGATATTGCTTTTATTTATAATAAAAAGTATAGAATGATTCGCATAAGTATTAGATACATGTTATTTTCTGTTATAACTCTAGTTTATGTTCGTCATTTTGCCTGATATTTGGTAAGTAATATCTCGTAAAGTTTTTTTAGTCGTATGTGGAAGGAAAATTAAAAACTCATGGTTGAATCCATTTTTTTACCAAAGTTAAGAATTACCCTATGCAAAAGTATTGGATACATGGTACTTTTTCAATTTTCCAATTGAAATTTTGTATTTTAAAAGACTTTAAATATGCAAATTTTCGATAATATTGGAATGTTATCTCTGACCAATCAGAGAAGCACAAAATTGCTTACAAGATTGTGCTACTAATCATCTGACTCTTTGATGTGCATTCTGCAATTCAAGGATTAAAAATGGCAAAAACTAAAGAATTATCCAGAGATATGTGAGATAGAATCATTGAACGTCACAGGAGAGAATGTCAGGAGACTGACTTGGCCAATTGATAGTACTAAACCAGTGACATACTTACTTTGAGATATATACACGTTCACCAAAAGAAACCCTTACATGTTCTTTGATAATGTCACTCAGAGGACAAAACTTGTGACTACGAATAGTTTTCTCTTTTGTCTTTTTATCCATTTTGTACCTTTACAGATACGCTCTCTCAGAAATCAATTCACAAAAAAATATTAAAGAGTGAAACTTTTTGTTTATATATATATATATATATATATATATATATATATACAGAGAGAGAGAGAGAGAGAGAGAGAGAGAGAGAGAGAGGTTTCACTCTTTAATAGGGTGTATTCAGGCCAGCTTCGAAATTTCGAGAGAACACCGATATGATATCCTCACTTGTCAGGGCTGTATGCTTGACGATTGAGAACATTATAAAGGTGTCCTCACGAAACTTCGAAATCGGCATGAATAAGCTCTATTAAAGAGACAAACATTTTGTACCCATCAATGCTCTATCTAAATTCCGATATCGAACAATATACGATAAAAATCTGATAACCAGAAAACGTGTGACCAGTAATAACCGTCTTGGCGTTAAATACTATAACAATTAGACACTATATATAGTCATTCGCAGACAGATCTGTTTCGCTGTATCACAGCTCATCACTACGGTTATACATCCGATCGCTTTTTACTCAGGATCGAAACTCGACTGAATTGGTGTCAGTTGACGATTCTACCTCTGAGCTATTAGCGTTCGGTAGAAGGAGGCAGATTTTAGCGTGTGATATACCATGTATTCATACGCCAGTAGTGAGAGTGATCTAATTCATTACTAAATGAGCGATGTGTAGATGCTAGAGTAGTTACTGTTTTTTCAAAGTCTAATTTTTTCCAGGGTATGAGAGCGTAAATAGTCATCCGCAGATCTGTTTCCCTGTATCACAGCTTATCAGTATGGTTCCACATCTGATTGGTTTTTACCTAGGATTGAAACCCGATCAAATATATACAAATTCGCGTAAATTATGTTCAAGCACTCTATATTGATTTACTCAGCACCGTTTAGATGTGGCAGAAGGCTAAATGTATGAAGTACCCAGTGATGTTTGAACTCATTTGTAACAGGTTCTAGTGAGACAAGTTTGATAACCAGTACACCACGTCGGGGTGCCCAAATTTAAGCACTCTATATGATAATAACTCTTGGCACTGTCATTCAGGGGCATGATTGGATTTCGCTATCTTCTTTTGCTTTAAAAATGAATATGGTATTCTTTATTTATTCACTTGCAAAATAAGTTTTGACCTTCTGCGTCGATCAGCGGAAAAATAAATTGCTTCGTACAGCAAGATTTATTTACTCGCGTAATTTGACGATTCAAGGTGATAGGTGATACAGATATTGAACGTGAGGGTACACCATAGAGTTTACTTAGTCGATTGGCGTTGTCAGTGAAAATTGCAAAATGCGGCCTATCATTTACTTACCACAATCGCCAATTCGTCACCCATTATTTTTCTCTTTATCGATGTATGTCAAAACTTGTTTATTCAACAAATCATCGTTTCTCTCTGTTGTTGTCTTTCACAAAAGCATACCGAATTTGATTGGCAGCATTCCGGCAAATCAATCGCAAAAGTTATATATAGTTTCCAAATGATCCCAATATTTAGTTTATATTGTGTTGACGATTGATGTACACAAGAATATTTTTATTGAAGCGCATCATTATTTTTCGCTTCAAGCATATAGAATTCTTAATGTTGTCAGCACGGTGCAGTCATTAGATTAAGAACACAAAGAGTTCGAATTCTAGTCTTCATTACATTAGTTTATGTACTCATGCTAAATGTATGAATCCATTTCTATTTTCCTCGGTTAGTGGTTCATTAAAGGGTACACCGGATTCTACAGCGTTACTGTTGTGCATTCTTGTTGAGAAACCACACAAAATAATAAATAACAAAGCAGATATGGAGATAGAAAATGTAAGTTATATTGAACACAAATACACAAACCGGAACACGGGTTAGTCAATTCAGGAATACTAGGAATACTATTAGTAGAAACAATATATACAGTCTTGTAGTGAAGTTTGTCCGGGTAATGAGTCTATATCTTTACGGACCAACTACTCTGATAATCACCGCCGTTCTCTGTATAGGCAGGATTATATGTACACATCAGGCGAGTCCATTCTTATGTGTAAAAAGGGGTGCTCCCCAACAGTTAGCGACTAGAATAAAAACTCCGAAACCAACCCACATTTAAGAGAATTGGGCACCGTCAGGTTATTTTACCCATGCCAAATTTCTATCACTGTGGTTGATCGACACGCGATGCCCCTACGAGACCAATGGCTTGCCGGACTCATGATCATGAATGAGAACGAGTTGAGTTGTAAGAATTTAAACCAAGACAATGGCTTTATGATGATTATGTATATCAGAGAGTAATCTTTAGAACGTAGAGCCTGGCAAATAGCTAGATGGGTGGCCGATTAGAAAAGATAATTGCTATCTGCTGGCATGTGCGAGTATTGTAATGGATAACGGGTTGAAATTGGAAAATCGAAGAGTTGAGTTCTAATTCCATTCGAATTGGTTATATTCATAATATGCGCAAATACATTTGAGAAATATACGAATTGAGCAAATAGACTCTGGGTAATATATGAATGTAGTAAAATAGACTGTGGGGAATGTATGAATATAGTGAAATAGACTCTGGGGAATGTATGAATATAGTGAAATAGACTCTGGGGAATGTATGAATATAGTGAAATAGACTCTGGGGAATGTATGAATATAGTGAAATATACTCTGGGGAATGTATGAATATAGTGAAATAGACTGTGGGGAATGTATGAATATAGTGAAATACACTCTGGGGAATGTATGAATATAGTGAAATAGACTGTGGGGAATGTATGAATATAGTGAAATAGACTCTGGGGAATGTATGAATATAGTGAAATAGACTCTGGGGAATGTATGAATATAGTGAAATAGACTCTGGGGAATGTATGAATATAGTGAAATATACTCTGGGGAATGTATGAATATAGTGAAATAGACTCTTGGGAATGTATGAATATAGTGAAATAGACTCTGGGGAATGTATGAATATAGTGAAATACACTCTGGGGAATGTATGAATATAGTAAAATAGACTGTGGGGAATGTATCAACCGAGCAAATACACTCACGGAATATATGAATTACCCAGTTTGGGAAAAGTTATGGATCCACCTTTTCTCTTTCCAGTAATGAGTTAATTAGTAGGATTTTTATCAGTAAAGGAATATCATCTCCAAAATATTCTTACAACGTAAAAAGTAAAAATATTTTCTGACTTGAAATAACCTTCAAAAGGTTGTTACGCTAAATAATCAATAAAGAAAGATAAATAAAACGGTAATAAAATAAACGAAACATCGTATTAAAAAAAGTAAAGAATAAATTTAACAATTTAGAAACATGACTGCGATCGGCATTCTGGAAAATGCAAAAAAATAAATAAATAAATAAATTACAAATAACTTCATTTAATTCCTGTTGGCTATAATACTAGAAAGCATGTTTGAAATTATCAGAGCGAAAACTAGTGTTCCTTCCATGTTGGTAATCAGCAGTTTTCTAGTTGATGTGTTCTGCAGTTATTGTGGAAGATGAACAAAGTTTGCCTCTCTCCTGTAAGCCTCGCTGGCAGTCGACTCACAAAGGATGAAAAATCCCCTTCCGAAATCTCCCCGAAACATTATGCAGAATTTATCCGAGTAGCGAGTTTATTAAACAATCTGTTATGTCTAAACTGAGGCTGACTATGTTTGGGTTTAATTTGTACTATGCAAGTAAAAATAAGCCTCTCTGTCCGAGTCGATTATATCAGGGATTCGTCTCTCCTAGCTATTGTTAGATCAGGTGAAGCCTGTCAGTCTTGAAATAGCGGCCCATCTATTAGAAGCCTACCCTGAAATAAATGTACAGCTTGAAAATTGCCGTTGTTGTCTTTCCTCGCTGAGTCATCGATAAAGTGTGCCTGCTTTAAAGAGTAGTCTTGTTGCGTACAACCTGTTCTGAATTTTAAATAGTCAGTACTGTTGTAGGAATTCAAAGTATACGGTGGAACGCTCAATATACCCCGATTCTTACAACAGTTAAACAAATCAACACACACACACACACACACACATATATATATATATATATAACATATTAATGATTATCCACGTATACTGTCTTACTATGTATAATAAAAAGTTTTTGATTTTTTTAAAAAAAACGTACTTTTTTAAACAGTATTTGTTTATTTTTAATGTAGTTTTATATTTCAAACCGTCCTCGGTTCTTCATCGGAAACAAGTGATTTTTTTCAAAATTAGAATTGGAAACGCGCTCTACGGCAGCGTCCGAACATTTGTTTGTTTACAACACGTGGTGTCGATAAACCAAGCAACATACGGCTCGTCCGTTTGTTTATTTTCGGTAAACCAGTTAACACACGGCACCTCCGTGGAGAAAGTCTGTTTGTGTCGGTTAAAAAATTCTTTGGAATATCCATCCTTTCGCTGTTTTCACCGCGTGGTGTCGATAAACCAATTCGCCTATGTTATGATTCAGGTTCTGAATGAGAAGTGATAATTCTGACTTGTAAGTACTGGTCGGATCCAGAGGTAGGGGTGCATAGAACTTGTTGTTCTGAAGTTGTGATTCTGCTTATTTAATATAGTTATTAGTGTCTAAGATGGTTATAGCTTCGTCCTTATCGGCTGGTACGATAATCAAGTTTCGACCCCTTCAAGTATATAGACAGCTTGGTGCTCTGCTTCAGATAGGTTGCGTGCTCCTGCTTGGTGTCATCCATCCTTCAAGAAGTCGTCCAAGTGTTGTCCGTAGCGAGTAAAAAATTGACAACGTTCAAAAACATTAATTTAAAACAGTGCTCAATATAAAATAGTCCTGTAAATATTTATTATAAATTATAGTTCAGAATATGTACAAATTATCATCTACTACAAAGTTTACATTTTGTTTCGACATTCGACATTGATGAGACATTTTCCCTTCAAAAAGCATCCTGGCCTGACACAGTGACCCAACCTTCCTAGCAGTGGATTTAACTATTGACTCAATGTAATGATTCCATTTGAGGTCGGAAGATAGGGTAAGAGGTACTATATATATATACATGTCATCAACATACAAGCCTGTTTCGCTGTATTACAGCTCATCAGTGTGGCTAGACACATCTACATATATAATCTGTTGAAATATTATTTTTAACAGAAGCTCATATTTGAGTATATGCTGTTTTTATTATTATTTCTGTCAAATATCACAGGAAACCTCACCTGCACCCCATAAGCATGGGCCAAGCGAGTCACCCTGAAAGCAATATATTTCGCCACCTCGGCCTTATCCTCTCTTCCGACCTCAAGTGGAATCATTACATTGAGTCAATAGCTAAATCCACTGCTAGGAAGGTTGGGTCACCGTGTTAGGCCAGGATGTTTTTTTCTGAATACATCTTGCACATATATAAATCAACCATCAGTCCGTGCATAGAATAGGCTGCTTTATATGGTCAGGCGCCCCTGATGTTCATCTCCGTCTTCTCGACAGGCTCCAAAAGAGAACTGTAATCTGATGGGTCTCGAATTGGTGGCTCGACTCCAGCCACTTTCTCACCGGCGTGAATTGACTTTCCTCTGTCTATTCTACAAATATATTCATGGATACTTCTCTGACGAACATAAGTCAATGGTGACCACGTCACTAGAATTTACTCGTGCAACCAGACTGGCAACAAACTACTTACAGCTAGATCAACCAAATGCAGCCGAGAATTCTACTCCATCATCTTCTTTTCTCGCACTTCTGGTTTGTGGACTCCCTTAGGTATACTTGCTTTCCCGACGGCTACAACCACAAAGAATTTAAATTCTATGTCAATACCCATCTCTATTTCACTTGACCCCAGTTCTTTATACATTACCCTGTATATCTTGATTTTTTTTCATTTCTCTGTATCTTTGCAACTGTCTTCACATCTGTGTTTCCATCCCTCTATTGCCCTTTCTCTGACACCCGCTGTAACTTGTTCGTCTTTCTCTTTACTCTCCTCCTTTTACTCTTATGTAGCCCTCTGCCCATCAGTTGAGGTACCGCCTTGTTTGGGGTGAAACTATAAAAAAGAAATAACAGTGAATTTCTTTATTTACATCTATCGATCTGAATTATTTTTTCTATTTAGAAAAATATACCACCTCCGGAAGGAGTGGAAATTAGATGAAACCGTCATGGTTTATATGAACGTTTGTCTTTGTTGTGGTGTGAGGAATCCGCCCCCAAAGTTTGTAAAATTATTTTTGATACACCATTCTTCCCCAAAGAAAATGAGAAATATAATGTTTATATCAGAATTTCGGCAGGAATTTGAAATCAACGGCGTTATACACACAGGAAAATTATATAAAAACAGGCACTCCTTAACTAATCCTAATTAAAGATATCAATCAGCCCTTTCCTGAAAATTAAAAGAAAATAACTTAAATTCACAGATAAAGTGGAGTCTGATAGGCCAGGCTAGGACCCCTAATAACTTAAGAAACAGATGTAATCTATGTTTAACCGAAAAGATTAAAATTTTGATATTTCAATATCAGAATGTACTTATGAATAAACGTAGAGAGATCATTAGTACGTGTCGTGACAGAAATAAATTTAAATTCAGTCATTATCTTATTCTTCCATTTAATCCCAATAGAAGTTTTAAAAATTTTGGCGAAGCAGTTACCTCTTCCCTCCTACCTACCACTACTAACCCAATGGTCAAGCCACATGCATAAGAGAAATTACTAATAAGATTCCGCTAGATTAACCCTATAAAAGGCAATATTCCCCCACCACTTCCTTTACTAGACCAAGGCTCGGGCATTAGAATTTTTCATCATTCTTTGTTTAAGAGGGGTAAAAAAAGCATGTCTTAAACTGGCATGTTGCAAAAGGCTATTTCCCCTTTAAATTTTATCTCAATTTACAAATATATACATAAGAAATCCACATACAAGCCTGTTTCGCTGTATCACAGCTAATCAGTGTGGCTTGATACATCCACTTGCTTCTGGCCAGGATCGAAACTCGAGCGATATTGGTGCTAGTCGGAATCGCTACTCCCTAAGCCATAGGCGCGTGGAACCAGAGATGGGAAGTTTTAACGTGTTGCATAGTAGCAGTGTATACACATGCCAGTCAGCGAGAGAACTCAATTCATTTCTGAAGTGTCACACACACACACACACACACACACACACACACACACACACACATATATATATATATATATATATATATATATATATCGATACTTTCACGAAAAAAGGCTTAGATGAACAATATTCCTTGGTTCCGCCAAATCTAACCATCAAGTGACCGCCATGCCGCGTACATAGTATCAATCCCCCCACATACCCCCAGTATTTTATAGTCGAGAAGGATTTTCCACTCGAACAGATTCCTCCTCCAAACCATGGCTCTGTGGAACCAACTGCCCAGAGATTATTTCTCCCCAAATCACTACAATCTTAACCTGTTTGAGACTCGGGTTAACAATTACATTCCTCACCTGTCAGTACATACTGCCTTCTAATATAACCCTCTACCTCTTGTAGCCCCCAGGCATTGTACAATCTAAACATTACTGTAAAAAAATGTTTTTTCAAATATCAAAAACAACGACTTCACATCGAAATCATTTAAATTAATCCTCAAGTCCAAATTTAATTTCAACTTAATTTAAAAAAATATGACTATTAAAACCGTTTATATGTCCGTTTATTTCTAGTTGTATTTTTTTATTTTATATAAAAGTATATCAATCTCAATATGTTATTTAATCTCACAACACGTTTAGGAGAGATTAATATAAATAGAATATGTATTCTTTTTAAGACATTTGTTTAAGATCAGTTTTCATTGACATATTTTTGTCACGAGTCAAATGTATTGCTCTTAATTTTTATCTCCTTACTAAAATGCAATATATATATTATTTTTACTTTTTACAAAAATTTATTTCTGAAAATTTTGAGTTTACTATGAAAATGTATTGCAGGCACCTTGTATACCTGCATAGTTCGGGTTTCACTATTTTTCCATATATGAGAGACTAACAAAAGATAAGGGAGCACCAGGGAACAGCAACAATTAAGAGATATTTTTACGCTCTTTAAATCATCCGAATCAGAGGTCTTGCTGCCGGATGCAGTTCATCATTATACCCAGGACGGTTCCAAATCTAGAGATATTGCCTCATTATTATAAGATTTCTCTTCCTCGTATTATAATATTTGGAAAATATTAACTTACATTTGTGAGGGCAGTATATCGTTTCCAATTTAGTAAAGCAATACCGAATAAATGTCAGTACCTGAATGGGTGACCGTTTGGGAATATCAAGTGTTCTAAGTTTTTGACATGCTGATGATTTAATAGATAACAGCACGGAATTGGAAATTAAAGAGTCAAGTTTCATTTCCAGTTTGGATTGTTATATTTCCACTCAAATATTTTTGGGGGATGGTTTGAATGAATCCATGTATTTTCCACGTATTTTCCACCCAGCTGCTGAATAAATAGAACTTGTATTTGTTAACCATGTTTTCTTCCTCCAAAATCCTTAAAGTCAATAATATTTACTGACTTCAAACATTTGGCAAAAGGTTGATAAACCATACAAAACTAAGCCATGAACAGTAATCTCACCAGTAAAAGAATTTGCTTTGTTTATGTGATTTAAAACTGCTTTATGACTTCAAATCTTGATACCCATTAAAACACGGGTCATGTTTCGTAAATTGCCTTATCAGATCCAGACTTTTATGTGGATGTCTTCCATGGTGCGAAACCTGTTTAAAAATATGTAAACTGTTAGCTGGAAACGCATACTTTCTAAAATCAATGATTACAAATGTCTTTGAGTGGATGAACCCCGTAGATCTTGAAGAAGACCACTGAAAAACATCACGTGAAGACTTTTAGCAGGAGTAACAGCTAAATGTGATGTCAAATATCTAAGACTTTGCATCCAAATTGTGATTCAAAGAGAAAATAATATGAAGAGGTTGTCGTTCTGTTATGGTGCCCTCCTACGAAGAATTGAATCTTTCTCTTGTTATGCGTGACTTCCGGTGAAGAAGTTAATCAAGAGCTGTTAACAGCCTTTATTGAGGCAATACGCAGCGTAATAATACCTTCGGACTTACTTATTTCTAGTTACTTATTATTAACACTCCCTTTAAATATCTTGTTTCTTGTTATACTAGTATACTGTTTTGAACCTACTTGTGTTCCGTGTCTTACTTCCACCCAGACCGGTCATTACAAATTTGCGGCCAAGTTTCACCACAATTTCACAACCAATTGGCAACGAAGATCCACATGTTCCATACATGTTCATCACGCAAAAGGTTATGAAGAAAACCCTCAGCAATAATAGCAAAAACCTCAGCAATAATAGCAAAAAGTGATGACAGGTATCAGACTTGAGAAACATATTTTACCGACATAAATTGTAAAAGAAGCATTTTGCAAATTTTAACTGAACCGATCGGTAAAAATACGTAAATGCTTCTTTATAAGGAAACGGTAGCTATTGCAATTACCGTGTCATCACTGTTTACAATCTCGTGAATGAGTTTATATGCCCATCCTACAAAGAATAATTAAGATCCATTGATAGTCTACGGCTATATCGTGTTGAACACACCGGTTCCCGTCCTATTACCGAAGTTAAGCAATATCGAGCCTGGTCATTTGGGTATACCACGTGCTGTAAACGTAAAGACCAGGAATGGTTTGGGGGTTGGGTGCAGGGCTAACAACCCTTCCCCGTAATAAACAGTTTGTTACAGAAACAGCAACAAAATTATCCCATCATCATCAATATCATCATCATTTATGCATTACACACAAATGTTGCTGCACTATTCACCATCTGGGTGTAATGGATAGATGATGATGATGATGATGATGATGATGATGGTGATGATTGGATAATTTGTCGCATGTGTAATTACAAAACCATTTAGGCAACAAAATGCAAAGCTACGATAGCCGATCGACATTCGGTTGGCCACATACCGTCACCGCGACGTGCTTTCTTTGGCAAATTCGTCAGGCGAAAGTGGGATCAGTAGAAACCATATCAGAACATTCCGAAAAACCTGTTAACTCTTCCCATGCTAAGTAATTCATGATTTTAGGATGTGTTGAAATCAACGTTTCTGGACCTCTTTACTTTTGTGAAACCCTTGAAATTGTTCTCATCTCTCAGCGAACCGCTGTATAAAACTTATTATATACCATTATTAGTAACAATTTTTTTAAATATTTTTATATTAGTTCACGTGGTGGTAAACATAATATATGGACGACGTGCATGCGTTCTGTAAATCTAGGGAGTCAATAAATGATGCACTCATCCCTCACATACATGTCCTGTTCATCAACTAATGGACGCGGTATTTCACTGACGACGTGTGGAAAAAATACCTGGGAATTGTTCTAACAGAAGATGAAAAGTGCGACATATGGTGAACGACGCGTAAGTATTAAAACACAGGAAACTTTCATTAAAAATAAAGAAGAGAGAACTAGATTGCTGTGTGATGCCAGCTCTTCAATATGGCAGTGGATGCTGAACAATATCATCAAGGATGAAGGAAAAACTTGAAGCAACTGAAGTGTGGTTCTACAAAAGGATTTTACCGATATCATGGATCGAGCATGTAAGCAATCATGAGGTGATGGAATGAATGGAAACGACAAGCAAATTACTATTGATCATCAGGAAGAGACAACTGAAGTTCCTGGAATATGCAATGAGAAAAGAGGGCTTGGAGAACCTGATAGTGACAGGCCAGATAGAGGGGGAAATGAGACAGGGAAAAGCAGCGGCTAAAATATTTGAAGGGGCTGAGCAGGAGGATAACAGAACGGGGATTGCGTGGTGTTACAAGAGAATGCGTGTTAAGAGCCACCAGTAATAGGGAGACGTCGAACCCCTTGATCGCTTATGCCCTGAAAGAAGAAGAAGAAGAAGAAGATGATGATACTTATAATTCTAAATAATTATGCTGAAGAATTTATTATAATAAAAAAAGGTGTTTGAAACAATAAGCCGCACTTGTATATTAAAAATATGAATAGAAATTTAAACAAAATTTACTCTAAGTTGCAGCGGCATATTTATCATTGTTGCCAAAGTGAACAAGTGTTCCTCGGAACACCGGTTAAGAAACATTTGTTTAAGTAGCCAAGTGACTACAAAAAACATACTACAAACCAGAGAAGCAATGTTCCTGGAGGCAGTAGAACGTTGTCAATGACGTAAATCTGCTGCTATGAAAGTCGGTTCTCTGTGCAGGGCCCGGAAATTTTTCCCACCTGAATCTATTCTGCACATATACAAATCTACCATCCGCCCGTGTATTGAATATTGCTGCCATATCTGGTCGGGTGCCCCTGCTGCTCTCCTTGGGCTTCTTGACAAAATACAAAGGAGGATCTGTAACGTGATTGATACTGACTTGGCAGACCGGCTGCAGCCGCTCTCTCACCGGCGTGATGTGGCTTCCCTGTGCCTCTTCTACAAGTACTTTCATGGCTTCTGCTCCGATGAGCTTAGATCACTGGTGCCACCTAAGCAGGAATTTACACGAGATACTAGATTAGCAACTAGGTCCCACCCTTTTACAGTTAAACAAATAAGATGTAACCGTAAATTCTACTCCAACAGCTTCTTTTCTCGCGCTTCCCGCCTGTGGAACTCCCTTCCACAAGTCTGCTTTCCCAACAGTTACAATCTCCAGGTGTTTAAATGTAGGGTCAATAGACACCTCCTATCACACTAACTCCCAACTATTCTCAGAACACTCTCATCTACCCAACTCGGTATCCTTACCCGCCTAACACCCACCCTCTGACATTTCCTATATTTAATCATCCTTTCTCCACTCTACGTAGCCCCCTGCGCAGTAGTGGCAGTGACATGCCTTGATCGGGGTGAAACGCTTATAAAAAAAATCGTTACTCTACTGTAATTTAAAATCTTTTCGGGCACCCTGCTTGCCGAAAAGTTTGCCGTTCACGCGTTAAACTAATTGATTCAGTATTTGTCATTTCGCTGACAGTAAGTTGATCAATTACAAAACAAAATTGTTTGTCTATTTAAAATAATACTCTTATGAGAAAATATATATTCAGTTAAATAGAGAAAAATGCATAACAAAAACTTCACTGTTTATCACATTACAAAATATTTTTTCATTTAATTTCATTCAAACTACAGTTGCAAGTAGCTTGTGTGTATTCACTTCAATTTGAGTTAAATTTCAGAAGTAAAATATTTCCACAGAATCTTTTTAAAACATTGACCTAAAACATATCAAGCACTTCTATTGCGACCAGATACACGATAAATACAAATAGGAGGGAAAAAATAATAAAAAATCCTCATTCGTACTAATATCTCTCCGTTGATCCTTTTTTTTTTTTTTAATCGTGTCACCCCAAGCAAGGCATTCCACTACCACTATAGCGAAGGGGGTTACATAGAGGGATTGGGTATAGGAAATGTCAGAATGAGGGTGCTGGACGACTTAGGATGTACATAGGAAGTGAGTTGGGGAGAATGGGTGTGAGTTAATGTGTTAGGAGGTGTCTATTGACTTTACATTTAAACTCCTGGAGGTTGTAGCCGTCGGGGAAGCAAGTATGTGGTATGGAATTCCACAGGCGGGAAGAGCGAGAAAAGAAACTGTTGGAGTAGAAATTGCGGTTACATTTCATCTGTTTCACTGTAAAAGGGTGGGGCCTAGTTGCTAATCTAGTATCTCGTACAAATTCACATCTAGGGGGCACCAGTGATTTAAGATCATCAGAGCAGAAGCCATGAAAGTATTTATAGTAGAGGCACAGGGAAGCCACGTCACGCCGGTGAGAGAGATACTTCAGGCGGTTTAAAAAAATTAAAATTAATAATATATTATAAAAAATAAAATACTACTAATGTAGTAATCCGTAATAACTCCTCCCCAAAAACTGATGTGTTACGTAAAACCAACATTCTATATCAGTTCAAATGTTCTATGGAAAATATAATCTTGGAAAACGGATTTTATTGCTTAAAACCTCATTCCTCTGAGTGGTTCTCTCAAGCCTGCTCAGCCGCCATTACCCATAGGAATCATTACTTCCGTCTATTCCGGAGACAGTCATCTCATCACAATAGGCGCCTGTTCATATCTGCTCGCAATGAGTGCAAGAGGACCCTAAATGACGCCAAACGGTTGTTTGCTGAAAGAATGCGACAGCACATAGCTGACCGCAAGTTCGGCTCCAAGGACTATTGAAGGATTTGCAAACGAGTGCTCAACAATAGGAAATCCTCAATACCTCGTTTAATCCATGAATTTGAGGTTATCACGTCATCTGCGGACAAAGCTGAGTGCTTTGCCCGCAGATTCTCATCTAATTCCACATTTGGCTCGTCCGGAGTACACCCACCCGACTTCCCTATTAGAACTGAGGCCAAACTGCACGACGTATATATTACCCCGACAGTAGTATCCCGAATAATTTCAAAACTCGACCCCCATGAGGTGTGTGGAGACGATGGAATCCCGGTGATAGTCTTTAAGAGGTGTGCTCCTGAACTTTCCACTGTACTCTCTAAACTTTTTAACTACTGACTTTTTGCTTCCTGATTTCTTGTATGCTGGAAGTTCTCTTCAGTTGTTCCTGTATTTAAGAATTGTGGTGAACCCTCGGACCCATCCAACTATCGCCCTATCAGTCTTCTACCGATATTAGGGAAAGTATTCGAGGCCATAATCAATGCTGAAATAGTTCATCATCTCACTGCCCACAAACACTTCTCTGACAGGCAATATGGCTTCCGTTTTGCCAGGTCCACGGCCGACCTGCTAACAACCGTAACGGAGTACATGCTACAGGCCCTTGATGAGTTTGACGAGGCTCGCGCGGTTGCTCTGGACATCTCCAAGTCTTTCGACAGGGTTTGGCACTCTGGCCTCCTATGCAAACTACGGGGTTACGGTATTACCGGTCGCCTGCTTGACCTAATCCAATCTTTTCTAAATAACCGCAAAATGAAGGTCGATTTGAATGGGCGTGCCTCTTCATCCTACAGCACGAATGCTGGTGTCCCACAGAGCTCTATCCTGGGCCCGACTTACCCTGTCCGCAGACCTTTAATGGAACCACTATATTGGATCCATAGCAAAATCTACTGCTAAGAAGGTTGTGTCACTATGTCGATCCAGGATGTTTTTTCCGCTTGAATCCATCCTGCATATATACAAGTCAACCATCCGTCCGTGCATGGAGTACTGCTGCCATTTATGGTCAGGCGCCCCTGCCGAGGAGAACCCTCGGTGTTCTCGACAGGCTCCAAAGGAGAGTTTGTAATGTGATAGGTGCTGATCTGGCGGCTCGACTGCAGCCACTTCCCCACCGTCGAAATGTGGCCGCCCTTTGTCTGTTCTATAAATACTTTCATGGCTTCTGCTCGGACGAACTTAAGTCACTGGTGCCTCCTCAACAAGTGTTTACTCGTGCAACCAGACTGGCAACTGGGTCCCACCCATTCACAGTCAGGTTAGCCAAATGCAGACGACAATTCTACTCCTGCAGCTTCTTCTCTCGCACTTCCCGCCTGTGGAACTCGCTCCCGTATTCTTGCTTTCCTGACGGCTACAACCTCCAGAAGTTTAAATGCAGAGTCAATACTCATCTACTAACCACTGACTCTAGCTCTCTCTCTACCCCCGTATAACCTTCCCTTTCTCTCCTCCTATGCATCTGTCATCGCACCTGCATTCTTAGCTTTCTATTGTTCCTTTCTCACTAGTTTGTTTTTCTCACTCTTCTCTAATTAATCTTTTTAGAGTTATGTAGCCCCCTGCACATCAGTGGCATTTCCGCCTTGCTCGGGGTGAAATGATTAAAAGAAAAATAAATAAAAATAAGCAGACACAATGTTTGCAATTTATTTAATCTGATATATATATATATATATATATATATATATATATATATATAGTCATCCGCAGACAGATCTGTTTCACTATATCACAGCTCATCCGTACAGTTAGACATTGATTCCTTTTTACCCAGGATTGAACCCGACCGAATTGGCGTCATTCGGCGATTCTACCTCTGAGCAATAGGCGCTCGGTAGAGGGCTGACTTTTATCGTTTGTTATGCCATGTATTCATACGCCAGTAGCTAAAGTGTTTTAATTTATTACTGAATGAACGATATATGTGTATATACACGCACACAACGTTTTTATTTAATTTTCTTTCACTATTTTTTTTTTACTTTTTTCTTCTTTTTTTTTACTTATTTTTCTTTCAACAATTTTCTCTCCCTTTTTCCTTCATTCATTTTTCTTTCTTAATCGCACAAATTCTCTTTTCTGTTCCGCTTTTTCTTAATTTCATTCAAAAGTTTTATGTTTTTTAGTATTTCCTGTTTTTCATTTAAATTATTTCTCTTTTTTCTTTTTCTCTCTTTCCATTTTTCTTTCATATATTTTCGCGTTTGAATTTTCTCATTTTTGTCTTTCACCTTTTCTTATTTAATCTTTTTCTTTTCACTCTTTCGTAATTTTCTCCGATCAGAACTACAAGAGTATATAGTTGTGTCATCATTAGAGATACCAACATTAGAACTGATAACATCAGTTGCCGTAATCATTTTTACATGTCCCCTTGTTACCGGTTAATACATGAAAGCAGCACATACCATGCTAGTTTATGTCTAGTTAGAAATGACTTCGCACCAGTTATCAACTCTCGCTAGAATGCTCTCCGATTGATGTAGTTACTCACTATCTGAATCCAAACTTGCCTTCTCTGCTTATTTGTGCTAAAATAACAACGCCTAAAAACAAAAACATAAAAAACCCACTCGCCAAGGTCTATGAACGGACATACATAGTGCATCAACCCAAGAGGATCAAAATGATTAAGACAATTGATATGCTAATCTATGGTTATAAGTGTGGCATTTAAGGTAGCCCATCTTATTTCATTTATTTCTTCAAAGTTAAACAGGCTGATATTAACAGTTTTTCTTCTCCATCTTTCCTTTCTTTTCTCCTCTTTTCCTTCTTGCATTAATGTGGATAATATTTAAGGTAATATTTAAGGTAATATCAAATTGTCTAATTTTGATATTTCAAATTTAAACAGCCAATATTTGAACAAAAAACTAGGAAAAATTAATTGATATTTAGCAAACACAAAATTAATCTGAAATATACGCCCTACACTTTAACACTAATTATAGATAGTCCTGGGTAAGTCGATAAATTACATCCAGCTGCAAGATTCTGATTAGGAGAATAGAGTCAAGAACCGTGGAACCACATTTCGCCTGATTTTATTCACAGTTTTTCTCTAACCTGGTGTTGTAGCACCTGTGAGGGTCAGAGTTATGGATGAAAGTAAACGGTAGAAAAAAATGAGAGAGACAGTAGAAGAGTGGCAGATAGATTAAAAAAACGAAAGAATTAAGAAAGATTGACACATGAGGGAGAGGAAGATAGAAATATATAAATTAAGTATGAATTATTGTAGTTAAGATGAGGAGGCAAAAAAAAAAATAGCCAGACCGTTTGAGTGATAGAGAGATAGGTAGACACATAGTAAAGAAAAATCAAGGAAAATGACAGAAGAAATGAAATAAGATGAGACTGTGAGAGCGAGGAAAATAGAAAGACGCAAAGGAAAAATGAAGAAAGAATGAAAAACAGAATCAGATAGAGAGAAAGAGAGATAGAGAAAAATTGCGCTTGTGTGCGTCCTTCTGTCAATGTGGGTGAATATATTATTATTTCTGAGGAATGTTTTGTCTTTATTTTTCCTATGTTTTTTCATCCATTTACACAAACTCATTAGGTATGGTACTCAATATTCCCAACTGTTCCTCTTGTTTTTATTATATTTTGTGAACGTCAACCAAGCTTTGTGTATATGTGAGAGAGAAGAAAAAAATAAGTTTGTTATAATCGTATCTCTCCAAGCAAAGCAGTTTACTGCCACCGGTGCGCAGGGGGTTATATAGAAGGAAAATTATGAGAAAAAGAGACAGGTTATAGGGGTGTCAGGAAGTGGGTTAGAGAAGGATGAGAATATGAGAGTGATGAGAGTAGAGTGGACGGAGAAAGTAGCATGATCGAGAGGATGCAAGTCAGTAAGATAGGAGATGACTATTGACTTTACATTTAAATTCTTGGAGATTCTAGCTGTCGGAGAAGCAAGTAAACGGAAGAGAATTCTCGAGGCAGGAAGTGCGAGAAAAGAAGCTGATGAAGTAGAATTTGATTTTATATTTTATTGGTTTCACAGTAAAAAGGTGGGACATAGTTGCTAATCTTGTGGCTCGAGTAAATTCATATTTAGGGGGCAACGGGGAACTAAGTTCATCGGAGCTGAAACCGTGAAAATATTTATAGGAGAGACACAGGGAAGTTACATTGCACCGGTGAGGAAGTGACTGTATCTGAGCTGCTAAGTAGGGATCGATAATAACAATAAAGCAATGTGTTTCTGATTTATCAGTTAGTAAATTAAGAAAATACAGTTTTGAAGAAAACACGTCGTTCAAATAGTATTCTTTTTTTTTTAATCATATCACCCCGAGCAAGGCAGTAAGGCCACTGGTGTGCATAGGGCTACGTAAGAGTGAATAGATTGGGAAAGAGAAAGCCGGAAACCACATCCTAAACAGGGAACAAGGGATGAGCCTCTACACCTGTTCAATAGACGTGGGTGGAGTGTGAACCGGGCGATAGTTCAGTCTATCTACTCCAATTGAAAAAAATAAACAAAAAAGAAAAGTGAAAAGATTGGAAAAGAGAAAGCTAAATGAAGTTTATATAGCTCTCAGACGCTAAAATTTAGAGACTGTTCAAAATATGTAATTAACTATGAAACAGGCAACAAAAGAGTAACCACCGTGTATGCCTCTCTCTCTTTCTCTCTTCTCACGTACGATACCCGGCTGCAGAGTTCTTAGGCTTCAAATATATATATATGTATATTTTCAGTCATAGAAAAAATTTAACTAGAGTATCTTGCGAAGGTCTTTTAACAAAACTTGTATAAAAGGATGATGGATTGCTGCCCAAATACACAATGGTATACATACAGACACACACACACACACACACATATTTGTGTATAATAGAGAAAGCAAAAACGTTTATGGCGTATATTGACCTTTCGAACTTCATGGGACTAAAGTAAGGTTTTTGTGATAATAATTTCTAAAAATGCAAATATTGGTTATAATTATAAATAGAAAGAAAACGTTAAAAAATTTAAATGTCAAAATTTAAACATATATATATATATATATATATATATATATATATGTATGTATTTATAATGTGTGTGTGTGTTCGAAGAGGCACGACATGAATTCGGAAGAAAAAACCGATGCTTCATTTTACCATTTTAACGAGCTTTTCAGAAAACAGATTGTATTCCTGATTGTCCACTCACGCATGGCTTTGATCTTCCCATTGACTGCAAATGGTGAAAGTCGTTTACATGAATTCTCAGATTGTGAAGGATTTCTTCTGAGCCAATTGGACAATTATGTCGCTAAATACATCAAGCCCATCGTATTTCCGTTCGTTTGCTATATCTTCTATTCATGACGTGATTCTTGTTAAATTTTCTGTCCTTTGGGAATTTAAAAAAATTAGAAAGAAACGGTCGACATCAATCAAATTCCATAGAAAACGCAGGGACCTTTTTTACAGCAATCATGAAGAGAAATACTTCGACATTTATTTTATTTTGAAAACTTCTTGCTAGAATTAAAAATTGTCAACAAGGTATTTCGGAAGATTTTGATTCCATTTAAGTAATCCTTTTTATACATACATATATATATATATATATATATATATATATAGATAGAGAGAGAGAGAGAGAGAGAGAGAGAGGGAGAGAGAGAGATGATTAACTGTCGCAATTCTATATTGAGATTTTTGCGCATGCAGGTAATTTGTTTTATTTTGTCGATTGCACAGAATAGTAGAGTCAGTTGGGCATCATTTGTGAGAAAAAGAATACCGTGACGCAATTTAAATTCGACATTTAGAAACAACATGATGAACTGCTTAGATGCTTAAATATGAACAATTCAGAGGGTTTGGGTGTGGATCTGAAGACAGTGAAAAATATTTGGAAAGAATTGGATGAATCAAACTGTTATTACAACGACACGATAGCTTGGAAAACTCACTCTGATCGTCCTGTAAAGAAAAGAACCGCTGAATTATTTTGCTAAGAGCCTCAGACTCAACACAAAAGCTAATATTAAATGTCTTGAAAATATAATACTTACTTTTAGACAATTCTATTTGTTACTAGCAATTTCCCCCAACATTAATTTTCAAATTAATATTCAGGACAATTTATATGTGCATAGTGACTGTAATTTTTTTTTTTTTTTTAAACACGGTCATCACGTATTTTCTATATTTCTGAGATGAGATAGTATTTACAGTATTTACATTATTCGGACTATTGTCCTCATCTTTGTTGTCATTTGTACGACGTTTCGGCAATGTACGCTCCGGCCTTCTTCAGGTGCTAGGACTTTCGAACCGAAGATTTATTACAATCACTGGAGTATATGAACTCCATTCTTTGCGTAAAGCCTAGATGGCTCAGTGGATATAGACGTGACTCTTAGAGTTGTGAGTTCCATATCAAGCTAGAGCAGTGGTGAAAAAGTAACTTGTGGGGTCAGATGGAGACTTTACGCAAGGAATCATTCATTTCTCAAGATTAAGTTTATCATTAGTTACTTCAATCTGCCTTTTCACAGTGATAACCTAACAACTCTCAACAAAGGGAAACAAGAAATACATAACATATTAAAAAAAAACTACCAACTCTGAATAACTTGATTTGGAGAAATGAATGATATGATAACATCTGTCAACGTTACAGCTCATTTCTGACATATGTCAATTATAATACGTGAAAGATTATCCGTAAGTATGAAAGCATTTTATCAAAACTTAGCATAAACAATGTTTGCAATTGATTTAATCTGACATGTCTAAAAGAAAATTTGCTGCCTAAATACAAAAATATGTATATACAATGGTCATTGGTGGTCGAGAAGTTTAAGACATGCCAGATTACATGATCGCTTCCCTCGGTGGATAGAGGTTGCAGGTTCGAATCCTGCCGAATGACACACATTTTCGTAATAAAAATTTATCGTAAATATTCAGACCAGTAGATATAAATATATAATGTGCTCTCTGATAAGGAGGTGCTATTTCTTGTCGTTTAAGACTCGTCTTTGAGCTACATTCTGTTCGATTAGGCGTGTATATAAATAGCACCTCCAAATTAGGGAAAACATCTATATATAATTTTGTTTTTGCGGGACTTTGGTAATTAGGTTAATGTGGGGATTTCCAATTTTAAAATCAGTTTTTCATACATTTGAGTAGGCTTGTTGATAAATAACGTCTCTCCCTCAAGAGAATTTTGGTCCTGGGCATGACGGTAAATTACAGCCAGCAGCAAGGCTTCTGATTGGGAGGTTGTAAGGAGCATAGGACCACCTCTTCATTGCTGTTGTTCTCAGGTCCACTCTGGTCTGGTGTGATGTCACCTTTGGCGTCCCACCTATGGGTAAATAGTTAACGCTCAAACTGGGGTCAAAACACTATGAAAGTATAAAAAATACACTTATATATATATATATATATATATATATATATATATATATAAACATAGACTTTTATAGAAATGTATACTTTTTTAAGGAAAAATAAAACCAACAATACATTTTTGAAGAAAAATTTATTACCATTTGATGGAAAAAATATCGGCAAAACATTTTTATATAAAACACTAGAAGAAATTTTCTGTTTTCTAAATTAAAATAGAATAAAAACAATTTTTTTATTAGAGTCTGACTAAATCAACCTTATTACTAAAACTGAACATTAAAAAAAACCTTGAATTCCCACCTTTTTTGGCATTAAATGACCCACATAGGTCGATATGCTGTTAAACAAAACTGAAACTGAAACTCAAAAGAATCCGAGTTTAATTCTTGCCACTTGGGCTATTTTTAACATCTCATCTCCAAACCAAACTTATTATGTATTGCTGATAGTTAAATTTATTTATGGTAACTTACCCTGATCAGATGTCGGTCTTTTGTTTTTCTTTTCACTTATATTTTGGTAATGTGTTGACTAAAGCTCGATATTTACAACGGAATTTATTTTTCTTTTCAATGATAAAATAGGAAACATTACTTTCAGGCTCACACTCATATCTTCGTGAATGCTAGCAAGTCTTAACAAAAGAGAAATAAATGGATCACGCAAAAATAATAGAAGGTAAATTGAGATTTCCATGATAATAAATCCATAATAAAAATTTATCGTCCTATTTGCTTTCATAAAAATAATCTGCAAATCATTTTATGATTCTATGAATTACTGTTTATTGTAATCAATCTCTCCGAATATATTCTTGATGTAGGCGCTTTTTTATGCGTATCGAAAAATGACTGCTATTTTCAGAATATTACTAAAGTTTTCTGGGAAAACGAAGCATAAAACTCATTAAAGCTATATGTCTGCGTAAATGGAACCGATGAAAGAATTAACATCTCATCAAGTCTATCAAATTAGTGTTCGTAAAGGCGTTCTTTTTATATAAAAAGTGTCGATTAAAAAGATGTAATCATTTACGTCAACACGATCTGAGTAATCAGCTGTATCAATGGTTAGAAAAGTTGTTTTAGTGATGCCAAAAAGTTCATACACTTTTAATCATTTTTTTAAACAATTCTTATCATTTTCTAATAAGTTTTTTTTATTTTTAAACTTCGAACATTTCGAAATGGAAATAAACTCTTTAACAGAGTTTACTCACATGATCAAAAAGAACATTTATTTAAATAATTTAGTTTTTTTTAAGTTATTATAAGTTCTTTAGTTCTGTCTACTGAATTTCTGTAGGAGGTCCTGTATTTTCCTTTTCGTGTCTGTTACCAGCACTGTGTCATCTGTGTATCTTGTTTAGATACTGGCCGTTAATGACAATAAAATCTATTCATTTATAAAAAAAATAGTATGAAATATTGTTTATAATTTATTATAAGTTTTTTAGTTCTTTTCTCTGACTTTCTGTGGGAGGTGCTGTATTTTCCTTTTTGTGTCTGTTACCAGCATTGTGTCACCTTATGTTGTTACGACAGTGGCCGCTAATGACAATAAAATCTATTTGTTTATAAAAAAAATAGAACAAAATATTGTTTTTAAATCATTAAAAATAATATCCCACAAAAATTAAGTTTATCCAACGAAATAAAAATCAATTATCTCGCTTGCACCATTGCTTAAAAAATAAATGTTCTTTTGTTAGTTTAACAAAAAATCATGCTCGCTTTACTGGAAGTGTAGCAAAATATAATCATCCAGATCTTAGTTGTTGTTATAACAACGTGCGTACCGTTGTAAACTACGGCCTTCTACTAGTGTATATTGATCTGGATAACCTACAGCAAATTAGGAAAAGTGCCATTTATTTAAAGGTTACCCTGACCCGAGATTAATAATGGGTTAATTTCAGAATTCCGTGTAGCATACCAAGATTGATATAGACCTGAAGGCGGCCAGAGAGCGCATCGACCGAAATGTTATAACGAAGAAGACAATAAATGAATAAGAGAAATAATATATCAGATCATCAGATGTCTTGCATTTCAGAACACATGTCATAGCCAAAGTTTGTGCGCGATTTTCATAGTTGATAGGAAACGACCGCAATATGACACAGTTATTTGTTGCTGATATCTGTTGTTTTCTAGATTAAAACCTTGCATTGTTCAGTTGCGAACGAGACTTTATTTAATTTTGACGTTTTTTCCAGAAACGAATGTCTTATAATGCCATGTAATGTTCTATATATTTTCATCATGGTATAAGCGACAGATCTACTGGAAAGTACTGTAGTTTGAAAAAGAATTACCTTATGGACGTCCGTGCTCAAAAGAATCTTGTTGGGAAGCCATATTGTTTTTATGAAGACAAAGTTCCGCAAATTCAAGGCTACTAAGAGAGTTGAGGAAATTTAAATATGGCTGCTAAGAAGAACTCAGGAGGTTTTTTCTTCGTGTGTTAGACTACTTACCCACGTTCACTTTGGGACGAACTCGTGCTGAATTGTTCAAGTTTAAGATTACTAATCTACACTTTATTTGGAAATAACTTTTGTGCATTTGAGATTACTGATGTACACTTTGTTTGGAAATAATTCTTGCTGCATTTTTCAAGTTTCAGATAACTAATAACAACCCTTTCTGTGAAGAACTATTTTACTTTCCCAAGTTCGAGATTACACAACTACAAGTACATTGAGAAATCTATTTAGGCTGTGCTCTAGAACTTCGGAAGTTAAAAATGTAGTTTAGATGATTTCGTTTGGGGGATTTTAAACTAAAGTATTAACCACACTTCGCATCCTCATGACTTAGTTCTTTATGAATTTTATTTTTTCCATTCTCTACATAACAATTCGGATGCGCTTTGTGGTGCAGTGGATATCGGTTCGGAACGAGGGATCGGGGAGCCGAGTTCGAATTCCAGTTGAATTCTTTCCATTCACTTACGCGCAAAGGTATTAATCCGTCTCTTCCTTCTAGTTATGGGTTAAATAACAGGGCAGATTGGGTTCTATAACCTTGGCTGGCAACCAGTCTATCACAGAATGTAATGGCAACCTACTGCGGGATACCCAGTCAGTCATGTCTCTTTCAAGACATGATCGCCGAAAAGCGTGTATCACGTATGGCACTTAACTGACTGACTGACATAACAATTCAAATGGCAAAATATTGGCTCTGTCGAAAAATATCTGACAACCTTATTCCAATAAAACCTTGATTTTCTATGAAAATGATATTAACAAGTTTGTAGAATATCTGGAGACAGTTAGTAAAAAGCGATGAATATGTGCAAAGAATGTTAGCATGAACCAATTTCGCATTCAGGACTCTGTTGGTCTAAAGTGATTCCTACATTCTTGCGCATGCAAGAGAGGAACTCTGAAATGTCATTTATTTATTTATTTGTAATCCCAGTAACATAAACATTACTTCAAGTCGAGTCAGTCAAAAAGCATCACAATTTTCTTTTCCCATTATCATTGATTTCTCGAAATTTTTTCTGGTATATACATACATATATACATACATATATATATGTACTGTGCAGTTTGTATTGGCAATGAAATTTCTTAAACGCGTTTGCCGTTATTAACGAGCTCGTGAAGGAAGATAAACCGTTATAGTTTGCTTGTCAAATTATCTATATAGACAATGACTTGGCCCTCAGAAAAAAAAAGGAACCTGATATGTAAAACCAAAAATTCACCTGAAGAGAGTCAATCTTAGACTCGAAACACGTGTAGCGTCACAAATATCATTGTGGACACTTAAAAAATCATATCTTTAAACAACAATAAATATACACTTTAAATTAAACGTTCACGGCCTCTCACCCTTTTTATTCGTTACACACACACACACACACACACACACACACACACACACCCACACACACACACACATATATATATATATATATATATATATGTCATATGTTACTTTTAAGGTTCATTCCACGGGGTATCGTAATCCGATGAGAACTCAATGTTAGAATTTAAGAGAGTTTTAAAATAAAAATATATTGGACGAATCTACAAATCCATTGATAATAGTTTATTTTGCAGAAATTTTACAAATCCGCTCCTCAGACCAAAATTTTTCACAAAAATTAATGGGTTAGATTTATTCAGAAAAAAGGTATCATGGGAGGACAGGGGAAGAAGGGAAATATTTTATCAATGCGAGAACGAGTTAAATATACAGTGTTAATCATTAACTGCGGCTGTTTTTCTATCCCAGACGACAGTTGTCCATTCTCAAATACATGTAAGTAAATTTAGGTGTCATATCTTTACTAGAAGAATTGAATTGGTAGATTTTTATATTAATTCCGACGGTAATAATAATAACTTTATCATGTAAATACTAATCATTTTGGTTTTATGACGATAATGTTATTATCAAATATGATAACAATGTTAAGGATGATAAAAAGAAGAGGAGAGATGACCGTTAATTATTATTATTACATAATTTCCGCAAAATGAATTATAACCAATGGATTTTAAATTCGTCCAATTTGTTTTCAATATATACAAACGTCATTTACAAGTGTTTGAATAGTTTGCTTTGTAATTTGCCACTGAAGTTGATCTTGTTGGTGCTCCATAGTACATTGATAAGGTTAATTACGGCGCCTCGATTGATGACTTCATCTTAACATCAAGGAACAGATTAGTGAACTGGCAATGTTTATTATAAAATAATTATATATGTCTATATTATTCAATTAATCATGTTTTAATGAAGATACGATGCCTAAAATCACAGACACACACACGCACACACACGTACAAATATATATATATATATAAGTTATTTATAAGCTCCAGGACCATGGATTAGTTTTAAAGCTTTCATTACACCCGAGCAACGCAGGCCTATACTGCTAGTATATATATATATATATATATATATATATATATATATATATGTATGGTGTATTAAAAATACTTTTACAAACTTTGGGATCGGGTTCCTCACACCAAAACAATAACAAAAGTCCATATATACATATATCCACAATCCTTAGTGTTAGAGTTATTCATTTTAAAAAAAGTTTTACGGTAGATGGCGCTGTATTGTCATGCAGAGCAGGTCACATTTTCTATTCGTGTATATTTGTGATTAGTTTGTCTTCTAGATTTAAACCATGTCGTAGTTTGTTAACTGAGAAATGTTCCGTTCAGCAATGACAGGATATTAATATCGTGATCAGGCAGATAGATTTTTTTATGTACGAATGGTAATAGGCGCGTTTTTATACGTGGTACCACACATTATGGATCGAGAAAAACCGCATTCTACATTCTGTCTGAGATGATCCTGGTCTCAGCAGACGTCAAGTGGCTTTACCATATCCTACATCTAATAGTGTCTTATAGAATATATTCAAAAGCAACTGCTGTATCCGTATCATGTGCAAAGTATGCAGGTTCTCCTTTGATCACTTACCACGGGAGAACTGCCGATCCGTTGTTTCTTACTTTGGACTTATTTATGGATAAGTCAACATTTGAAACATATAAGCGTCCGATATGAGAAAGTGGAGCATTCCTGATATATCTGGAATTTTGGTTCCGTATTCTCACTATCCAGTACTAGAAGAGATCAAAACCACATATACGGCCTTATAGGGGACAAATTACTACTATTTCACTATTCTTCTTCTTCTTCTTCTATGTGCCTTGTCCCTTCAGGACGTAGGCGATCATGGCTCTCCACGTCTCCCTACTCCTTGTGGCTCTTAGTATGTTTGCTCCTGTTGCTCCTGGCAACCCCCGTTCCGTCATCCACCTGATTAGTCCCTGCAAATACGTCATCCGCTGCCTTCCTCTGTCTCTCCTTCCTTCTATCTGCCCAGTCAGTATCAGGTTCTCCAGGCTCTCCTTCCTCATTGCATGTCCCAGGAACTTCAGTTGTCTCTTCCTGGTGCTCAGCATCAATTTCCTTTTTGGTGCCATTCTTTCTAACACCTCGTCGTTGCTTGTATGCTCAGTCCACGATATCCGTAGCATCCTTCTGTAGAACCACATTTCGGCCGCTTCCAGTTTTGTCCTCATTTTCGATGATATTGTCCAGCATTCACAGCCGTATTGAAGAACTGACATCACGTAGCAGTCTAGAACTCTTTTCTTCGTTTCTATTGAGATTTTCCTGTGTGTTAGTATTTTGCTCATCTTCTGGAACGCGTGCTTTGCCATGCCAATTCGTTTTCGGATTTCCGTGTCGCACTTTCCATCTCCTGTTAGAACACTTCCTAGGTACTGAAATTCTTGTACTTGTTTGATTCTGTTATCCTCGACCTATTACTATGGCAGATTTCAGAGGCGTCAAATTTTTAGTACCACCAGCTCAAACTTTCATAGCTAGGACCCGCCTTGAAATGTTCACACTGACAAACCAACCTCATTCTCTTCGTGTTCATTTGATAAAAATCAAGTTCCACTTAAACAGAACTGTTTCGTTGTGAAACTCTCGGAAGAATACTTTCCTGAATATTACAGCCACTTTTTAGTTCCAGGTTCAATCGATAACTATTCTAGTCTATTCTTTTTCATAATAATCTCTTACTTACACCTTTTCCATTTCTTTAAAATTTCGATCAGTTATCCTTCATTTTAAATTTTGATTTTTGTACTGGGTGAACTATCAGTGAAAAATAAATAGAATACCAAATTTATGACATTTTTCATCATAAACATATCTGCACATATGATAATTTGCAAATGATTATTAGGTTTCCCCAAAGTTTTTGCATGTCTTAAGAAATTAAATCGTCTTTATACTTTTTATGTATTTTCACTTAGTCACTTTTTAATCGTTGGATTTGTACTTTTCTTAATCATTGTGTAATTGTGTCAAACTATGAATGTCTTGTATAGATGAGGTGGATACAACAGAGAAAATGTGCTGAGGTATTATTCAGTACAATATCCGGTGCTAAACAAATATACACAGAAAAGTACAATAGTTACAATGACAAACAAGACAGAACTTAAATCATAGAAAGGATGGGTTTAGATTGCATTAGTCACCGAAATAATCAGTCCTAATAATTTTCGAATGACAACCAAAGAACTGTGATAACAACAACAAAGATGAGGGCAATAGTCTAAATATAAATAATGTATTTCCTAATAACTCCTGATTACAAAAATTACGGCATAAATCAATCAAAATGACAGACTAAAATATATATATATATATATATATATATATATATGTATTCATTTTTCTCTATGTTTCCTATTTGATCTTGATAATATCCATTTAGCTCTCTATTTTTATGTATTTAATATTTTGTATTAATTATATAAAAGTTTTTAGATCATCCTCTCCAATGTTATGGGTTTGTCTGTTTTACCTACATTATATATATATATACTAAATCCAAAAGGATAATCAGATAGGTAAATCCCAAAACCCCTATCCTAATTAATATTAATTTCATTAATATTAAAATTGATCACGGTGTAGGGCTCGATGCAAATATTATATTCTATTTACAGAGCCAAAGAAAAAAATAAATAAACAAAAGTTCGTTATTTAAATCCGTAGAATAGCGATTTCTACGAGGAAATCCTCGCTTTGGGGAGTGGTATGTCTTCTAATAAGAGACATAGGTATCTGTCTGCTTTCCCCTTTTTACTTCCTTAAATTCAAAAATTGTTAATCCCACCCCATTTTATTTTCCTGTGTATGGATGATTTTGTGGGACTTCTACCGGTATAAAATCTTTTAACAAAATTGAACTTGAATAAATAAAATTTTCGTTTTGCCGTTGCTGAAGAAGGGAAAATTTACTCGTAGAAATGGCTATTCAGCGGATTTAAATATCGAAATTTTTGTTTTATTATATACATATATATATTCCTCTAACTTTTCTTCAATTATGTTCACGGCTTTTGCTCAAACGGGCTTCTTTCCTTGGTGCCCTGTCGTCATGAATTTGCACATGCTACTAAATTGGTAACTTGGTCCCAACCATTTACCGTCAAAATAGGAAAATGTAGCCGCCTCTTCTACTTCATAGTTTCTTTTTTCGAACTTTTCGTCTGTGGAACTCACTTCTCTATACTTGCTTATCTGATAGCTACAATATCCAAAAGTTCAAGTGCAATGTCAATTGCCATTTTCTATCTCCTTGATTCCTGCCAATCTCTTATCCTTTCTTCAATATCCCAGGTTCCTTTGTCAATTATTATTTTTATTATCTTGTTTCTCTCACTGTAACCCCCTGCGCAGCGATGGTGGTCCTGTCTTGCTTGGTGTGAAGTGATTATATATAGATATATATAACATAGCTAAAATAATGTTCACGTCTGTTTACAAAAATCACGATCACACCGAACACAGTTACAATAAGTTTGTCTTTGTAAATCATCCCCGAGGATGATCTCGAAGTAGATCGAAAGTACTTCGGTTTACAAAAATTCCAAGGCCTTCCATGATGAATTTCAACTTAACACCAAGAAGCTTATATATATATATATATATATATATATATATATATATATATAATCCAAGCGGAAAAAGCAGGAAGGTAAATTCCAAAAACCCGATCCTAATTAATATTAAAAATTTTATTTTAATATTACAAAATGATACAGGAAGAGAGCTCCATGTAATAAAATATTACAGAGCAAATATAAATTAAATTAGGATTATTTCAAGGATTTTGGATGTCCATTTCGATATGAAAATCCCCATGGGGGATAACATATATATATATATATATATATATATATATATATATATATATATCACCTCAGCAACAAAAAAATCCTTTCAGAAACTGGAAAAAAATCATTCTCCAGTTTCTGAAAGGATTTTTCTGTTGCTGTGGTGATGTGTTATCCCCCATGGGGATTTTCATATCGAAATGGTCATTCAACATCCTTGAATTAATCCTATTTTAATATATATATATATATACATGTAATTTTACCCCAGGCAACTCGTGGCCTCCACTAGTGAGCAGTGTGATAAAAGACTGGGTACAGATCCTATTACAGGACTTCTACCCTTTGTATAATAAGGATAGAAGTAAGAAGGTAAGAAATGGCAACTGACTTTGCCTTTAAATTTTAGAGCATGTACCTATAAGAAAAGCAAGTATACGTAACGGAGTTCCAGAGGTGGGAAGTGTAAGAAGAGAAACAATTCGAGTAGTAATTGAGATTACGTATAATTTCAATTGTAAAAAGAATAATTAGATAACAAGAAAGAATTATTATAAGAATTAAATGGACTTAATACCTACATTATTCAATTAAATATATAAAGATACGCTATATATATATATATATATATATATATATATATATATTGTATTTGATATTTACTTTTTTATAATCATTTCACCCCAACGAAAGCAGGACCGCCACTGGTTAGGAGGGGGTTGCAATAAAAGTAAAATAGGGTACAGGGGATACGTAAGAACGGATTAAGAGGTGGATGAGATTTAGGCAGGTCGGAGATGGCAATTGACGTTTAATCTTTTGGAGATAGCTGCGATCAGGGAAGTAAGTATATGGAAGGAAATTTCACAAGCATAAGGTGTGATAAAAAAAACTTGTAGAGTAGAAATGAGAGTTATATTTTAATATTTTGACGGTAAATAGTGAGATCTACATGACAATCTAGCCATCATCATTTATCCATCACGCCCAGATGGTGCATAGGGCAGCAACTTTTTGTTGCTGTAACAAACTGTTTTTACGGTGCGGCGTTGTTAGTCCTGCACCAACCCCCAAACCTGGAGGACCGGTGGTCTATTCTTGGTCCTTACATTTACAGCACCTGGTATTCTCGAATGGTCACCCATTTAAGTATTGAGCAGGCTCGATGTTGCTTAACTTCGGTGATCGGGCAGGAACCGGTGTGTTCAACACGATATAGCCGTAGACCATGCCAATCTACTATTAGGAATAAATCCATGCAGTCGGGGCACCAGGTGAGGTAGCTGGTCAGAGCATAAACTATGAAGATAATTGCTGAAAAGACAGGGAAGCCATTTCCAGTTGGTGTGATAAATATCTGTTCAATAAAAAATATTGTGTGCTTTTCAAAACTAGTTATACGGAATATCTTTATTAATATCAATGAGATTTCATCATTTGTAAATAACCGGTGACAAGCCAAATATTTTTTTTGCATAGCCATTATTATATATTTGCTCTGTATGATAGGTGTCGTTGAAAATGAAATTGGATATACGTGAATGCTGACTATAAGAAATGAGTATTCTTTTATAAAGAATCTCATCAGAATGTTGAAGCTTCTATTTTTTCACGGTTTAATTTAATCATATTATTGCTTTGCATTGAATCGATTTGTAATGTTGCAATACGAAAAATACAAAGACGAAATGAAGATAAAAGGAAAGAAAGGGAAAATGAAAGACATAACCAAAGACTAATCAAATCGAAGGTGGAATTAAAATGACTTGTAACGATTTATTTATCGAAAACATTGTTTTGTTGTTATTTTAAGTATCAGATTGTCTTTTACCTATCAGCAGGAAAGGAAATTGCTTGAATTTTAATTTTACACGTGAATGGAAAGCCAATAAATATTTCAATTGAAAAGGCTAAATTTTGGCGTAAACTTGAATTTTCAGATTACGTCTTTATTGCTGATGACTTAAAAATTGAGACCATCAGACAGGCATTAAATGAGTTAGCGCATTGATATGCGTCGAATGATACATTGATATCAACAATACTTGATTGCGATAGATAGAAATAAAAAAATAAGTTTTCAAAAATAAATACTGCAAATCGAAAAAGCATTTATGTGCGCTTGACATTGGGTATTTTGATGTGGTGTAATGGTTACCAATCCTCTCTCTCTAGATCTATTGCGAATAAGTTGTTAGTTCGATCCTCACTGTTTGCTTAGTTTAAAAAATTATTTGGGAATCTCGACGCGGTATAATAGTCTGGTTTCAACAGTTACGACTAAGTAGAGGATTCAGTCTTCAATGAAAGCTCCATAAATTGTCTTGTACCACATCTAGGCTACACAGTATTTACATTATTCGGACGATTGTACTCATCTTTGCTGACATTTTTACGACGTTTCGGCCGTTGTACGCTCCGGCTTTCTTCAAATGCCTTCTTCGCACCTTTATTACATTCGCTGGGGTATATGAACTTCATTTCTTGCATAGTAGTGCCCCTTTTGGTAGTCATTAGTTATCTTCCTTTCACCCTGTTAACAAAGCAGGAAATGAATAAACACTGTGTGTATACCATTCTATATAGCTCTGGAAAGAAATATAAAGGAGAATCAGGCCTCCCCCTTAACGTAAGGCTACAAGAACATCGCAAGGCCATAACACGAAGGAGATAGAAAAATCAGGCGTAGCTGACCACATATGGAGGGAGAAAGAAGATCGTGTCCTCTATGGGATGAAGTTAAAATAATAGATAGAGAACGCCACTGGTTGGTTGTTTGTTTTGTTTTTATGGCATATCCACCTCGGCGGGTCATTTATTGCCAACTAAATTTTTATTTATTTTTGCTGGTACTACCTTTTTCTTTCAACAATTTATTGTTGTTTTTATATAAGTTTTGTGTCTAGTAATACTTTTTTTCTTTTCTAGTATCAGGATTCATTGGGATTTGTTTTTAAGGGCAGGGTCCCAAAGTCCTACCCTGTTATTTACACATAACTGGAGGGAACGGACGGATTAATACCTTTCCCAAGAGTGCCAGTGATTAAGTGAATGCAGAGTAGTCAACTGGAATTCGAACTCGGCTCACCGACTTCGCTTTCCAAGCCGATATCCACTGAACCACAATGCACATCCGTCACTAAACGCTTACAGCACCTGGTATTCCCAAGCGGTCACCCATTTAAGTACTGACCAGGTTCAACATTGCTTAACTTCGGTGATCGACCGAGAACCGGTGTATTCAACGTGATATGGCCGTAAGCCTAGAATGCCACTGGAAACTACATAAATTTTAGTAATCAGCACATATGCTAGGCTTTAAAAATCTCCTAAGCCGACCAAGTATAAAGATGAACACAAATTGATGCAATTAAAAAACGTCATGCGGTACTGCTTGGCATTCGCGCCGGAAATTCCAAAACGAACATTTCAGAATGATGAGGTGTCAGTCTGAGTACAGTGCAGAGGATTCTGAAACAGTTGGATAGTATGTGCAGGCAATATTATGGTGTTTGGAGTGATCACACGTGATTGCGACGTTATGCCTCCATTCATTTTCCCCTCAGGGTCTAAGGCACAGCACGAAGGTCTACACCAAGAGAGTGACTACTGAAAGATCTAATGTCTGGCGACAGAATTCTGCACCATGTCCCACAATCATGAGGACTCAAACATGGCTGTCATACGATTTCTTCGACTACATCATACCTGGCCTCTCAGTTTATTAAGATTTGAGACAAGCAATTGGGCGGAAGAATAAAACTCCTTGGCACACCAAGGACGATCTGAAGGCAAGGATTGTGGCAGCATTGAACAACTTAAACAAGGATAGCGTCCAGAAGAGTTACAGGAGATTTCGAGGTCGTCTAGAGGCCATGCTTAAAACCAATGGTAATTTTTTAGTAAATACATTTGCTCATTAATATATCAAGGTCTTTTTTGCGTACTTTTGTAAATATATCTTTTAAAATGAGATATCTGTTTTATTTTCATGTAGCTGTAATTAAGACGACATTTTTTCTATCTCACCGTGAAAACTAGACATATAAATTGTTATTTTCAATAGATTATTTAAAGAAACACACACACACACACACAGACACACACACACACAGACACACACACACACACAGACACACACACACACACACACACACAGAGACACAGGCACACACACACAGACACACACACAGACACACACACACACACACACACACACACACACACACACACACACACACACACACACCCACCCCACCCACACACACACATATATATAACAATATGTAACCTGAGAGATTCCTAAAGAATCGCAGAAAACTATATTTTCAACCTCTAGGCAAGAAACTACAAATGATTGTGCAATTATCACACTATACATTTTGGCCAATTGGGTCATAAGTTAGTTCGGCATACTAATACATTTTTGAATCTGAACGCCACTATATATATATATATATATATATATATATATATATATATATGATTTTTACTAGCATTATAATTTAAAATTTAAAAAGTAAGGTAGAAACCATATATATATGTGTGTGTGTGTGTGTGTGTGTGTAAGTGGTTCTTTTACAAATAGACATTTTTTTTAAAAATTACATAGAAACTAAATATATGATCCATTAACAAATGCAATATATCATATAGGTACTATATATATATATATATATATATATATATATATATATATATATATATATACCTATGGTAATTTTTTATTATAACGCATAATAAAACCTACTTTACAGCAACACAGGAGCCGTTGTATTTCGGTATTATCTTATTAGCAAATGCTCAGGCAGTGAAACATTTTTCCTATTAGAAATGATTATATATAGAAGCTTAAAACAACACTGTTTTTATCCTATCCAGGCAATTATGAGGCGTATTTTGGGAGGGTTTGTCTTAATGAACCAATAGAAAGCCTCGTCATGATGGATAGGAGAAATAATCACTTTTCACGAGGGGATAGATTATAGATGTCTAGTTTAGTTAAGTGAAAATTTAACTATACTTTAGGATATAATTTGACGATGATAACAAATGAAATTTACTTCGTTACGTTTATTAGGCAAGTTTAATTTTGGGAATTTGATAATTTGTAATTTTTCCTGTAAACATAGAAAACCCGGCTCATGTAACGATTAACAAACTCTGTTTTTGTTTTTAATAATTTCCATTTTACGGTACGGGTTTCGTTGTCATTTTTTAATTGCCAATAATTAAAAAGTGATGTTCTATTGCGGTATGTTTTACTATTAACAGATAAATTGAGAAAATATTAGCAGGTTTTAAAAGGATTTTTCGTACAACCTGGTTCGAAATTTATTACTGTGCGATTTCCTATGGTCAAAACGAAGCATAGACTATAGAGCTAGTTAGACATTTCACTTCTCCTGGAGACTAAAAAGATATTCGGCAATTGCAGTTACTGTTATTATGATCATTAATTTCTGTTTAGGCTGGTATATCTGCTTAAAATTCAATTATTATGTTTTTTTATGATCTTCTCAAGGTTATCCATGAAGCTATATCTCAATTTAAGAGCATTTCTGTTAAAAACTTTGCAAATGGTGTTACTTTTAGGAAAGTGTTTTTCATCTAATTTGAGGAATTTATACCCTAACTTAGTACTTATCTGGTTAAATAGGTGTGTGTAATAAATGATTTTCTTTTTATATTGTTACTTGTGTTATTATGATTATGTTTGTTATATTTAAGGTCAGGTTATTTATAGGGACTGTTTTTAAGGTTAGTGTAATAGAATCTGCTATGATTTTAAAAGATATATTCATTAGAAGAGCTGTTAATAATTTTGTTTTCAATAGAGAAGGGTATATACTTGATGATTAATTGAGAGTGGACGGTTATAGTATTAGCGTTAGTTTTTAAGCAGTGACAGTAAGTGTTATCGACTAGATCAAGGGTTACATCGAGGAAGTCTATATTTTTAGATTGGTTTTTAAGTAACCTTGAGGCCTCTATGTAATTATTTTCTAATTCTATTGGCGTTAACATGCGTGAATGTTTTTTGTAACATCAGAAGACCATCATCTCTACATCCTCGATATTTATATCGTTATATGCTGTCAGATATTACAGAGTAAATAGACCAAACAAGATTTGAGGACACAGCGGAGTCTAAAGATCCCACTGTAATGTCAAATAATTCCTCAACTTTTTTTCACTGTTCATTGTTGTGAATAAGTACGGATTATTTTGCATTCATAATTATTATCTGTTCCTCGTTAGTAAGACCAGAATACTCCATGGCGAATTCTAATTTCAAAGTAAATAGGTCACTGGAAATAGAAGGTTATTAATCAACGATGTCAAAATGGATAAACGAAAAGGGGTCGTATTATTTATTCAGTTAAATTAATTGGTGATATCATTAATGTTAATCTATTGAGTTAATCCGATCCTTGATTCAATTTGGAAATTGTTTCTGATTCTGAAACAGTGGATTACTAACCCATTATTTTGTATTACTTCTAAGATATCTATCTATCTATTTATTTATTTATTTATCTATCTATATAATATATTTAAATATATACATATATAATTAATGTGAAGGTGTTTGATGTTTGTCACGTAATTAAGCATTGGCATACTAATGCTATTAATGCTCTATCTCAATATCGAGAAATTTACGACAAATTTATCAGTAAACCAGAGGAAAACAAAAATTCTAGAACTAAACATTATCCCAACTCAGATCATATATATATATATATATATATATATATATATATATATATATATATAATGTGAAGAAAGTTAAATTAGAAATTTACTGTTCCTTAACGTATATTTTTCATCTTACAATACTCAATAGAAAAGTAGGGCTAAATATTTGTGTAATATTACTATGAATCCATCTTCAAGCGACCATTTTTGGGTGTAACTAACGGAAAAAAATTTGGCAAAAAAATTTATTTCCGTTAGTCACTGCGAAAATGATCCCTTGAAGATGGATAATATAAAAAAGAATCATTATTCATTGGTGTGTGCGCATTCTTTTTAAGGGACTATGTAAACTTAAACTTTGAATACGCTGCTCAAGATTACTATAAGTCAGCAAAATAGTTTAGGTAAATCGACCTATAATTTCAATAAAACATTATGCACTAATGTGATATTTTATTTATTTTTCTTAAAGCGAATGTCACTATGACCCAAGATGAGATCTTAATTAGTTTCTTTAAATTAAAATTTTATGTTACTTAATTTGACGATCCTGTTCGTGTTTGGTTTGTTCTTGATCTCTTCGTTCATCTAGTGACTTTCTTTCTCACTCTTATATATATATATATATATATATATATATATATATATATATATATAGTGAGGTCAGCGTGACAGAAAACTTCGTTGAACCATTAAAAACTAATACTGAACAATTACCCATGAATTTAACATACCTTAAAATAATATTATGTTATATATAGATTCTGTCTGGTACAAAGATTAATTACTTTTTAATCTAATTTATTGAGGAAGTTAATTTATCATTCAAGTCATAACACTGCCAATCATTAAAGATACAGTCACCTCCCAGAATATCAACCCTATTCTATTTCCGATAAATCAATTTAAACATTTCTACATTTGATTGATTTTTTAACAAGAAAATCGAAAATGTTTAGTAGTTTTTCGCTGACATTGAACTGATCATAATATTTCTTTGCTTTGTGGGATCTAAATTGGCTAATTCTGTTCTCTTCGCTAATGAAGTCGATTCAGGTTGCAAGACGGTTGTCTCTCTCTATCTCTCTCTCTCTCTCTCTCTCTCTCTCTCTCTCTCTCTCTCTCTTTATAAGCATCCTTTGCGTCACGTGGTTTAAGTTGCTCGAATCACATTTCCAGCATCCGTACATGCGCCTCTGTTTGCATGCTGCGTTTGATTTATTGGCCAATCTCATTAATGGTGTCTAATCTGATTATTTTTCTAGCGGCCAAATGAAGTCACAAATCATTTCATATAAACGCTGTGAGCTGAGACGAAGGACACCAGGATTGCTCTAACATCTAACCCCACCGCTTGATAGTAACTCATCGTTTTCACTGACAGTCCGCGAAAATCAATTGTGCAAGATTAACAACTTCCGACACTTGTAACCGGTATTGCCCACCTTGTAACCCCCGTTATATAATCTCTGCTTTGTATTTAATAATACTTTTGCACCCGGAAAAGGAATCACTAATCTCCCAGAATCTAGTGAAAGCAAAGATTGATATATATATTTTTCTGATGTCAGGGTGTTCTCAAATCTTTAGATAATTTCGAAATGTTATTATGAACGTTTTGTTGCATATTAATATGTTATTATTAAAGTTGTTTTTATGTTATTAGTTTTATCAATTATTATTGTTTTATTGTTATCAGTTTTTATATTATTAGTTTTATCAAAATGTTATATTTTTATTATTTGTCAATATATCTGAGATAAGCTAGTATTTACGCTATATACATTATTCGGACTATTGTACTCATCTTTGTTGACATATGTACGACATTTCGATCGTTTTACGCTCCGGCCTTCTTTAGGTGCTAGGAATTTCAAACCGAACACTTTATTACAACCACTAGGATATATCATCCTCATTCCTTGCATAAAACCTAGATTGTAATTCATGAGTTATCTCCCTCTAACATTGCAAGATACTTGTTCCCCACTGCTGTAGCCTGGTAGTGAACTCAAAACTCTAAGAGTCAAGTCAGGAACAAACCATTTCAGGCTTTGTTATTAATCACACTTTCAATCCATGATATACTCATCATACTTTACTCTAAAGTCTGGTATAAAATCTTATCTCATTATATATATATATATATATATATATATATATATATATATATATATATATATATAGTTTTTTCATGCTTTAACACGTGCATGACCATGACATTAAAACATACAAAAATTCCATTTTGGATAATTTTCACGTTCTAATGAACGCTAGCAATTTGTCAACCGTTATATTTGAAGCAGGGAAATGTAGAGTAATTTTTAGCAATACTGTTTTCCGCTTACATTTGTTGACATAACTCACACCCCTAAAGATGATCTCGAAAAGTGGTTGAAAGTACTTGTGTACCTTAAGAAATGAATGAAAATAACATCTCTCAACCTTACAGCTCATTTCTGACATCGTTTAAATGTAATACGCGAAAGATTATCCGTGAGTATGAACGAATTTTATTCAAAATAAGCAAACTTAGTGTTTACAAGTTATTTATTCTGACATGTTTAAAAGAAAATTTGCTGCCTAAATACATAAATTATATATATATATATATATATATATATATATATATATATATATATATATATACAAGGTTGATAAAATATTGTTTTAAAACATGCTATATGTAGAAATTAAATTGCTCAATGTTAGAGATAGATCGTATGCAAATAAAATATAAAAGTAGACATTGTCGTCAACACTCATCGGCGACGGTCTGTTTTATGATAAACACAAACTTCAAGCCATCCACTTTGTGTACTTGCTCAACTTTTTATATATACATGTCAGTGATGCATTGTAGGCATTCCATTGCATTATTCTAACGGTTGTTTGGTGGGTGTAGGTTGCTCATTTGTTTATTATTTACTTTGGAATGATTTACTTTTTTTAGATTAATTTATTTTACTTGCTTCTTTTATTTCATTCATTTATTTTTATATAATCTTGTTTGTTTTTCGATTTATAAGCAGCGAAGTAAAAATGTGTTTTCGTGTATGCATTTTGAGATGAGTTTTTATAATTTATTTAGTAGTTTCGGAAATAATTATAGCTATTTTTCCTCCAGACAAAATTTGTTGTTGGCTGATTTATTTTTCTTATATCCCATTATATTTCTGTTGTGATTTTATTTTTGTTTTAATCTCTTAGATATGTTTAGAAAGCATTGCTCAGCTGGTGTATTTACTGTTTTGTTGGATATTTGTGTGGGTAATTTCTTCTTTTTTTCCATCGCAAATGTTCTCAAATTTATAAGCCACGATAAAGCAATGACAATCTCATTTTTGTATATAAACCGGTGCAACAAATTCCTATATTGCCTTTATAAATTACCTCAGAGGACGAAACGCATTGCTTAACGGTGTTTTCTTTTCTTTTGTCTTTATACGTAGATAGATAGATAGATAGATAGATAGATAGATAGATAGATAGATAGATAGATAGATAGTTCCATGCAAAAGTTTACATGACATTACAAAAACATTTTTAGGTATTCTTCATACATTACATTCATGAAATTTCTGCTGCTCTTAGTTATATAATTAGGTATTCAATGAAACAATCAGATTATTCTTTACAAAAATTCAAAGAGTATGCCACGAAATAAAATCTAAATTTATTATTTACAACACTGTTTTTTTTATTAAATTGTTGAAATTTTATTAAGAAGTTCTGAATTAGGATGGGGTTTTTCTTCAACACTTTTCAGATTAATTTTATGATTACTTTGAGTAACGATTAAAAGTACTGCATCATTCTTTGTATGTCAACCGTTCTTTAAACATTGACAAAATAGCGAAAAGCAAAATAATTGATAAAGATCACCATAAACTTATTATTAGCCTTCATACAAATTGGTTAGAGGAAGATATTTAGTCAGCTAAATGCACTATTGGGTTCATTTGGTGCCATAAAAGAAGTGTCCCTCCTATTGAAAGGCAAAATATATTGATCAAGACCTCCGTAAACATATTTTTGACCTTCATTCAAATGGACTTGGTTATGGGAAGATATCTCGTCAGTTAAACGTACCATTGAGCTTAGATGGAACAATAAATAGTGAATAGATGAAGCGTCATTCCATTTGTTCCAAAAATCGCTGGTCGTCCTAGAAAGGTAACGGTACGCACGGTAATATTAGCAAGAATATTTGGCAACGAGCACCGAGTTAGGACTAAAAGTAAGTGGAGCAAAAGTGAATAGGGATACAAGTAGTCTTTCACTTATTTCATATATCTTTTCGAGGACTCAAAGAAAAAAATACTTAACCGAAAACACATTCTTGCTAGACTGAATTTTGCGAACTAGCATTGGATCAAACCTGCAGAATTTTGGAAAATGTATTTTGGTTAGACGAAACATGAATTGAACTTGTTGGCAGAAATGATGGAGCAAAGTTCTGAAGAAAAAGGGTTACTCACCCAACAGTAAAATTTACAGGCGAATCAACCATGATTTTGGGGTACGGTATTGCCTAGGGTGTAGAAAAAATTAAAGGAAGGATCAATGGCGCATATTATAAAGATATTTTGTAGATAAATTTACGTCAGAGTGCGCATTCGCTGTGCTTGAAACAAAGTTCGGTCTATCAAGAGAACGATCCCAAACCTACTGCAAAGCTAACAGAAATAATTTCAAAGAGAATAGATGTTCTAAAAAAGCCGAGTCAATATCTAAATCTCAATCCGATTGAAAAATTTTCGAGAGAACTGAAAATGAGAATTCAAACAAGGAAACCGCAAAACTATCTATCTATCTATCTATCTATCTATCTATCTATAAATATTATCCAAGAAACATGCAAGAAATTTTTAGGGGTCTATTCTAAACGCCTACATGCTATAGTTAGCAATAACGATTCCGATGAAAAATATTAATAGATGCTTTAAGAAATAGATTGTAAAATTTTTGTTTTATTAAATATTGGTCATTCTTCGGGGGATAATTTTATTGATTATTTTTTAAATCAGATCATTTGACAGAAGCCTTAATCAAATGTATTATGAGTAGTAAAAGTTTCATTAATCTGTCAGAAACAGCTAAAGAATTGTGATAATGTGCTGAAAAATTTTCCATGATAACATATATATATATATATATATATATATATATATATACTAGCAGTATAGCCCGGCGTTGCTCGGGTGTAATGAAAGCTTCAAAATTAATCCATTGTCCTGGAGCTCAGACTCAGCCTAAAGGATATTTGTGTGAAGTTTGGTGAGAATCGGATAAAAATTGTAGATATGTATAAAGGACATACAGACAGATAAACAGACACACACACAAACATCTTGCCTTTTATATATATATATATATATATTATCGATTTTCTGCACTACTGTAAGAACTGCAACCTTCTGAATATCGTTTCTTATGTCTTTGTCTATGAGTGTATCAAATTTGATTAAAATCGGACCACTCCTTCTATAACCCTATTTTTTCGATTATCGATTTTCGATATTTATCAAGTGTACCTCGACACAAAACCTACCTAAGAACACTCGCAGACACTTATAGTAAAACTGTGTAAATTTTCAAGAAAACCGGTTCAGCCGTTTCGCAGTCTATTGGTAACGGATACACACACACACAGATACGCACACACAAATTTCCAAGAAAGAATTTTTACAACGTCCAAAACATTAATTTAAAACAGTGCTCCATATATAATATATAGAGCTGTGAATATTTATTATAAATTATATTTTAGATCATGTACATAATTTTTATATATATATATCCACTACAAATCGTACATTTATTTCGATTTTGAAACTTCAATGTTTCATCAGGCGGTATAGATGGGAATGGAAAGCCTCTTTTCTTATATTTGGTCAGTTGTTGGTGGAGGTTAGTAATAATGGAATAAGTCTCGTGTATTGACCGTTAGAATATTGAAGAAAGTGGTGTGGGTAGTTAAAATGGTTGATTAATGAGAGTCTTTGATTTCTAGACAGATTTAACATTAGCAATTAGAATGTAAGTTTTTATTATCTTGCGACTAGACTATATCCTTTGGATTTCTTAGAAGCGCCGTTAAGGGGTGAGATGCTTATTTTGTACAGAATATTTTTGTATTTAAGCAGAGTCTTTATAATTAATGTAAATTTTTATATTTAATCTTGATTTTGGATTTAGGAAATAGATTTTTCCTATTAAATTTTACATTTTAATTAGATCACAGTTTGGAAACAGATTTTTTCTGTTAAGTTTTTAATTTTAAATTTCTTTTCTTATACTTGGTCAGTTGTGTGTGGAATGTTGGCGGGGGGGGGTGTTAGTAATAAGGGAACAAGTCTTGTGAAATTGACCTATAGAATTTTGAAGAGAATGGTGTGGGTAGTGAATATGTTTTTATAATTAATCTAATTATGGATATTAAACCTTACTTTAGAATTTAATAAATCGATTTTTCTATAGAATTTTTAATCTTTTAGAAAAAAAAATATATTTAGTGTATCGAGGCAGCAGATAATTTTCTAAACATATACTGTTAAATATAAGAGACAATGAATGTCTATTATGTTTAATCATGAGCCGTTGTAAACATCGTATTTTGTCTTTAATTTCAGGTAAAAATAAAGGCAAAAATTCTCCAACATTTGGATATTTATTGTTGGTTCTAAGCTTTCGGCTTACGTGAGCCATCTTCAGAGAGGTTACAATGTTATTATATTAACGTCCTTGTAACTTCTCTGAAAATGGCTCATGTGAGCCGAAAGCTTAGAAGCAACTTAATAAATAAATATTCAAATGTTGGAGAATTTTTTTCTATATTTTCACCTGAAATTAGAGCTAAAATGCGAAGTTTACAACGGCTCAGGATAAACATAACAGGCATTCATTGTCTCTCATATTTAACAGTATATGTTTAGAATATATATATATATATATATATATATATATATATATATATATACGTGTGTGTGTGTGTGTGTGTGTGTGTTATTTCGGTACTACGTGTTATTGATGTTACAGGTCTCTGGGCAGTGTTTAAAATGATATTTCATTTGCAGCGAGTAATGTTGCGTCATTGAGAAAATTTTATGTGTGCTTCGATCAGAGAAACAGCGTAGTTAAAATGACTTGTTGCGTCGCCAGATGTTGATGCGGATTTGCAAAAGTGCAATAAAAATTTGGCAAATATTGCCTTCGTTTACTTTCCAAGCGTCCAGCGTTTCAGAATTTACCCTATACTTTGAAGCGTCATGATATGTTGAAATTAAGTTACTTTATACATTTTTCGACCCGGATGTTTTTAAATAAATTAAACTTGTTCCCTACGTCAGTTTCAATTTCTCTTCCAATTTCTCTTTCATAAAACGGAGGCTGTCAACCGAAGAACAAGAAGCTGGTTTGTGTGTTTTCTATTGCAATTCAGTCAGAAAATCATTGGCTTTTGTACAACCTAATAAATTTTCTCGATCTCCGAGCAGTCTAATAATTTTCCAAACTTCAAACTCGTGTTTATTCAACCTGCCAATTATCTTTAAGACGAATTAAAAGCGATAAGCAATAGAATATAGTGAGTAAACTGTTTAAGAGGTTTGCGTGAAAGTATGGAGCGTGCGATAGGTAAATTTTCGCCATGTTATATTTGTAATTTGGCTGAAGTGCAGTGATTAATTTTGATTTTATAGACTGTAATGCATAGTAGGGTCAGTCGGTCACCGTCTGTAAGAAAAAGAGTACAGTGACGCAATGTACTCTGCCAGAAATCGGAAAACAGCATATTGTACTGCTGAGCATTCGCACTGGAAGCTGTAATACGAGTTTTGTGTGTGAATCTGAGGACAGTGCATAGGATTTGGAAAGAGTTGGATGATACATCTGAGCCAACGACGTGGAGTTTCCAGTAACCACTAGTGATGGAGATGTTATACCTCGATTCATCATCCAATAGGATCTCAGACTCAACACAGTTGTTTACGTCTATTGCCTTGGAGTTGTAATGATACCCTGGATGAAGAGGATGGCTGCTGGAGTAGCCTATGTCTGGCATCAGGACTTTACACCATGCCACACAAGCAGGTGAACCCAGTCATGACTGGCAGCCAATTTGTGCGACCACAACACATCTTATATATCATCATCTAAATCCAAAGTCTGCAACCCCATTGATTAGTACGTGTGAGGCGCATTTGAGCGAGAGACAAAAACAAGCATGAAATGGAGGCAAGGCTTCTGGACTATTCACCAACTTAAACAAGGAGAGCGTCTAGAATAGTTTAAGAAGATTCTGAAATTTCTGCAGGTCGTGGTTGAATCCAAAGACGATTTGACTGAAGAAAATTATTTTTTCGCATTTCAATATATGTTTTTGTAATTTTGTTAAATGCATCTGTTAAAATGAGATGCTAGTGTCACTTTTATTTTTGCATAATTTAGTTTGCAATGCATCCATTGCACTCTGTACTATAGCAAGTGAAAAGAAGGAAACTAAATCGTCATTAATTACTTCGTGCAACAAAAGATGAGGATTTGTAGAGTGCTGGATTGACTTTCCTTGTTTGTTTATTGTTATTCTTTTTAACAACGTGCCAGTTGATAAAACCTCTAGAATGAAAAGAAAATAACAATAAAAGAACAGATTAAAGAAGACAAATAACAAGGATTTAAATTGAAAATCGTATTTTACGTGCTAGAACTGCAATAGAAGAAATTATTACAGTATTTACATTATTCGGGCTATTTTTCTCGTCTTTGTTGCCATTTGCACAATGTTTCGGGCGTTGTACGCTCCGATCTTCTTCAGGTACTAGGAATTTTGAACCGAACTCTTTATTACAATCACTGGGTTATATGAACTCCATTGCCTCCTTTTGGAAGTCATAATTTAACTCCTACTGTTGTAGCTTTGTACTGAACTCACAACTCTTTCGGTCAAGTCACAGGAACTAATCGACGTCTATATACACTGGTCCATGTGTACTTAAGGACAAGAACAACTGTATTTGTGGAATTATAAACTGAATCTCCAGTAACCCTGTTTTAACCAGACCTCATACTGTAATTCATTTTATGTTAAGGGTTACTGGACATTAGGTTAATAAGTCCCAAAAATACATGGCCCAGTGGATATTGACGTTTGTTAGTTCCTGTGACTTGACCCAAAGAGTTGTGAGTCCAATACCAGACTACAGCAGTGGTGAACAATTAACTGACAGGGTTAGTGGGTGATAACTCATGACTTCCAAAACGAGGCACTACTACTGAAAGAATGGAGTTAATATACCCCGCTGATTGTAATAAAGGGTTCTCTCCGGTATTCCTAACAGAAAGAAGACCAAAACGTCGTACAAATGGCAACAAAGACGTGTAAAATAGTCTGCATAATCTAAATACTACCTCATCTCAGAAATACAGACAAATACTAAGAAAATATTTAGTTAAAACTTACGGTTACATCTAGCAACTTACAAAGTAAAATAATGAATGTTGCAACAGGAAATGAGATGTATGATATATCTATATCATTCTTATGATGTTTGTCGTGACCACTAGCGATGGCGACATCATGCGTCCATTCATTATTCTACAGCACCTGAGACTCAACACGGATGGCTAAATGCGACAGGAAAAGACAGCTGAAGTCTCTTCGTCGTGTAATGAGGAAGGAAGACTTTGAGAATCTGATACCCACTCTGCCATCAACTTGCTCAAGCACGTCAAAAGTTATGATGCATAAATACGTGAAGCCTAGGTACCAAAGAAACTACCTCTGTTAGAAGAATTACCATGAAAATATTACGGCGGTGAGAAAGTGAATAAAACTGAGTTTTTCCTGATATACAGGAAGTTGTGGAGCGTCTCGACGGCAAAAATCTAAATACAACAAAACGTAATTCCTTCGCATGAATCTTAACAAGTTTGTTTTGATTTACGTCTCTTTCTGCTAACATCACAGCGGAATGTATCATTACAAAATAAGATTTGTTTGGCCGACAGGTAAGTTTAATATCTATGAGTGGCTACCGTGTAAGAACTTTCGTTTTCTGTCTATTATACCCGGGTTCAAATGTCACCATAGTAATTTGTTTTGTTTTCTTTTTTTAATTATAATTATAGAATGATGATTTCGTAATACTGTTGACGAAACAACAGTGTAAATGAGGAAGGAGGGCTAAGTGAATCAGATACACACAGGTCAGATATGAAGAAAAACAGCGGAAAGCAACGCGTAAAATGCTTGATGGGCTTGAGGGGACACGGCACATAGTAATTTCTTCTTCTATGTGACTTCCGGTCGTAGGCCGTCATAGCTTTAGACATCTCTTTATCCCAAGTGTCTCTTAGATCGCTTTCTCTTGTTACCCAAACCCCACGCTGCCATGGAAGCGATCATGCACGCCAGGATTTATGCGGCATGAATACGTGAAGCCTATGTACCAAAGTACCACATTAGAAAAATTACCAGGAAAATATTACGGCGGTGGAAAAATAAATAAAACTGAGTTAACATGTCATGACCGTTAATATTTCAGATTGTTTTTGATTTTATCAACAGTCTCTCCCCCCTCTCTTACTCCCTCTCTCTCTCTCTCTATATATATATATATATGTGTGTGTGTGTGTGTGTGTGTGTGTGTGTGTGTGTGTGTGTGTGCTTAGGCAGAAAAATTTCTTCAGACATGTCAGATTAAATAAATTGCAAACATTGTGTCTGCTTATATTTCATAAAATCCGTTCATACTTATAGATAATCTTTTGCGTATTATAATTGAAGGATGTCAGAAATGAGCTGTAACGTTGACTGATGTTATCTTTCATTTCTCAATATATTCAAGTTACTTTCAACCTCTTTCCAAGATCATCTTCAGTGTTCTGAGTTATGGTAAGAAAAATAACCACAAAACTGTAATTTTTTTCTGCTTCAAATATAACGGTTGACAAATTGCTTAGCGTTCATTAGTTTCAATTATAATATAGGACGTACTGAAAGCAAGATATTCAGGGAAAAATAACGAGTAATCTGCTTAAAAATTATACGTGAATAAATAATATGACAAAAAGATGATAATTAGGGTAAAAATATACAGGAAGTTGTGGAGCGTCTCGACCACAAACAATCTAAAAACAACTCGGTACAAAAAAGTAGTTTCATTCACCAAACGTAATTCCTTCGCAAGAATCTTAACAAGTTAGTTTTGATTGAAGTCTCTTTGGGCTAAAATCCCAGCGAGAGATATATATATATATAATCATATTGCCCAAAGCAAGGACGTTTACGGCCACTGCTTTGCAGGTGGTTACATAGGACCGACCTTCTTAGCAGTGGATTTAGCTATGGAATCGATATAGTCATTCTTTTGAAGTCTGTTGAGGAGGTGTAGTGTTTTGCTTTCAGGGTGACTTGCCTGATCCATGCTATTAGGAGCGGTAGGAGTGATTGTCTCATTATAAAATAAAATTTATTTGCCTGAGGAGTAAGTTTAATATGGCTGTGGATGGGTTGTAAGTACTTTCGTTTCCTGTCCCGGATTCAAATCTCACCATAGCTATTTTTTTGTTTTTTAAATTATAATTATAGCATGATGACTTCGTAATACTTTTGGACGTAACAACATTGTAAACTTCCTGAAAATCATACCAAGGATTGACCTAAGCATTAATTAATTTGGGTATCTGGAATGGTATGTAAATATTTGCCGCATTCCGTAGATTCAAATCATTGTGCCTGAAGGATTGAGCATAAAGGACTTGTTAAAAATCTTGATCACACCGGAATATGCGTTCTCTCCTAGAAGCAGTAACTACAGACCGCTCAGCATAATTGCACTACAAACTAGTAGTGGGCTTCTTTAATGTGTATCAACTGCAGTTACGTCTGCGTCGGCATTTCCACTAAGGATAATTTTCTAAAAAATCTTCAATATCATACTGGATCGATCGATAACGCCATTCAATTTGGCTAATTTTTATATCAATTATAGAAAACAGAACTATAAAATTTCTGGAACGTTATTAAGTTACTTCAGATATGTATAACCGAAGTTAAGCAGCGTCGAGCCTGGTCAGTATTAATGCGGGGACCGATTTGGAAAACCAGCAACTAGTTGTGGAATATATAACGGTTCGAAATAGTTCTAGTCTGTTTCGTTATATTTCCTTACACGCCAATACACTTGGGAAAGGCATGAATCCATTTTTTGTCACTTAGCTAAAGGTTTAATTAGTAAGACGTGTATAACTATATAATTGTTATGTAAAATTGAGATTCTTACAGTCCAGTAAATATTTTCAGGCTTTAAATAAATCGTAAAAATGAGCCGATAACAATATCAAATATGCAAAAATAGTGGGTAATCTAATGATAAAATTACAAATTTTATAATTAACGAGTTGTTTTTTCCCCGAAAGAAAGGAATTCTTCAATCTCATATATATTCTGATAACACCAGTTGTACATACAGAGTGACACGCATAAGTATTGGATACATGTTATTTTCTGTTATAACTCTAGTTTGTGTTCGCCATTTTGCCTGATATTAGTTAAGTAATATTTCATAAAGTTGTTTTAGGTGCAGGTGGAAGGAAAATTAAAAACACATGACTGAATCCATTTTTTATCAAAGTTCAAAATTACCCTATGCAAAAGTATTGGATACATGACACGTTTTTCAAATTTGCAATGGAAACGTTTAATTTTAAAAGACTTTAAATATACAAATATTTGATAGTATTGGAATGTTATTTCTGACCAATCAGAGAAGTACACACTTGTTTACAAGATAGTGCTAATAATCATCTGATTCTTTGGTGTACATTCTGCAATTCCAGGATTAAAAATTTGCAAAAACTAAAGCATTATCCAGAGATATGCGATGTAGAACCATTGAACGTCACAAAGGAGGACAAGGATACCGAAAAATTAGCAAAGAAAAGAATCTAGCTCTAAGTACAGTAGGAAATATCATCAGAAATTATAAGAAGTATGGTGACGGTACAGCAAACCTTCCAAGAAATGGAAGACCGAGAAAAATAAATGAGAGGACTTCAAGGTGGATCAGCAGAAATGAGCCAAAAAACACCTTCATTACTCGTTCTAAAATTAAAACTGATTTTGAAGGTGCTGGAATTAATGTAAGTAAGGATACCATTAGCAGAGTTCTGTATCGTACAGGCTTTCATTCAAGATTACCAAGAAAAGTGCCTTTACTGAAAACCAAACACGTCAAAGACCGATTAAAGATTGTCGAAACTTATGAAAAGAAAGGTATGCAGTTTTGGGAAAAGGTAATCTGGTCGGATGGAAACGAAAGTTGAACTATTTGGAAGGAACACAGCGACAAGTGTTTGGCGAGAAAAATTGTGCCTTCAACAAGCACAATACCATCGCCACGGTTAAGTTTGAGGGTAGTTCCATTATGATATTGGGATGCTTTCATCCACAGGCACTGGTGAGTTAAAGGTTTTCCATGGTAGAATGAATGGTAGCATGTACAGGGAGATTCTAGAGAAGAACCTCCAGAAATCTGCAACTTCTTTAGGACATGGTCGGATTATTAAAAAAATTCTCCCACCTTTGTACCAGGATGATAAACTTTACAGCAAATTGATAGATGGAGCGAAAAAATAGCAGTTCGGGGATTACTTTTGGAAAAAAAAATATTTCTTTAACAAATAGACTAGAAGGAAGGGGATTGGTACTACCAAGATGAAATATCACAACAAATGTAATAAAACTAAAGGGAAAATGATAAGATCAGATAAATATGAAGGAAAGCAGACAAGAGAGGAATAGGGTCAAGGAAAAAGAAAAAAAGAGGGGAAAAATGTTGGTTAGCACAGGAATTCCTCGAGGTCAAACCTCTAAGTGAATCTCCATTCTGATTAGCCACACACACACAAAAAAAAACACCGACATACATTCACAGTAAACCGAAAGTATTTATCATTTAAATGTAAATCGTCTGCACAACCACACGAACATTGCCTGATGATGAGAATTAATCTCGAAACATAGAAATTTCCATGTAGCAATGAAAAAATTGACATAACCATATAATTATATTATATTACATTAAGCTCTATAATACTCATTATATTGAGCATTGTTTATAATAAAATAAATGGCAGAGCACTCAAAATATAAAAAAAAAACCTTGAGTCCTCTTCACTTGGAAAGATATATATATGTATATATACTCCCGATATACTTCCTCGAAATCTTTTGAACGAAGGAAAAAAAATGGTTTTAAAAAAAGTGCTTAGGACATCAAAGTCTGTCAAACGTGTTCGGACAGAAATCAGCACGGAGTTAGGTAGGGACTTCAGCCTCACTTGTGTTCTGTAGCTTCTTTAATTTCATGGTCACATGGCGTTGTTTTAATTACCTATTTATATGTCGTTTTTTCTTTTCCTCTTTAGCCAGTTTTCCCTGACGATCCGTTTAGGACAAACCTAGTTAGGTTCGTCTGGCTCATTAGGTGCTATTATATATATAGTCATCCGCAGACAGATCTGTTTCGCTGTATCACAGCTCATCAGTACGGTTAGACTCCGATTGCTTTTAATCCAGGATTGAAACCCGACCGAATTGGCGTCAGTCGGCGATTCTACCTCTGGGCTATGAGCGCTCGGTAGAAGAAGGCAGACTTTTTTGCGTGTATATTATCATTATACACGCCCAATAGCCAGAGTGCTCTAATTCATTACTGAATGAGCGATGTGTATATATATAAAAAAAATTGCGGGAAGCCGTGAAAGATTTGTTTAAAGTGTAAATTTATTTTTGTTATTATTTCTATTACTTGTTATTTGTATGCTATATTAAATGTCATTTGTGTGACTACACGTGTTTCGAATCTGAAGTTGACTCTCTTCAAGCGTATTTACTTGTTACTTCACATATCGTGATCCATTTGTTTTTATGATGGGCAAGTATTTGTTTATAAATAGATAACTGATGAAAAAGTGAGAAAGTTCATATGCGTGCGGTGTGCGTGCGTGTTGTGTCAAATCTCTCACGTCACCTTTTGTTGGCTATAAAAAAAGTTTCACTGACTTGCGAAATTTGATTTCGTCTGTATACTTAAAAATTGTTTTCAACGATTTTGATTTCATTCTACTCTAAGGGACATCAATTTCATTTTATTGTTTTAGGAATACTATTTGAATTTAGTGTTTGTGTGTGTATGCTTATCGCATTTGAATTTATTTATATGTATGTATATATATATATATGTGTGTGTGTGTGTAAGTATCTATATGCTTATGTGTATATGTATGTATATCCATATGTGTATACCAATGTGTATGTGTGTATATATATATATATATATATATATATACGCATGTGTATATACATATATCTATATTTTGTGTTAAAAACGACCAGCAAGAAAGGTTTTATTAATTTTGATTGATTTTTTCCGAAATTCTTGAATGTTTTAATTTTTGCTCTTGATTAATATAAAAATGTTCCACAGTTTTCGACTTTTCAAGCCCTTTCAGCCTCTTCATAGGTCCTATTCAAGATTGTTATTTTTCCCATTGCTATGTTCTCATATTTAGCTTTATTAGAATATTTTGTTTTTGTTTCTGTGGGTTTTGTTTTTTTTTATTGTTTTGTTTTTTGAAAATGTGACTTATTTAAAACTGTCCGTGCAACTACAACTAAGCTTCAGTGTATTTTGCTGAGGGCATTATTAGTTTGGAAGTGTTTCTGAGCTAGATGAATGAATTTATTGTCTAACTTGCTACAATCTATTTGGTTCAATGGTGGTGTGTTCAATATTATTTTCCTGTTTCAATTTTGTTTGGCTTTATGATTAATTTGTTTATAATATTTAATATTCTTTCAATGGTAGTCGCTGTTTATTAGGGCTGTATTACTGTAATAACTATGTTGACAGTAAATGTCTTAATTGAAGGAATTTTTAATTGTGTTCAATTAAATGTGGTATGTTTTACAATAGATTATATGTGACTTGATTGAGAATTTATGTATATATGATTAGCATTATGCTTTACTTATGGTAAGTAAGTACTATTAACTAAACCATGTGTAATATCTATAAAAGAAAAACTTTTTTTTAGATTGGCATTTACTATTATTTTGAGGTTAAGATTCTCCCTATTCTATGTATTTAATTTTGAGTTAGTGGAATTATTGATACTCATGTGTCATTTGTACTTATGAACAAATCTCCTTAAGAATGCATCCTTATTTTATTTTCATTTTCATGTATTTTTTACCTTACTCATATGTTTTGTGTTTGTTCTGATTTTACTTTTTATATATATTTTATTTGATCTTTTCCAAAGTTTAGATTTTAATTTGCTAGTCTTCCCATTTCATTCTTTTCTCTCTTGTCTTTTCCCACATCCCCTTCTTTTCTATTTTTCTTCTTCATTTTTTTATTTATTTCTCTCCTATATCTGTCTTTTTTTTTTGCCAGGTCAGTATATTTTATGTCTGGCTTTCATAGGCAATCATTGAAACACTTCTGTCTATTAGGCGTACGCATACCATTGTTTATAATGTCATAAACTACCACCGCCTCTAAATTCATCTCATTGGATAAATTATTTATTCTTATGTTATTTATTTTTATCTAATTTTTTCAACTACCTCTTTATGTTATTGCCAGATGTATGGTGTTTTAACACCGAAAATTTATCTTAATTTTCAGTATACTATAATTATATAATAATAATAATTCCGATATATATATATATATATATATATATATACATACATATATATAAATATTTATGTATATATGCGTGTATATATGTGTATATATGTATGTGTATATATATTTATATATAAATGTGTATATATGTGTATATATGTGTATATATATATGTGTGTCTATATATAAATATATATATGCATCTATTAACCACTGAACTCTATCTCTCTCCCCACCCCCGTATATCCTTCCCTTTCTCTCCACCTTTGTATCTGTTATCGCACCTGCATTATCAGCTTCCTGACTAGTTTGTACTCCTCACCCTTTTCTAATTAATCTTTTTACAGTTATGTAGCCCCCAGCTCATCAGTGGCATTTCTGCCTTGATCGGGGTGAAATGATTAAATATATATATATATATATATATATATATATATATATATATATATTTATTATGCTTTGAACCTGCGATCCCTAACAAAATAGGGGAAACCTTCAAATTATCTGGTGCAACTTAGACAGTTCGAACACATATGATTCCCCAGTATAATCGAAGTTAAATCTAGCCTTATATAACACAATTTTATAACAATAATGTAACAGTTAGGGTCGCAGTCAAAAACACACACACACACACACACACACACACACACACACACACACACACACACACACACACACACACACACACACACACACACGCACACACACATATATATATACATCTGCACAAATACATATGAAAGGTTATATGTAGAAAATTGTGCTGAAGTTGTATTTGAATATTGATAATTTTTCATAACTTCCTTCTTTTGATCATTTCACCCTAAGCAAGGCAATACTGTCACTATCATGCAAGAGCGTAGTGGAAGTGAAAGAAAATGAGAAAACTTATTTGAGGAGAAAGAACAAGGAGATGGAGATTACTGTTGCAGTTAACTTTTTGAGGATTGAGACTGCCAAGCTATCTATAATTCGCACGTTTCACAGATAATATGGCGGGGGGAAATGCTATTAAAAAACCACTTACGATTACATTTATAAAGTTCAACAAACCAAACAATGTGACATAGTTGCCGATCTAGTATTACACTTAAATTCATACAGTCGTGGTCGCAAAGAGGAAAGATCATTAGTATAATTGCCATGAAAGTATTTATAGCAATGAGTAAGGGGAGTCAATTTACGGCTATTGGAATAGTATTGAAATCGAGATTTCATGTCAGGTCAGATTATATTACAGGCTTTGCTTTGGACCTTGTCGAGAAGCTCGAGGTATGTTGCAGAAACACCACTCCAGATATGACAGAAATAGTTAATATACGAACGGAGAGTAAATTTATGAATGTGCAAAATGGATTCTAAAACAAGTGTCTGGTGAATGCAGTGAAGCAACCTTCCATACAATAGAGGCAGTCTTTGGTTCAACGCATTCACTAATTTTGTACACGAGTGAAAGTAATAGGAGACAAAGATTGATATTCATCTGAGGAATCATGCCTCAGTGAATATTTCACCACTTTACTGATATACGTGCATTTATTTTCATATTTATTGATTAATGTGTCTAGTTGCTTTTTCCCTCTGACGTCATTGTTTACTTATATTTAATATATCCTGAGGCGCAACAATCAACGTTGACATCGCCAACAGGCATGTTATTGTATCCCAATGCGACGGAAATATTTGTATTTATATTTATTTTCAAATATAACACAGAATCACTGGTAAATACGAATGAACTAAGTAAATCGATACCCACTTTTCATCATTTCTTTAATAAAATGTTTAATATCATTTTGTCATATTTCTTACGATACTGTCTAATATTTTTACTAGCAATTTTCTTTGTCTCCTTCTCATCATCTTTACTCATAAATATATATATGTTAACACACACACACACACATTCGGATCTTTTCACTTTTCCTTATTCTTTTTTTTCAATTGGAGTAGATAGACTGAACTATCGCCCGGTACACACTCCACCCACATCTATTGAACAGGTGTAGAGGCTCATCCCTTGTTCTCTGTTTAGGATGTGGTTTCCGGTTTTCTCTTTTCCAATCTTTTCACTTTTCCTTATTTTTTTTTTTCAGTTGGAGTAGACAGACTGAACTATGATTAAAAAAAAATTAAAAAGAAAATATATATAAAAGGCAATCTGTGAGTCTGTGTGTGACTGTTTCCTATACACGCCTTTATTTTTAAGATAGGCCATTCAAACTTTCTAGGGACACATATCTACAGGGAAGCCAGATCGACACATACTTTTTGAGTTTAATTTCAGCAATTTTTTCATTCGCACTTTTTGGCCAATGGTGAAGATTGTTTACATTTGCTCTCTAAAACATAAGATCTAAGATGGTTGCTAGATTATGTTAAAGAAATCAAATCAAACGTGTCAAACACGATTTTAAAAAATGAGCCTTAATATTTAATTTTTATTACGACGTTTTAAAAATTTTTTGGTCAACAAAATATTGTAAAATTTTTTCCCCGTAATTTTGAAACAAAATAAAATATTTATTTAAAAAAGTGCTTTTTCAAACAAAAACAAAATATGTAAAAAATAAGAGGGTATATTTTCGTTTTAGGACCCGAAGGCTAATATGCCTTCAAATATTTCCAAAATAGTCTTAGCAAATGTACATGCTGAACTCAAATCAGTAATTAGATATTGAAGAAACCGACCTTTTTTGATGTTAACGAACATAAAAAAAAATCAGACTTCTCTCTCTTATTGTCAGCCATTACTAGCTTAGTGAGAGCCATTCGCTGCAGAACGGTTTTCGGCGTAGGATGAAAATTTGGGCCTATTTACTTCCTTTACAGAAAAGTCCTTGCAGAAATTTGTATGCTTTTTTTTTCGTCACTTAATTTTCAAAGAAAGTTATTGACATTGAAACTAGTAAAAAAAAATAAGTTATTTGCGTGTATACAAAGTTATTTGTGTATTTTTGCGTATCTAAGAATATTAGCTTTCGGGTCCTAAAACGAAAATTTACCATGTCTATATTTTTAAATATTTTTCAAAAATTTCAAAAATTTATTTAGTCAACAAAAAATGTAAATATTTTCCCCCGTAGTTTTGAAACAAAAACAAACACAATGTTGTTTACAATGTCACGCAAGACTCATGTTTACGCAAAACAAAAGAAAGTTTTTTTAACGGAATTTTTTAACAATTTTTAATTAAAAAGTTTTTATATAATTATGTTTTTTATATAACTGAGTTTTAAAGTGAGGCGGCGATTACAAGCCATTGGAAATCGTATCACGCTGCATTAATTATCTAATTAAAAATGTTCATAGTTGCACGGGCAACGCTGGGCTATGATGCTAGTATATATATATATATATATATATATATATATATATAGTAAAGTTTTGTAATTTGCTTGAAGCATTGTGTAAAATAGGTATATGGTTAAAGAAGTTTTTGGGTATTACCTATATATTTAACATTAATATTTCGGGATCAAAATCTGATCTCAGAATGGCAGAGAATCGTGTGTCTGTCCGAGTGTGTTCCTGGCCTTTCATTCTTGGAAAGACCGGAAACATACTATGAGGTCAATTGTTTTGATTTTTTTATAATATATAATGAGTTTAATTTGATTATTACTATCCGCTGGTTTAACATTTCTAGGTATTATATTTTTGACAGTTTTTTCATCTTGTTTGTAATCATTATGTATTTGGTTGCAATACTATAAGTTAATAGTGTTATGTTTATTTTGATGTAAACTATTATTATTAATATTATCAATATTGTTAGAGCTATAGTTAATTTGTTGAGATACATTTTAATTTGTTGATCAATAACGGAGTTACAAAATCCATTATTGACAAGAGTTTGCTTAATGTTGTTTAATTCTTTATAAAATATAGATTTGGATGAAGATATCATTTGTGTGCGTTGAATTAAGTTTTTTATAACAGCTAACTCATATCGTTGGGTGCATTCACTATTATAATTAAGAAGACACCAGTTTATGTAGTTGGTTCCCTATATAGAGAAGTAGTAAATCTATGTGTTCTAGAATCAATGAATACATAAAGGAATGGGATTTTGTTATTAATATTATGTTCTAATGTGAATTTGAGGACGGAGCGACTTTCAAATTTGTATTTAAGATGTGTAATTTGATCGATATTCTTAGCTAAAACAAAAATGTCGTCTATGTATCTTACATATATAGAGGGCTTATTGTTGTCATTAATTATTTTATTTTCTAAATTTGCCATATAATAATTAGAAAAGGGATCGTGAAAGAGTACTTGTGTGGTGCATGCTAATAATAGTTTTTAAAAAAAATAGTATATATATATAAGTTAGCTGTTATAAAAAACTTAATTCAACGCACACAAATGATATCTTTTTCCAAATCTATATTTTATAAAGAATTACACAAAATTAAGCAAACTCTTGTCAATAATGGATTTTGTAACTCTGTTATTGATCAACAAATTAAAATGTATCTCAACAAAGTTAACAATAGCTCTAACAATATTGATAATATTGATTGATGGGAGAGTAACATGATTGTACACGTCACGGATAATGATGTCAATCGTTTCATGGACGGGAATATTAGTGAATACGTTTTGGACACACAAAGATGCAATTATTTGATTCTTAGGTTTTACGGAATGGAGAATCTGTAAAACTTCGTCCGTGGAATTAATACTATATTTACCAGGAAGGTAGGGAGTAATTAGTTTGCTAAGTGTTTTGGAAAGGTCGTAAATTGCTGTGGGTATTTGAGAAATGATAGGTTGGAGGGGATGATCCTTTTTATGGATTTTTACATTTCCATAATGGTAGCCGGGCTGATAGTCACCTATAATCTTTTGAAGTTCATAGGATCCTATTTCAGAATTGTTTGCAGTAATAAGTTTATTAATGTTTTTTTTAAGTTGGGTGGTTTTATTACTACTTAATTTTTTAAATTTATTGTAATCGTCCAGAATGGCCTGTAATTTGGAATGATATTCCTGTTTGTTTAAAATAAAAAATGTATTGGTTTTGTTGGCACGTCGGATAACAATGTTTATCGGCACGTTGGAGAATGTTTTTATTTTCAACTGAAATTAAAGCCAAAATACGACGTTTAGAACGGCTCATGATTAAACATAATAGACATTCATAGTCTCTTATATTTAACAGTATATGTTTAGAATATATATATAAAGAATCAAAAGAAAAACTTTATTTTTCTTGCCTACGCGTTTCGTCCGTGAAGAACTTCAAGTGTAAGTGTTCATAAGATTAAATGAAAATATTAAACATTTAAAGAAACATCGTTCATGTTTTAAAAAAAATACATTTTGTGTGCAGTACAATGCTATGCTATGAGATGTTAAGGATAGATTGAAATACACTGGTTCCTATGGATTGTTTAAAAATTTTATTGCGGATGTTGGTCTGGGAAGGTATCGTTTCCATTAGGTTTGGTGAGATTTGGAAACAACAGTGAGGCAGATTAATATTTTGATAACATGTAATAGTAGCGCTATCGGGAAAATTTCTTCGGAGTAAATTGTTTTCTCCTTTGATGAAGTCAAAATGGTAGTCGAATTTATTTCTCTGATGTACAAGTGAAGTAACTAAATTATAATTTATGTGGTCTATTATGTGTTCATAGGTACTTATTGAAATAACTGGTTATTTTCTCGTTGTACTGTAAGGGACTGTTTTAAGAACTCATTTGTGCATGCCTTCAGCCGATTTATTGTTATCCTGGTTTTGTTTTAGAACTGACTATGTCTAAAAGAGTGTTCGAAGTTCTAGTGACTAATTGAAAGTTGTTTAGGTGAGATTACATATATATATATATATATATATATATATATATATATATTTGTAGATATGCATGCATATCTATATATAAGTATCTATACACACACGCACACACACACACACACACACACACATATATATATATATATATGGATAAAGAAATATATTTATCTATGTGTTTGTTTATATATATATATATATATATATATATATATATATATACTAGCAGTATAGCCCGGCGTTGCTCGAGTGTAATGAAAGCTTTAAAACTAATCCATGGTCCTGGAGTTCAGACTCTTTGGACGTTGGCACGAAAGACTAAAAAGCAATAGTTGTTTCCAGTTCAAGCGAAACCATAGACTGAAAGAAAAATGAATGGATGTAAGTCAAATTTTGATTTCCTGGTATCGATATCATATGAGTTTTTTCGCCGTAAACTGAATGTTGAAGGCTAAATAAGTCCTCTGACTATTTGAGACTAAGAACTTCAATTATACCTACTTAGAGCCAAACCCGAAGCAAAAACTAAAATAAAAGGGCTGAAAAAAAATACAGACATACAGGCAGATAAACAGACACACAGACAAATATATTGCTTTTTATATATATTATCGATTTTCTGCCCTATTGTAAGAACTGCAACCTTGAAATTTCTGAATATCTTTTTCTTATTTCTTTGTCAATGAGTGTATGAAATTTGATTAAAATCGGACCACTCCATCTATAACCCGATATTGTCGATTATCAATTTTCGATATTTATCGGGGGTACCTCGACACAAAATCTAGCTAAGAATACTCGCAGACGCTTATAGTACAACTGTGTAAATTTTCAAGAAAATCGCTTCAGCCGTTTCGGAGTCTATAGGTAACGGATACACACACAGACACACACACACAGACAAAGTTCCATTTATAAATAAGTTTAGATATGTGTGTGTGTATGTATGTGCTATATTTTGTATTACTTCTAATAAAAAATTGAACTCCATTTAAATCATGCACTTTTAATTGGACAATGTTCACTTCATTGTATCTCTAAATCAATTTTCCCACTGTATCTCCAAAACTGCGATGGAACAAACATTAAGCCTCAAAAAATGTCACTTGTTAATCATTTTGTCGAATATCCTTCCGGATGTATTTAAACATTTTAAATGTTTTTACTGCCTATGTTTGTATGTCATATTATTCGATCCAGTGTAAACAAATGCCGAAATTTTCTATGGTTACATCTACATATATATAATCAGTCAGTGAAGTGTCATACGTGATACACGCTTGGGCGATCTTGTCTCGAAAAAGACATGACTGACTCTGCAGAAGTCTATCCCGCAGTAGGTTATTTTAGTTTGGCATGGCGAAGGGGCATTCCAGAAGTTGAGTAACGTATTAAGAAACATGACAATTTCGATAGAAACAAAGAGGAGAGTACTGGATTGTTATGTGATGTCAGTTCTTCAATATGGCAGTGAATGTTGGACAAAATCATCGGAGATAAAGGAAAAACTTTAAGCAACTGAAATGAGGTTCTACAGAAGGATGCTGCGGACATCATGGATCGAGCATGTGAGCAATGATGAGATCTTAAAAATGATGGAAACGAAAAGGAAATTAATATTGATCATCAGGAAGAGACAACTGAAGTTCCTGGGATATGCAATGAGGAAGGAGAGCTTGGAGAACCTGATTCTAACACGCCAGATAGAGGAAAAAAGAGACAGGGGAAAGCAGTGGATAACATATTTGAAGAACCTGATCAGGTGGATGACGGAACGAAGGTTGTGTAGTGTAACAGGAGAAAGCGTGCTAAGAGCTACCAGGGATAAGGCGATGAGGAAAGCCTTTATCGCCTACGTCATGGAAGAACAAGGTTCAAAAAGAAGAATAAAATGAATGTTGCCATTAGTTTATGCGATAGACTGGTTGCTAGCCAAGGCTATAGTATCCAATCTGTTCTGTTATTTAATCTATAACTGGAGAGAAGAGACGGATTAATACCCTTCCAAACGTATTTACTCCTAAGTGAATGCAAGTAATTCAACTGTACCAGAACGCACATCCGAAAAGTTCACAAATTGTCAACAGACACTTGCTGCTTATTGTAGACACCCTTCAATACAACACCTCATTTGATACTACTCTACTTGTTTTGAAAGAACTATCTTAGATCTCATTTATTAGGGAATTTAATAACCGTAAGTTATAAAATTCAGATGTGCGTTGAAAACAAAAATCGAGGGCGATAATTTAAACGAGCAAATATTTGCATTTCAAAGCTATTCAGAGTACAGAAAGACGGGAAATTCTCATTGGAAACAAAGAGAGTACTGGATTGCCATGTGATATCTGTCCTTCTATATGGTAGTGAATGTTGGACGATCTCGTCAAGAATGAAGGAGAGGATTGAGGCGACATAGATGTGGTTTCACAGAAGGATCACGAGGATACCATGGACTGAGCACGTGACTAAAGATCAGGTGTTGGAGAGTATGGAAATGAAGAGAAAACTCATACTTGACATAAGGAAGAGATAGACGAGAATTCTCGGACATTTACTGAGGAATGAAGGCCTGGATAATTTAATACTCACAGGGCATACAGAGATTAAGAGAGACAGGGGAAAGCAGAACCAGACGTACTTGATAGGCCTAAGCAAATGGATGACAGAGCGGGGTTTGGAAGAGATACCAAGAGGAAGAATATTGAGAGTGACAAGAGACAGAGCCAAGTGGAAGTTCATGATCGCCTACGTCCTGAGAGGACACGGTACATTAGGTAGAAGAAGAAGAAAATGAAGAAGAAGAAGAAGAAGAAGAAGAAGAATATTCCGAATCATGTGCAAAATTTAAACATTTTCATTTCTCTATCAACGTGTACAGAATCTTTAATATCGCACCTACCAATCTGACGCAGGAAATGAAAAACGGTCTGTGCTTGTGACAGTAGCTGCCAGTCATATTGACAAAGAGATAACCAGCTTGAAAATCGGCATGTATACAGTTAGAGGAACATTTTTGTTTTCACACACGCACACACACACACACACACACACACACACACACACACACACACACACACACACACACACACACGCACACACATATATATATATATATATATATATATATATATATATATGATGTGTTTTTAAGCAGAAATCCCACTTTTGTTAGCCAACAAGGAAAGTATATAAAATACCTAACCATAGCATATTTTATATCATTTTAAAGGAAGCTTGAATGTATATGTCAGGGCTTAATTAAATTAATTTTACATTGTTGGGCTACCGAAAATTCATATGTATGGTGTCACATTATGACCCATGCTATCCATGATTCTGTATTTAGAAAGGCTTCTTTTTTGGGACTATATACACGTTGGGACTCTTTTTGTCCACGACAACGTAAAATTAATACAATTAAGACCCTGACTTACAGAGCCCTTAAGATTTGATTCCTTCCTCTGCGGTGAAACGTATTTTATTAAGATGACACTTTCTAAAAATGGATATCCGCTGCACGTTTTAGATTCTGTTATTCGTTATGTCATCATGGGGAAGATAAATATTATTAAAATAATTCCAGTTTACTTGCGTCTTCCCTTTATTGGTTCAGAAGTTGTCTTTATCTAGGCTGATTCCGATATATGTTAGCAAATGTTATTTTTCTGCTAATGTTCTAGTAATATTTAGAACTCGACCAAATCTTTCTTCCATTCGTAAGAATGTCCTCCCCTCATCATGTTAATTCAGTAATTTACAAATATTAATATATTTGTGGAGACGATTACATAGGGAGAACGTCTCAGCGGTTGGATTGTAGAATAAAACATTTACCTCCTATAATTTTGAATCCGGCTGCTAGCAGTGGCCAACTTGTTAATACATCCGGATCGTTCGTTAGACAGCATGTTATAAATAGCAGAAATGGGAACCATTTCTCTATTTTATCACGGTCCTACTCTTTATATTTAAAGGTGATAGCGTCTCTAATATCAAATTCCGCAAACCTTCCTTCTGCAAATATATATATATATATATATATATATATATATATATATATATATATAAATTATATATATATATATATAAATTATATATACATATATATAAATTATATATACATATCAAATATCATACAATAGCATCATACTCCTAAATTCATCGCCTTGTTTATAATAATTTTTTTTTAAAATTGTACAAGGTGGAACATCCTATACATTTGTCAAGCACAGAAAATGCTCACGCTCACTCGCTGGTATTCCCTTTCATCTCTGCTTTCCAATTTGACCAACACTAATTCAGTAGGAGAGAGGTCAGGAGATTAAGGTGGCAAAGTTATAATTTCCAAGATGTTGTTCACTTTCTTGGGGTCGATGTAATTCTGATATCATTTACAAGAGTAATTTTTTGTCGTTGCCTTGGTGAAATGTTAATTGTAATCAAGTTATGCGTAAGCCAGATGGCACACCATGACATTGCTATAGCGAATGATATTTTCTTTTTGCATGATTCTCCTTGACCTTAAAATATCCAGCCCTCTCTCATACCAACCTGCAGGAACTTCTACACCATAACAGATTCACCACCAAACTTCATATGGATCATTTAGTCATCAATGTTTTCTTTTACTATCCACAAAAAGTTCAAATTTGAACTCGTCATTATCACTGACACGCCCAATCTATCTTCCTACATTTCTAAATTGTCGGTTTATATTCTTATTATACGCGCCGGTGGTCAAAAGGGAATTCGAATTAAGATATGTAAGTGAATCATATTGAGAGAGTAATTTCTTCCACAGGGAAGGATGTTCTCCCTCTATATCATAATTGTTCTTTAATTTATGTTTATATGTAGTTGTGTATTGCACTACATACGGAAAATTAAACAAAGATTAGATGCCAGAATTAAATAATACGTACCTACAAAATCCGTAATTTGAACTATTCTTCGTCAGACATATTGCTGATATTGCAGAATACCTTATAAATATCCATAATTGTGCTGCTAACTTCAGTGAAGACGCGTTCTCAATCCTAAGTACGCCCCACTCAAGCTACTTTAAAGTGTTGGAGGCCATTTATATCCCATCATTCTGTGGTAACAGAAGGAACATATATTTGGCCTCCAACACATTTGTATGTAGAATTTTTTCTCTTTCTTCCCCTTACACCCTGTTCTGTTTTTAAATAATTATTTATTCACCCCGATTTAGCTCTTATGAGCGAGGTGCAAAACCGTTTAGTTAGCCCATTTTTCAGTTTTGTTTTTTTAATATTATCATGATGGGTGGTAATAATAAAAATAATTTTTTATCTATTCACACACATATATATATATATATATATATATATATATATATATATATATGTCCACTCTTTGAATATCCAAATTATATGTGTTTTTTCCCATAACTGTCTTTTCGTCTCCCAGTCTTTCGGTGAATTAATGCTCAATATATTCTGCACAGAAACGCTTAATTCCAGTATTACAATTATTATTTTCAACTGTAATTATTAAATGCTTGATCAGTAATTACTTTCATCCTAATTGTTCTGAATTGCTCTTCATCTTAATCTTTAATTAAGCTTCTCAAGTGAGATGAAAGGAAAATTTGAATGCAACTACTAGTCCAATATAAATATGGAATGAGCTGATATGATGCAATAAAAATCAAACAAACGTAATACTTCTAAAGAATATGACTAAATTTTTGTTGCTGCTGGGATATGCAGATGGTTTAATGGATAGTGGCTCGGAATGAGAATTCGGAAGTCGGATTTCGAATTTCAAACGAGTTCAGACTTACACGCAATTTATCATATAGTATAAAATTACCATATTTAAAATATATTAATGTAGTATTTATGGGGGGGATAAAAGAATTATTCTCTCAATACGGAAACGTGTTTCAGCTTTAAACAAGCCACAACAAGGTTTTATACCGTGAAGAAAAATTCGACCTTTAGCTTTTAATGCATTTCTATTTATCATAATAGAGTTATGCAGATCTGAGAATAGCCTTTATACAGAGACTCCGAAATCAATGTACTGGAACGGATATTTCCACTTAAACTCAAATTATTCATATGGTAATTAAATGTAGGAGAAAAAAAGACTCTTAGGAAACGTTTTTTTTTTATTTATAAATATCATTGGGGAAATGTTCAAAATTTTTTTTCAAGTAAACACGATGACGGATGTATTAGAAAAAATTTCTTTCGATATTCCCAATGTATGCATCACTGCTCACAGAGAAATTCATATTAAAATATGTCATTGAAACATTTTTGTTATTCAGGTCAGCCTACACACACACACACACACACACACACACACATATATATATATATATATATATATATATATATATATATATCATTCGATATAGCAATGTCATGGTGTGCCATATGTTTTACGCATAACTAGATGACAATTAACACTTCACCAAGACGACGACGACAAAAAATTACTCTTGTAAATGATGTCAGAATTACATCGACCCCAAGAAAACGTACAAAAATTTTGGAAATTATAACTTTGCCTTCTCAATCTCCTGACCTCTCTCTGGCTGAATTAGTGTTGATCAAATTGGAAAGCAGAGATAAAAGAGAATACCAATGAGTGAGCGTAAGCATTTTCAGTGCTTCACAAATGTTTAGGATGTTCCACCTTCTACATTTTTTTAAATTGTAGTAAAGAAGACAAAAACTTTAGGAGTATGATAATATTGTATGATATTTGATATATATATATATATATGTGTGTGTGTGTGTGTGTGTGTGTGTGTGTGTGTGTGTGTGTGTGTGTTTCCAGAAGGAAGGCTTGCGGGATTTGATGTATAAAGACACTATATATATGTACATATACCCCTCTTCTCCTCTTTCTTCTTCCTTTTCTTCTTTCTTTTTTTTTTCCACTTTTCTTCTCTTTCTCTTTTCTTTTTTTTCATTTTCTCTCCTTCTTTTTTATATATTCAAGTTTGGAGTATAATTGTATTTAGGCGAAGTTATTTCAATAAATCTAAATTTGTATTTTTTGTGAAGTAAATGCAAATTAGCGTTTTATCAGTTTTTTTGTATAAAGTTGTATGTTTAATCTTAATTTTAAGTTTAGAGGGTCGTTTTTTTCTTTTAATTTTTTTTTATATCTTCTTTTTTCTATAAATTATCGTTTGGAATCTTATTTATTTCTTTTAATTTTTTATATATTTTATTTATTTAGATATTTTTGCGGGCATTAGATATTATTTTAAGGATTTATTACATCGATTTTTCTGTAGCATTTTTTATCTTTTATAATAATAAAAATATTTATTCAAATTCCCAGTATTTTTGTGGGGTGATTGTAGGGTTAGATCTTACGTGGGCTTACAGTTTATTTTTGTGTATGATATAATTATTCAGAAGTAGTATATTTAATCTTGATTTTGAATATATGAATTTTGATTCTTTTTCAAGTTTGGGAGCCATTTATTTAATTTTGATTTTTCTAGTACGGAATAGTTTTGTATTTAAGTAAGGTTATTAGTGTAGGCTTTAGTGATAGACCTTCCTTTAAGGATTTATTGGGTCGATTTTTTTCTATAGCATTTTTTATCTTTTATAATGAGGATATCAATCGAACTCTTTGTATTTCCTAGCATGATTGTAGGGTTAAGTCCCTAATGTGCTTGCAGCTTACTATGGTTTCGTGCCTGTGATTTAAGAGCTTGTTACTATTTATATATTTAAGGATCTCTTTTTTTTCTTGAAAGCAAAGAAAGCATACCAAAAAATATAGAAAAATAGACATAGAACATAAAAATCACATAGACAGAATAAACCCGGAATATAAATTAATTACAGACAAACTGAAAATAAGTGACCGAGTCCCCAAAATAGCAACGAAAGAAGCATATGTACTGTTGGAGGATCACAAGCCTGATTTTCACAGCAAATTACCCACAAGGATAATTAACCCGACCAAATCTGAAATAGCTAGGATAAGTAAAACAATATTGAAAAGATTCAACAAACAGATAAAAAACAAAATTAAACTAACGCAGTGGAAATGTATGGTAGACGTAATCGAGTGGTTTGAAAAAATTGGTGGAAAAAATAAAGGCACTTTTTTGCAATTTGACATTGTGGACTTCTACCCATCAATTTCGGAGAACCTATTCAGCCTCGCGCTAGAGTTTGCTGAGTTCTACTCGGACATCACAGAGGATGAGATCAGAATTATCCGGAGCTGCAGGAAATCAGTTATAATCAACAACAACGAACAGTGGACTAAGAACTCAAAGGAAAACTTTGATTTATCAATGGGTGCACTTGATTCTGCAGAAGCTTCGGATCTAAACGGATTATTCTTACTGTACAAATTAACTGCACATAAGGAAATAGAAACGAGCAGGATAGGACTGTATAGGGACGACGGACTGATGATAATTGATAAATCTACTGGAGGTAAGGTTGATAAAACCAGAAAATTAATCCATAGACTCTTTAAATCCTTTGGCCTTAACGTAGCAATTAACCACAACATCAAGCAAGTAGACTTTCTAGACATAACATTAGACCTAGTATCGAACACATTCCAACGTTACATGAAAAACAACGCTAACCCAATATATATAAACCCCAACTCTAATCACCCACCATCCATTATTAAGCACATCCCATCATCAGTTGAACGTCGCATTAACACACACTCATCCAACAAAGAGATATTTGATAAGCACAAGGTAATTTATAATAGAATCCTTAATGAAAGCGGATATAAATCATCAAAAATCAGTTTTGTGGAAAAATTCGAAAGTCCAAAAAGCAGAAATAGAAGCAGGAAAATAATGTGGTATAACCCTCCATTCAACCAATCAGTTAATTTCAAGCTGGGACATAAATTTCGTAAATTAATAGAGAAGCACTTTCCCAAAAATATACCTCTAAGCAAAATCTTTAATAAAGATACCATAAAATTAAGCTATAGCTGTTCTAATAATCTAGAAAAAATAATCAAAATACATAACACAAAAATATTAAAAATACACAGCAAAAATAAATCCAACACTAATACAAGTCCGTCCCATGACAACAACCTCTGTAACTGTAGAAACCCCAATCCATGCCCATGGCCAATATATGTCTGACGAAATCTCTGATATATACGTGTTCGATTTCATCCTTAGAAAATCCTAAAGATGAAAAAATATATATTGGGAATACCATGAACGTATTTAAAAAGCGCTTTTACAATCACCTCTCCTCCTTCAATAACAAAGAAAAACAAAACATGACATCTCTCTCCAAACATTTTTGGAAATTAAAAAACGAAAATAAAACACATAAGGTCAAATGGAAAATTCTCAAAAAAGCAAGAACAACAAAATCTATAAAAGAACCATGCTTTCTTTGCCTTCAAGAAAAAATAGAAATCCTTAAATATATAAATAGTAACAAGCTCTTAAATCACAGACACGAAACCACAGTAAACTGCAAGGACATTAGGGACTTAACCCTACAATCATGGAAAGAAATACAAAGAGTTCGATTGATATCCTCATTATAAAAGATAAAAAATGCTATAGAAAAACATCAATCCAATAAATCCTTAAAGGAAGGTCTATCACTAAAGCCTACACCAATAACCTTACTTAACACAATAACCTTACTTAAATACAAAAATATTCCGTACTAGAAAAATCAAAATTAAATAAATGGCTCCCAAACTTGAAAAAGAATCAAAATTCATATATTCAAAATCAAGATTAAATATACTACTTCAGAATAATTATATCATACACAAAAACAAACTGTAAGCACACGTAAGATCTAACCCTTCAAACACCCCAAAAAATACTGGGAATTTGAATAAATATTTTTATTATTATAAAAGATAAAAAATGCTACAGAAATATAGGTGTAATAAATCCTTAAAATAAGATCTAATGCCCGCAAAAATATCTAAATAAATAAAATATATAAAAAATTAAAAGAAATAAATGAGATTCCAAACGATAATTTATAGAAAAAAGAAGATATAAAACAAAATTAAAAGAAAAAAACGACCCTCTAAACTTAAAATTAAGATTAAACATACAACTTTATACAAAAAAAACTGATAAAACGCTAATTTGCATTTACTTCCCAAAAAATACAAATTTAGTTGTCTTGAAATAACTTCGCCATATACAGTTATACTCCAAACTTGAATATATAAAAAAAAGAAGGAGAGAAGAAGAAAAAAAAGAAAGAAAAAGAGAAAGAGAAGAAAAGGGGAAAGAAAGAAAAAAGAAAAGGAAGGAAGAAAGAGAAGAGGGGTATATGCGTATATATATATATATATATGTGTGTGTGTGTGTGTGTGTGTGTGTGTGTGTGTGTGTGTATTTAAGAAGAACCCTATAAAATAAAAAAATATTCCATACCGTAAAAATCTAAATTGGAAAGAAAAGACACCCCACTCCTATCACGTCTATGAAAACTAGACACAGAATCAAAGTAAATACATCATTAGGTCCACTAACAGCAGATATCAACCAATTAAACGATAGCCAACCATAAAAATGACCACTCAACACTGCCCTCTTAGAAATCCTAACCAAAATATATACCCAACCGATAAAAAGATAAAACATACATTCCAACAGATAATACCATTAATCAACAATTTCACACTTACACACCAAATTCCTCAAAAGTCTAACTGTCAAAACGAGACATTCACTTAATTACCAATAACCCCAACCAACCCCCACGACAACAACGGACCAAAAATAAACAGAGAATGATTACAAAACTTTATTTCCCCCGAAGAGGTGTTTAAATCCAAACATTGAAACAACCATATGATTGTAGGGAAGAGGACATATATAGAAGAAATTATGTACATGTTCTAAAACATAATTTATAATAAATATTCACTGCTTTATACATTATATATCGAGCACTGTTTTAAATTAATGTTTTGGACGGAAAAAAATTTTCTTTTTTCTCTCCTCATTCTATACTCACTAGGATATATATATATATATATATATATATATATATATATATGTGTGTGTGTGTGTGTGTGTGTGTGTATGAGTGAGTGAGTGAGTGAGTGAGTGAGTGAGTGAGTGAGTGAGTGAGATAGATAAAAACAAATACCGTTTAAATTAAACAAAGCGTCTTGCCAAATACGAATATCATCTAATTCATATTTGATGTAATATATATAATTACTTTCAATAACATTTCCTCCCCACAAAAAATCTGCCTATATATTGGTGGTGTTTTTGCTTCCATTTTTCTACAATTCTTAGAGTCCTGGCCATTCAAGCACATCATATCTGCATACTGAAATGACGTCCTTGTATTTTATCCTCAAGATACTAACCTAACTAAACATTGTATTGAAACGCAATGTGCTTGAACCCACCATCGAATTTACACACAAATTTAAAACAAAAACCTTTCTATCTTTCCCCGACAACTTATTAATACACAACAATGATTTGATTGTTTACGGCTATATCCTGTTGAATACACCGGTTCTCGTCCGATCACCGAAGTTAAGCTACATCGAGCCTGGGCTGTACTTACATGGGTGACCATTTGGGAATACCAGTAGCTGTTACCGTAAGGACCAAGAATAGTTGGTGGTTGGACGCAGAGCTGAAAACCCTGCCCCATAAAAAACAGATTGTTACTGAAACAGTAACAAAAAGTTCTTGCCCTACACATCATTGGGTGTAAAAGGGTATGATGAATGATTCGATTAGATTTTAAAAGTTATCTAAACATCTTATTAATTTCTATTCCCAACACAATCAGGTAATAAAATATTTAATAATTACAGGATTTTAACTTGAAATCAAGAAATTCTGAATATCTAATTGAAGAAGAGAAACATATTGAGAAAACATCAAAACTTGTCAACGCCATTTTATCCTCAAAGCTAAAAAAGATATCACAAAATTCAAAAATTCCCACATAATCGAATATTTTAAACAAAACTACTCAAATATCGTAATGTTATCTTCCAAAAACCTTTCAAGTAAACTCGAAAACAATTTAGTCATCTCTAACACTAGGATCGTTACAATCACCTGCAAAACAATCAGTGATATAACCCTGAAGGAAAATAAACCAAACATAATTTAAAATAGTGAAACTTATCAGATAAATGTCACGGGATATAAAACCCGCATCTATGAACGTAAAAGTCTTACGTTTAGAGAGAATTTGTAACTCGGATGTTTTACACTGAATCGAAGTGGGCCTAACTTTGGTTTCTCTGTTTCTAGTCTAATAAAAAGAAAACACAATTTTTAGGAAAAACTATATCGAAGACATAATAATAGTATTGCTATTAAATATAAACACTTAACTAAAACGTTACATAACTTCGCCATATTTCTAGAGATTCGTTCTTCATGAATCTAACTTAAGTCTACCAATGACATAAAAATTAAATGAAAAATTATGATCATTTTCAGAAATGCACAAGAAATAATTTAATGAAAACTCCGATTAAAATAAGTTTATCACATCAAGCTGCATCTCGCTGATTTGCACAGTGGTAACGACAACAGATATCACACATGCTCGAAAATAAAAGATCTTAGCAAATACAAAATTATTGCAACATCCTGGTATTGACGTCAACTGGCATTCATCACACATACAAATACATGCATATCCTAACAAAAGTTACCGTCCAAAATAAACCTTGACAGACAAGCGTTTCTTTGCAAAAACACATATACATTATTACACGTTTTACTGTTCAAAATGTTCTACTCACATATATTTAAAAATTAAATTTTTCTTTAATTACACATGGCACGTTTCTGACCAATAAGAATGAACCGCAAATCATTTCATACCAGATTGCTTTGTCTCATTGTTTTTCTCGATTGCTGACGAAGCTTTAATAAAAAGGAAATCTGTTAGATTGAGATACGGTTCTTAATTGTTCATCATTTTATAATGTTGTTGGATTCCTGTATATAGTCAGTTTATCATATACATGAATACACACACACACACATATACTTAACATGACTATATATATATATATATATATATACAGTCATGTTTTACACACGTGTAAAAATCTTCTGGTCTAAATAAAAAAAGTGTTCAATATAGTATAAACAGAGCTATTAATTACATATATTAATAAATATACATAATATCTGCGTAGCTGGCAAAAGGATTTTATGCGTAACGCATTCATTCAAAACTGTTTTCAGCGATTTTGATTCAAGTCTTCTCTCTGGGTTATCTTGACTTTTTTTTTATAGATATACATTACTCAGAAATTAACCCCACTACATTCGTGTAAATGTTGGGAAACGTACAGTTTCCGGTTATTGGCTAGTTTAATGTTAAGTCTGTGCAGGGCTATTATTTTCTTATTGTCTCCACAAATATGTTTGGTCATTCATCGCATTTTAGAGCATAGGTTACGTTTTAGAGTTGCAGTTCCGATTTGTTTTTATTTCGAATGTAGATGTGTTTTCGAACTTGAATTGGTTTCCTTCTATTATTATGTTCTGTACCCCATACCATTTATTGTTGCATTTTCTGACACCCTGTGTTATCTGTTGCTCGAATCTTGATAAAATTAGTACGTTTTTTAAATTTTGGGGTTGATTTCTTTGTTTTTAATTATTTTAGTGATCTTTAAGATTTTCTTTCTTTTATTAATTTTGTTGTGTAATTCTATGCATCTTTTTATCGTTGTAAATAATCCTGGGCTGCTTTTGTAGTGTGTGGAGACGTATGTGTGAATGTTTTCTTCTTTTCCATGTGTTTCTTTTATTCAGCAAATATTCTAATGGCATTTCTCTTGACACTTGGAAAGCCTTGTGGAGTATGTATCCTCTTATTTGTAGTGTTCTTCGTAGTTTTTCTAGGTGCATGTTACGAAGAATTTCGTAAGCTACTATTGTGCAAATTCGTCTTGCTAGAGAGTAGGGAATGGATTTTAGACAACTTTTGGATTAGTGTCTCTTTAAATGGAGGTATTGTTGAGTGTTTGTGTGTTTTTGGTATATGTTTGTATTTACCATAAACCACACACACACACACACACACACACACACACACACATATATATATATATATATATATATATATATATATATATATATATATATATGCAACGGTCTTTATTAAAATGGATAAGATATCTCTCCCATAAGAAATAAAAGGAGCGATTCCAAAACAGTAGAGAAAATTCGAAATAAAATCATGTTTGAAAAGATATAGACATTGAACTGCTCAAAAGTCTGCGGCTTGAGTATGTAATTAAACGGATTAATTTCTCCTATAGAATAAAAAAGAAATGAAAATTAAATGTTATTTAAAAATACAGACAGTCACATCAAATGGAAATCAAAACCGTGTATATTAGTTCAGACGGAAAATACATTATTCCTTTGACTTCGTTCGTCGATCCGGTTAGAAAGCGAAGATAAAAGACAGGGGAAATTATGCAACCCCATAACTTAATCTGATAACTGAAAGAACAAGGGAAAATATGACTAGGAACTTGGAACAATTCCAAATACACTTCAGCCAGGATTGGAAAAACTGAAAATATAAAGGAGCTTTCAAACACTAGTCACCAATGCAGTGTTATTACAAGCGAAGAAAGAATACAGTGGTAAATATTGACGGTGGTAAAGGTTCCAAATGGAAGGAATGCCTTTTTATTTACTACAGAATCACAACATCAGAGCCAAATGTAAGAGGATTGGGAGATGAATATGCCAAAATATTGTTTGCTTTTTACAAAATAAAACAGATGAGCGGCAATCTACCATAACAACATCTGTCGTAAATGAGCTTAAGATTAATATTACTGAATTGTAAGTGTGGAAAAATTCTTCAATTGTGATTTATCAACATTGACTGAAGTTTTCCGGAAACCAAACTGTGGTTAGATTATTGATGAATTTCTTTTCTACGGTTTTTAATTAAGTCCTCTCATGCAAGAATCAAAACCTCTGAAACACAGGGGTTGCTTAGTTTGGATGTTGTTGTATCGTGGAGTGAAGAGAGACACAAAGAAGTGCAGATAACTACTTTATTAACAACCAAGAGTTATATACAATATTTACAGTCTATCGCAGGAGTAGGTATTACTTTCCGAAGCACGTGATAATGAAAACTTACGTGCTAAACGCATCTTGTCTTTTATACATCCTGGCAACCGGATGTCACACGGTACGAGCCACGACACAACAAAAGCACAAGAAAATAGATAAACGTCATTAAGGGTCAATAAAAGCAGAAGACTAATCAAATAGACAGAAGATAACGATCGGCATTGCATTCAAATTTCAAAGTTGGCGGGAAAGCATGGAACTGAAAGATAGTTCTACAAGCGAGAAGTGCGATAATAGAACTATTAACATAGAACTTTACTGGTTATATGCAGTCAGTTCATCTAGGAATTGATGAGATTTTGCCGCCAATCTAGTATTGGGCTTAAATTCTTAATGAATACGTTCCATTCTAACACTTACCTTGAAATTATTTATGAAAAAAAATCAAAGCGAAGCTACATTACGGCGGTGAGAAAGTGACTAAAGCCAGGTCAGGATAAATATTGCTGATTTTTCTTTTGATTTTATCAAGAATGTCTAAATATACAGCACGATTACTGGATTGTATACTGCACCAATATCAAATCATGGAAGAATACTAGAGTTATAAGTATGTAAGATAAATCCGGGAGAAAGAATTGTCTAGTACAGTACAATGAACCGACTTTCTTAGCACTACATGCAACTACAAGCTTACAGCACCAGCTATTCCCAAACTGTCACTTATCTAGTTACTGAGCAGGCTTGATGTTTCTTAGCTTCGGTCATCGTTCGGAAACCGGTGTTTCATCGTGATGAGGCCATAGGCCTTGTTATCAAAAGAATGTATGACTTCTTTAAAAATAATTGTTTTAATTGTTTTGTTTTTTTTACAATTATGTTCGCCCTATACAAGTCTAACTCTTGTATCGCAACGGCGTTATTGCATTGTTCTGGGAGAAAATGTTTAAAAAAGAAGCGTAAAACAATTCCCCCAGAAAATGAATCAAATATATACCTGGCCAATATTTACCTTTTATGTCAAATATAAAGCCGGAAAGGCTGTATATCACTGAACACTGTTTACCCATAAGCTAAAATATAATTCGAGCAAACATAATTTAAAATGTGACAAATGCTTACCTGAAGAATTTAATATAATCTTTGTTAACCTTTACCTCAAATGGCCCAAGTCGAAATAGATCAATGAGCTAAAACTGAAGTATAATAAAATGTTTCAACATTACATGGCTCAGCATGTGTTGAGATGATACCATCTAATGAAACAACATGTGTCTTATTAATCTTAGCATAGTTCACCCAATGTCTTTTTCTTATCGTTTTAACTGTTTGCCATTGTATAATTCAAAGACGACAAAAGCTGTGATAGTAACTGGTATGGTGCAAAAACTAGTCACATCGCGGTGGACTCCTTTGGAACCCTCCTCTGGTTAAGGTAGTTCCTTTTTGTGTACCTAGTTAATGGGAATGAATGTGATACCTAGCTTGTCCCCGGTATTGTCTTTTATCATGATCCAAGTCGAGATTCCCAATTTCCCCAGTTTTTATTTTTGTCCCGTTTTACCTCGTTTGAGTCAGGGTTATATTCTCCCCATCCATTTTATTTTCTCCTCTCCGCTCCCTGTAGAAAGATTGCTCTTGATTTTTGCCACTTAAGTATATATTTTGTATCCATCAGGTTAGCTCTACTGAAAAGTTTCACCATATATTTGTATATGTTATTGAGACGTTTTGAGCTAGTAACTGAATGTTAAACGAGAGCAGTTTTGTTTTGGAGGTATTAACACTAACAAGACTTTTCAAGACCCAATTAATTACTGACTGGAGGTCCTTTTCAAGAGCAGTTACCATGTTATTTGTCTAGCTTTGACGGATTTCTTACTGAGACGGTAGTGATTGGTAGTATGATCTGTATAAATGCCTAATTAGGAAGTGATTACACCCAAAAAAGATCATTGCTGAAGATCAGAAACAGCGCAGAACCGAAAATTGACCCTTGGGGGACGCCTGAGTTTGTGTGAAAGAATCTGGAAGCATGCTTGTTCAAAACAACATTCATTTCATGTTTTGATATCAACAATTGTATTAAATCGAACAATTGGCCTGCAGTAGTATAAACATGGAATTTCCCAAGAAAACCAGCGTATCAGACCCTGTCAAATGCTTTCGCAATATATAGAACCACAGTTCGCAAGAGCTTGTTATATATATTCAGTTATGGCCATTAGAAAATGTGATAAACCTGGCGAATCGGACGCCATATTGTTTATCAAAACGTGAGACGTGAGATACTTTAGCATTGATTAGTGTCTTGAATGCTTGACGAAAAATTGGTAATAGAATAATTGGCCAATAGTGGGGTCAGAGGGTTCCCATAATTCTTATAAACAGAAACTACAGAAGAGGACTTCTAACAATCTGTAAAGCAGGAAACAATGTGGTGATAATTGTAGAACTTTCAACCGAATGGAGCCAGGTCGCTGGTAGATTTTAAGAACTACGGCTTAGATGCCATGACTTTCTCTAGCTTTATGGAAGTCTTTTTTAAAAAAGATGGCCAAGAACAGAAATGGGGTTATTTTCATATCACTCTGTACATTCTTTGTGGTGTAGGAACTCAAGAGGAGTTAAATGTTAAGTTGGAAGAAAATTTACGAACAAAGCATTTAACTTTGTAGCTGTACCTCTCAGGACTACAAATTGATCGAATACAGGAGAGATTGAGTATTAGCTGTTATTCAGCACACTCTTGCAGAGCCACTAATAATCTCTAGAACTGAACTTGCGAGATGCTGTACGTTTCATTCTATGAGGAAACAATAATTGTTTTCCTTTAGGATATGCTTGCACTCATTATGAGTAGATACAAAGAGACCTATGTTGTAATATGATGTGCCACTTCGGTACAGACGGAAGACGTGATTCTTGTGGGCAATAGTGTCCGGGCATTCAGGTGAGAACGAAGGAGATTAATGAGGTAAAACTTAGAAGTTTCTTGCTGGAATGAAAGCATCAATGCCGGCTTTCAACTTACAAAAGACTTCAGAGGCATACTTTTCAATAGAAGGTCTAAAAACTTAATTTCAAGAGACATCACGAAGGAAATCATGGAACGAGTGCTAATTCGTACGTTGATGGCAGAACTATATTCTAGCACTAAGAGTTTCTTGTCTGCTAGGGGAGCGAAAACAAATGTTTCAGATACCAGATTGTGATCAGTTGCCAAGAGGGTAGAGATGCATGGCACGACATTAATCTATGATAGAGGTAAAGGAGGGATCTAGAAAAGAAACGTGCCATTTGGGGTTACTGAGAAAACGCGTCGCTAAATCAACTAGCATAAGAGATTGAGTAATAGAAAAGTTCAGGGTTTAAATTCCAAGTCTCTTAGGGACAGAGTGACACATGTAAGAATGATCTGGAGATTCGGGAGAGAATTTTCTTACCCAGCGGGGGATGTTCGCAGACATAAACTGCCAGACTATGCATGTGGTCATTAGAGTCCTTCCTAAAAAGAGTTAGGTAACCAGCAATAAAGAAATCAAATGAGAATTAAGTTTAGTTTAAAAGAAATCTAGGTTATCATGGGATTTTCGAAGACGAAGTATTCTGCAAAATTTAGGAAGAATCTTACGAATATTGAAGAAAAAAATTTGAATCGTCTAGAAGAATCTATGTTGGATTGGTTGAGTTGCTTATACTCATGTTGTTTTATCTTGGTATGAGCAAAACGTAGCCTAGTAGTAGCAGTTGATCCTCAGATGTAACATGTCCGGGAAAAAATGGTGCAGTCTGCAATATAGTGTGACCATGGGATTGCCCACCGGAGGTACTGGCAGGGACACCAATTCACGCACGACATATTATTCGACAGTTGTTCAAGAAAGCATCTCTAGAGGCTACGCAAGAGTTCGGGTTTCTAATTACTAGTCGGGGAAATGAGCCCAGAAAACTGTCAACCCGGTACTCTCAGTATGAAATGAAGTTGCCACCATCAACTCATATAAACAAAACAAAATTCTTGAAGGCAACAATATTAAGGCCTGAGAAGATGAAAAGGAACCGGGAACCCTTTCTTAATTCTGCTCCTGTTCAAGAGAACGGGTGGTCATGGACCGGGCGATAGGACATTTTATCTACTATTAAGAAAGTAAAATTTTGTAAATTTTCCCGTAAAGTCGAGATATCCATTAGTGATTCAAGAATTATAAATGACAGAAACATACCTCTAAAGAAAATATAAAGTATCAAATCGATTTCACCTAAGCTAATTTCTTCGAATGTTTTATCAGAATGACTTATTTGTCTCAGTCGAATCATTAATCAATAGAGCTTTTTGAACATCAACTAACATTCTACTATATTAAGCGCAAAGTTAGGGTGATAGAGACTAATCCTAAGAAGCCAGCATGAATGACCAGCCAGAGATGTTCCAGAATAAAAAAAGATAACAAACAATGAAAAAATAATATAAACAATAAGCGCTTTCCAACGTGGAAGTTTTAACAAAATGTAAGCACTTAAATATAACAGAGAACAACAGGTAATGAATTAAAACTAAAAAAGAAAAAAGAAAAATTTTTAAAAATTAAAAGAACGAATATATAGAGCAGGTACTTCTAGGAGGAGATAAAGAAAGAAAGAAAGAAAGAAAGAAAGAAAGAAAGAAAGAAAGAGGGAAAAATGACTTGAAAAATCTGTTCCGACAAGAATTAAAACTGATAGATCCATACTCGGGAAAAAAATCATCAATAATAAAGAAACTCCACCAACTAAATTTTCGATTAAAATATCTTATTTTTGCAGGTGAATCGGCCATCAACAGAGCATTAATGCCATGTAATGATTGGAGATGCTGGGCAATCTCGACATATTCGGCAAAGACATAAGAATAATCAAGAATCTCTACTGGCAGCAAACAGCCTGCATACGGACAGGTAACGACCTCAGTAGATACACAAAGATAGAAAAAGGCGTAAGACAAGGATGTGTCTTTTCACCGGATTTGTTCAACCTATACAGCGAGAATATTTTGAGGATCCTAGATGACACACCAGGATTTGTTATTGGAGGCCACAACCTGAACAACATAAGATATGCGGACGATACAGTGCTGATTGCGGACACGAAAAGGAAACTACAAGACCTCATACAGAAAGTAGAAGTGGAGAGTGACAAGAAGGGACTACAAATAAACTTTAAGAAAATACAGGTGGAGAATAACAGAATCAAACAAGTACAAGAATTTAAGTACCTAGGAAGTGTTCTAACAGGAGATGGAAAGTGCGACACGGAGATCCGAAGGTGAATTGGCATGGCAAAGGACGCGTTCCAAAAGATGAGCAAAATACTAACACACAGGAAAATCTCAATAGAAACGAAGAAAAGAGTTCTAGACTGCTACGTGATGTCAGTTCTTCAATACGGCTGTGAATGCTGGACAATATAATCGAAAATGAGGACAAAACTGGAAGCGGCCGAAATGTGGTTCTACAGACGGATGCTACGGATATCGTGGACTGAGCATACAAGCAACGACGAGGTGTTAGAAAGAATAGCAACAAAAAGGAAATTGATGCTGAGCATCAGGAAGAGACAACTGAAGTTCCTGGGACATGCAATGAGGAAGGAGAGCCTGGAGAACCTGATACTGACTGGACAGATAGAAGGAAGGAGAGACAGAGGAAGGCAGCGGATAACATATTTGCACGGACTGATCAGGTGGATGACGGAACGGGGGTTGCCAGGAGCAACAGGAGCAAACATACTAAGAGCCATAAGGGATAGGGAGACGTGGAGAGCCATGATCGCCTACGTCCTGAAGGGACAGGGCACATAGAAGAAGAAGAAGAATGACTGGCGAACATTCTACTATTTTAAGCGCGAGGGTGGGGGTCACAGGTCATTGCCAAGAAGCAAGTTTGAATGGCCAGCTAGTACAGCAGCAGAATAAAAAGAACGGAAACTCAAAGGAAAAAGATAAACTAAACGATAATCGATTTTAAAAAATAAACACCCAAATTAGCATAAATTAGAAGAAAATAAAAATACAAACGAAGATTACAAGAAACTTTATACAAAGTGAACGCTCAAGTTTTAGTCATTTGAACATCGCCAGAGAGTAAAAATTAAGTAACGACTGTAAAGAATAGCCTTTATTTTTTGTTGCGGTTATCAAGCATTTTCGTTTTACCCGGATAGTATGGGCTTTGATCTCGTTACTGCGTTGTTAAGTAGTTGTTTTTTAGTCGTGTTCAGCAGTATGTTGTCTAAACTTTAGCAAGTTATTTGCTGTTTGTCACACAAACAAAGTTGTTTCTCTGTATATATATATATTCTTAAAAAAGTGCTCAATCCAAAGTAGAGCTAATACTATTTATATAGATTTTATAACATAAATATATCATAATATCATTACAAAAGTGGCCATTTTGTTTAGGCACTATCAAAGTCTTATCGAGCGATGAATTCAGTTACAAGTTTGAGGGTTTTAAATCTTTAAAAGAGTAGATAAACCTTCCTTATCAGGTAGGGGTTGTTACAAAGACAGGATAGAAAAATCAGAACAAAGCAATATCCGATCTGAAGTATACTAGAATACACACAAAGTTAATTTCCTATGGTCTTTAACAAAAATATTTGAGTAAAATAGAGATTAGCAAATGTAAATGTATGTATTCATACGTGCCTGTATCTACATGCACATCCAACATTTATGTTATAAATTCTAAATAAATATTATATATATATATATATATATATATATATATATATATATATATATATATATATATATTGTTAAATATAAGAATCAATGAATGTTTTTATGTTTAGTCATTAGCCGTTCTAAACATCGTATTTTGGCTTTAATTTCATTTAAAAATAAAAACAAAAAATTCTCCAAAATTTGGATAATTTTTTATTAAGTAGGTTCTAAGCTTTCAGCTCACATGAGCCATCATCAGAGAGGTTACAAGAACTTTAACACAAAAACATCCACCATCAGCGACGATTTTATCTTGTGTTGACATAAAACTCCGCTAAGCAACATCAAGAGTGACCAAAAATAGCAAACGCAGTTCGCAAATTTGTAATGCGCTTCTATGACTTCACACCACGTGAGAGCTCAAAATGATAACAGAACCATACATTTAGATGCAATGTAATGTGTTATGACCAGAATTAAACGTGATTTATTAAGTGTGGGTAGTTTGGATTTAATGTAGATGGCCTCCAATATCTGAAGGTTCCTCTTACTATGTGTATGAGTGAGGATTATTGTATTGTTGACTAAAATCTGTCTGATATTACCTACATGGTTATGTTTTTCTAAGAAATGTTGTTTAATTGTACTCTGATCAGAAAGGTGACAGGTAAGTCTACGGAGGAGTTTGGTTGTAGTAAAACCAATATATGTAATGGGTTTATTATTAGTACCAGAGATACAATCGATAAACAGAGATAAACGGGTATGTTTAGAAAGTCTCATGATTAAACATAATAGATATTCATTGTCTCTTATATTTAAAAATATATGTTTAGAAAATTATTTGCTGCCTCGAACACTATATATATATATATATATATATATATATATATATATATATATTCAAATTTCCTTGCAAAGTAGACAAGGGTATAATATTTCATGTTTACTTATGATTATTTTTCTCTTCAGAACTCAAATTATACACTAATTTTCCAATGATTTGTTTTTCCGAGAGCTTTCATCTATGCTTTTAGCCATTACCAATAGTGAAATTTATTTTATGTATAACTAAAACTTTATAGAATCTATGTATATTAGAGTCATTTGTTTTTATTTTTTGAGCGCTGTAAGCACATTGTTTGCATGTTCATAACTGATATTATTAAATGCAAGAAGCCTAAAAAATGAGAGATTGATGGCAATGAACAGTGTATATATATATATATATATATATATATATATATATATATGTAGGCTTCTTACATTTAATAATATATATATATATACATATATATATTATGTAGGCTTCTTACATTTAATAATATATATATATATATGTTATGTAGGCTTCTTACATTTAATAATATCAGTTATATATATATATATATATATATATATATATATAACCCAGACAATTGAGAACAACATAACGGTGTCTTCATGAAAGTCCTAAATTGGCATGAACCTGCTCATTTAAAGTGAGAAACTCTTTGCTATATATATATATATATATATATATAGATATATATATATATATAAGAGAAGTCAACAAATTATCCTAAGTGGCTATAAACCATACTTTATTTTGACGAGCTGATATGCTCATCTTTTTAAACCACGATTTTCTTTGGTTTAAATTTCTTTAAAATATGCAAAACATTTCTTATAAAGAGAAATTCTAGTAATATCAACCAGAATGAAAATCGTTAGTATATATATATATATATATATATATTCATCGATATATACATAAAAATATCTTATCGATATACACACTCACGTATTCACAAACACACATATGTCCACCTACGGAGATCTGATATCCACAAGTATGCAAACAAACTTCACATATGAAATCAAAAAGTCCTATATTCAATAAATAAGACGAAGTAGTTATACACATATACAGGCAAATATATCAAGTACATAGAAGGACTGAACCACAATTTTTTCAATACGGATAATTTATCAGTGGATAATTTACGCAGAACAATAGGAAACTTACAAGTGTGATAGTTTAAGATCATTAGAGTTCCAATATATACACAATTATACAAATCAATATAAAAAGCTAAAACTCAATTACCTAATTTTACCTATATTCAATTACATAATTGTAATTATATATACAATTATTCAAACCAGCATAAAAAGCCAAAATCCAATTACCTACATAAGACAAAGTATGTGTACATACACATTTACAGTCATAGATATCAAATACATTGCAAATAGCAACATTAATTTCTTCTATACACAAAAATTATTAACGAATGATCAACACAAAATGAGAATGAACACGCAAGTTTGATTGAGTGGGTTTAACATAAAATTCTATTTAACAAGTAATTTAAGTTTATTTTTATGAATGCATTGAAAGATATTTCATATGTCCGGTTTAAGAGTCGGATAGTTTTTAAGAATGTGATTATTCTAATATTTATACTTATTTATCTATCTATCTATCTATCTATCTATCTATCTATCTATATATATATATATATATATATATATATATATATATATATATATATATTACATAACCACGTGTGAAAAACTACTACAAAATTGTACATGCTGTTTTGACATTGAAAGTACAATGTCTCATCAGGTAGTTAACAATGATAGTAATAATCGTATTTATATATATATATATTTTCTAAACATATGCTGTTAAATATAAGAGACAATGAATGTCTATGATGTTTTATTGAATGTTGGGTTATTATCGACTATGAGGTCAATTGTTTTAAACTTTTTATAATATATAATCAAATTAAACTCATTATATATTATAAAAAGTTTAAAACAATTGACCTCATAGTGTATAATAACTCAACATCCACTAAACTAAATTCTCTACAAAAAACCAATGTAGTGTACCAATTTACATGCCCATTCGGAGATTGCATCTCTGATACTAATCAAAAACCTCGTACATATATTGGTTTTACTACAACCACGCTCTCCCGTAGACTTACATGTCATCTTTCTGATCAAAGTACTATTAAACAACATTTCTCTGAAAAACATAAACATGTGGGTAATATCAGAGAGATTTTGGTCAACAATACGGTGATCCTTATTCATACACACAGTAAGAGGAACCTGCAGATATTGGAGGCCATGTACATCAAATCGAAACAACCAAGACTCAATAAAATCAACTTTAAAACAGGAAATAACATATTACATTGCATTTGACTACATGGTTTTGTTGTCATTTTGCGCTATCCCGCGGTGTGACGTCATAAAACCGCATCGCAAACTTAAGAACTGCGTTTATTATTTTTGGTAACTATTGCCGTTGCCAAGCGGAGTTTTATGTCAACACAAAATAAAATCGTCGGTGATGGTGGATTTTATAATATTTCAATTTAAACAACCTCTCTGAAGATGGCTCATGTGAGCCGAAAGCTTAGAAGAAAACCAATAAATAATTATCCAAACGCTGGAGAATTTTTGACTTTATTTTCAACTGAAATTAAAGCAAAAATACGACGTTTAGAACGGCTCATGATTAAATATAATAGACATTCATTGTCTCTTATATTTAACAGCATATGTTTAGAAAATTACTTGCTGCCTCGATATACTATATATATATATATATATAAACTATTGATTAAACATTTTTTATCAGTTGTGATTTTGAAGTATATATTTTTCATGTGATTAGTTATGTTTTCATCTGATAGGTCGACGAGAACACAATGTCTTGCTCAATTCATATATTATCAATGCAGAATAAAACATTTAAACGAAATGCGTTTTTACTTATTGCTAAGCTACTTAAATATTGAAAAAATATCTTCTTAGTTCTAGTTCGCGAATATTTAATATTGATTTTGAGCGCTTTACATGAAAATACTTCATACAAAAAGCTTGCACAAACAACTGTGATTTATTAATTTACTTTCTAGACAGCACGAACGTCTCTTTATTGTAATTTATAGAAATCAGTCTTCGGTGTTTGTGTGACCTGTTTGTAAATTGAGACACACTAATAGAAACTGAAGAGCGGTGTGAAAATTTTGTACGCCTGAACAACTACTAATAATTTCAAAGTTCAAAGGTATGTTTAGCTTCGACAATGTTTAGCCTCGATTTGAGCGAGACATTCCAGTTGAATTCATTTCATTCAATTTCGCGCAAATACCCTTGGGAAAGGTATTAATCCGTCTCTTCCTTCCAGTTATGGATTAAATAACAGGACAAATTTGGTTTTATAGCCTTGGCTGGCAACCAGTCTACCGCAGAAAGCAATGGCAACCTAGTGCGGGATAATCTTCTGCCTGGTGAAAATTTCTCTTTCGAAACATGATCTCCCAAGCTTAACTGACTGACTTCTATTTCTGCGTGAAACACAGAACAATAACCTAGTTGATTAAAGCCAAGGTTCATGAATTTGGTGAGATAGTATTTACGTGTTCGATCCCTGGGCTGGACAGTGTATATTTTGACTCAGCGGTAAATAAATGAGTAATATTAAAACGAAAACTAGATTAGATATCCATAGGCATGGGAAATGGAAAGAGAAAAGTCTACCCTCTACCCGTCGATTAAACAGAGCGTTCAGTTCGGATAGATATACACTTGATGAAGGCCGGAGGGTACAACAGCCAAAACGTTATGATAAAAATAACGATAAGGACAGTAATTCAAATATATTGTAAAACATGGATGGTAAAGTTGGAAAACGACTTTTTTTATATTGATCACCCAATACAAGGTAGAAGAACCACTCAAGGATGAGAATCAGTGAAAAATCACAGAGTGATGCCCCCAAGGACACATACGGTTGATTATTTCCAGTGACTTAACCCCAAATGTTGTGAGTTTAATGCCAGACTACAGCGTTGGTAAACAAATAACTTAGAGAATTCAGTTAAAGTGAGATAACTGCATGGTTACTAGAAGTGTCATCGCACATGGAATGAAAATGATATACCCCAGTGATAAAAATAAAAGGTTTGATTCAAATTTCATCGCACCTAAAGAAAGCTGGTGCGTACAACGGCTAAAATGTCGTAAACATGGCAATAAGAATAAGAATAAGGACAATAGTCCGAAGATTGAAAATAATGTAAATATTACCTCATTTCAGAAGTATAGAAAAATAATGAGAACATATATAATAGATATTGGTTAACCCAAAATTTGAAGAGTTTAAGATTGTTGTGGTCGGCTACGTTTCTATGTCAGTTCCGGGAAAGAAACTGTGAGAGGTGAAGTTCCTCTTTACTAAAAAGATCAGTGAGTCAAGTACTATACGTGATACACGCTTGGGCGATAATGTCTGTAGAACAGTTACCTAGTAAAGATAAGCACTCAGTTGTGGAACAATCTGAGACAAGAATACTCCACCTTGAGAAAGAGAGTTATTCATGGTGCTCTGGTGCATCTCATTGTGCTCAAGTGCTATAGTCCATTGCTTAGCTGCTGATAAATGAGTGGAGACCTTTCTGTATAAATACTGGCTTGATTCCACTCATAGTTTGCAGGGTTTGTATTGAGTTAAAACCTGTTTTATTTTTGTCTGCCAGCTGGACGCTTAGCTGGGGCCCTTATGCCGGTAAGTTTTGTTGTTCTTTTGTTAGTCTACATCTCCTTCACCCCATATCGCGTGTAGGCACTGGCCTTTGAGGAGGGATGTGTTCCGTTAAACCTGGCTGGTTGTGCGGAAGTAATGTGGACAATATCTGGTGGGGAGGGGTTCGTGTTATTGAAGAGAGCTGCGTAGTATTTGATGTTATTCCAGTGTCCAAAGTTTGCGGCACTGGTGTAGAGGTTTCGGGCACAGCACTAGGAATGGGGAGTGGAATTGTAGGTTGTGAACATGAAAGGGCGACTAGCGGCGGCTCTGGAAAAAGAGTTCGTTTGTGTCTGGCGTGCAAAGCAGTAATCTGTTCCAAAGAAAGAAAATAATAATAATACTCACCGCTGTCTTAATAATCCACCTTCAGCTCAGTCTAAAGGAAAAAAGAGAGGAGGCAGTGGCGTCAATTTCTTGGCGAGAAGCTGACGCAGAGAGACGCAGTGAAAAGGTGGAAGGAGGAAAGTGGAGTAGGAAGAGGAAGAGGCGTAGCAAGAAGCCAGCTGGGAGAGCGTTGAATTGAAATCCAACGGTCTGCGGTTCGATCCCTGGTTCTGCACTCACTAGAAGAAAGTGCGCAACAAGCTATTTCGGCGTAATGGGGGACAGGTTCGACCTGAAATTGATTCCAGAGTTCAGTGGCTCGACCCCAGTACTTGACTGGGTGGAAAAAGTGGAACTGCATTGTCTCTTGTCTGGTGTCAAAAACATTGAACATGTGATTCCTCTGCGTTTGTCCGGTGGGGCTTTCGCTGTGTATCAACAGCTCAGTGCTGAGGAAAAACAGAATTATGAGAGGATCAAGGCAGCCCTATACAAAGCGTTTGCTATCGACCCCGCCACTGCCTGGGAGCAATTTGAGGCAAGACAATTACATCCTGGCGAAACTGTGAACGTATATTTGGCCGAGCTGACGAAGTTGACGGTGTTGTTCGGTGGGCTGCCCGAGCGGGCCTTGGCATATAAATTTCTGGCGGGGCTCCCAACCGGAGCAAAACAGCTCCTGCGGGCGAGCTCAAACATAACCTCGTTGCCCCTTAATGACCTGGTGGACCGAGCCAGAACCGTGATGAAGGATAATTCCGAGCTGAGAGACCCGATAATCGCCGCTGCACAATCCACACCGAGTGATGATAAACCGTCTCAGGGCCTTAGCCCGCGTGGTGGGGTCGTGTGTTATAGGTGCGATGGCCAGGGCCACATTGCAAGGAACTGCAGACGGCGACCGACAGCTGTTCGCTGCTACCGGTGTAATGAAACCGGACATATGGCCCGGGATTGTGCGGGAAACGGGGCCGGGGACAAGGTGCCGGCGTCGACCTTTCCCCAAAGCAGAAATTAGAGGCGCTTCCGATCATTCAGGTCTATGTCAACGAGACATTGTGCTCAGCACTCCTCGACTCCGGGTGCTCCCGCACCATAGTGTTCGTAGACCTCTGCCACACTTGGAAGGAGAAGGGTGTCAGGGTAACCACCATCAGTGGAGAATCGCGGACATGTTGTGGGGTGGGTGCGATAAACATCCGTACAAGAACAGGAAACTCGGCCAACGTCGAGGCGCTAGTAGCGCTCAAAAAACCACTGAACTTTGACCTGCTTCTAGGCTATGATGCCATCAGAGCCCTAGGTGGTGTTCACATAACGCAGACGGGGGAAGTGCAGTTTCAAGAGAGGACCCCAGTGTGCGCAGCGCTGAGGATCGACCAGCCAGACTTTAGTGTCGAATTTGACCAGCACCAGAAGGCTTGGACCGCCTCATGGAAGTGGTCGGGAAATCAGGAGCCAGCAAAATTGCGGAACGAAGTAGCCGAGTACCATGTGCCCGACCAAATAAGGCCTGCATACGAAGAGGAGCTTCGTGAATGGATCAAGGATGGCTGGTTAATTCCTTACCCCTATGAGAAACTTGGACCTCCCAAAGGTTTGATCCCGCTGATGGCGGTTACTCAGCACAACAAAGCAAAAGTGAGGCCAGTGATGGACTACCGCGAACTAAATGCGCATGTTGATGCATTTACGGCAGATGCTGATGTTTGCGCCAGCAAGCTACGAGAATGGCGCCAGCAGGGTTCCAATGTGTCCCTGCTGGCTCTAAGAAAAAGCGTATCTGCAGGTCCGGGTCAGCGAAACGATGTGGCCGTTTCAGACGGTGGTGTTTGCCGGCAGAAGGTACTGCCTTACCAGACTGGGCTTCGGGCTGAACGTGGCACCCCAAATAATGAAGACCATAGTCAACACTGTGTTGTCACAGCAAGAAACAATGAAAGAGGGGACATCGACGTACCTTGATGACATATACGTGAACGAAGACGTTGTATCATCATCACGCGTAAGGACCAAACTGGCCGAGTTTGGCCTGATTTGCAAGGACCCGGAACATTTGGAGGATGGCGCCCGTGTCTTGGGCCTGAAAGTTCGAAAGGAGCGGGGGACCTTGAAGTGGGGGCGCGGAACTGCAATTCCTGAAGTACCCGAAGTCTTCACAAGACGAGTGGTCTTCTCCCTGTGTGGAAAACTTGTGGGGCACCTACCAGTGTGTGGATGGACTCGTGTAGCAACAGGCACCATAAAAAGGAGGGCAAGCGCAGTCACCAAAGACTGGGATGATGAAACGACGGACGATCTGTTGGTTCGCATGGTGAAGGAGACCATCGCAAGGGTAAAGCAGGATGACCCCGCAAAGGGAGACTGGTGTGTGCAGGGAGACGAATTGAGCGTGTGGGTGGATGCGAGCTCTGTGGCGATTGGTGTGCTGCTTGAGGAGAACGGAGCTGCGATTGAGGACGCCTGCTGGCTGCGACCGACGAATGACGCTGCTCACATCAACCTGGCAGAGCTCGATGCGGTGACGAAAGGCATTAACCTGGCACTCCAGTGGAAAGTCAAGAAATTACACATACACACAGATTCGCTGTGCGTGTACCACTGGATATCAAACACACTGACAGGTAAGGCCAGGGTGCGCACCAAGGCGGCCAGCGAGATGCTGATCAGACGGAGGTTGGAGACCATAAGAAAGCTAGTAACAGAGTACAATCTGTCTGTGGATGTGGTACTTGTCACCTCAAACTGCAACCTCGCTGATAGGCTCACTCGGGTGCCTCAGAGATGGATTGATGCCGTGAAGAAAGAAGCTGGGCCAGTACCGTTACTATGTGCTGCCTCTGTGGAGGCGGCAGACAAAATCAGGGAAATACACCACATCAGTGGGCACCCCGGAGTGAGACGGACATGCTATTTTGTACAATTGACCAATCCGTCAGTGTCAAAAAGTGCAGTGAGAGCGGTGGTCAAGGAATGCCAAACATGCCAGTCAATCGACCCCGCCCCAGCGAGATGGCGGAGGGGTCGGCTGGGAACAGACATGACTTGGAGCCGACTGGGTATGGACATAACCCATTATGGCAGCCAGCACTTCCTCACACTGATAGATTGCGGACCGACGAGGTTTGCGATCTGGCGCCCATTGGCACGCCAGGACTCCTCCAGTGTCATCCGTGAATTGGAATCCATATTTTACGAAAGGGGGCCGCCTGAAGAGATCCTCACGGACAACGATACTGCCTTCTGCAGCGTGGAATTTAGGCGTTTTGTAGACGAGTGGGGGATCAGGCTCAGACACCGATGTGCATATGTGCCGAGTGGCAACGGCATAGCAGAGCGGTGCCACCGAAGCGTGAAGAGGACCGCGGCCAGGAAGGCGTGCACTATTGCAGAAGCGGTCTATAGATATAATGCAACACCGAGGGATGCTGTGACTGCTGTGAGCGCACCCGCCAATGCGATCCATCGCTACCGAGTGCGCATCAAGGGCATTGACGCGCGTCTGCCTGATCGGCGGGGAACAAGAGGGCCGTATGAATTAGGGGACACCGTCTGGGTGAAGCCTCCCAATAACCGGTGCACCACCAGTTTTCGAAGGGGACGAATCACCGGCATCGTCAGTGAGCAGGCCGTGCTGGTTGATGGTACTCCACGCCATGTGAGGGACATTCGGCCCGCCCTGAATACGAATTCGTTGACAAGTAGCGGCAGTGGTGAATCATCCAATGACGAACTGTGGATTCGACCTACGCCCCGCGAGTCTGATGGTCCGACTGCGAACCCCGACGCTGTTGCCGATAATTCCGATGCCACTTCTGAGAGCTCAGATGAAGAAATCCAGACAATCCCCCTTCGTAGGAGTGCCCGCAACAAGCGGCCACGTCCGCCTTGCCACATGTGTGGTCTTGAGACCAGGGGGGAGTGTGAACATGAAAGGGCGACTAGCGGCGGCTCTGGAAAAAGAGTTCGTTTGTGTCTGGCGTGCAAAGCAGTAATCTGTTCCAAAGAAAGAAAATAATAATAATACTCACCGCTGTCTTAATAATCCACCTTCAGCTCAGTCTAAAGGAAAAAAGAGAGGAGGCAGTGGCGTCAATTTCTTGGCGAGAAGCTGACGCAGAGAGACGCAGTGAAAAGGTGGAAGGAGGAAAGTGGAGTAGGAAGAGGAAGAGGCGTAGCAAGAAGCCAGCTGGGAGAGCGTTGAATTGAAATCCAACGGTCTGCGGTTCGATCCCTGGTTCTGCACTCACTAGAAGAAAGTGTGCAACATAGGTGTATCCAGTTTCCTGAGGAATCGGCGATTTCGCAAAGTAATTCTACCTGATCCATTAACTCTGATACGGTATTGATGGTTGGAGAGGGTTTCAATTACCTGACCTGTTCTGTCCCATCAGCGGGTTGTCGATCGTTGTATTGCCACTTCTTCTTCTATGTGCCCTGTCCCTTCAGGACGTAGGTGATCATGGATCTCCACATCTCCCTATCCCTTGTGGCTCTTAGTATGTTTGCTCCTGTTGCTCCTGGCAACCCCCGTTCCGTCATCCACCTGATCAGACCCTACAAATATGTTATCCACTGCCTTCCTCTGTCTCTCCTTCCTTCTATCTGTCCAGTCAGTATCAGGTTCTACCCAATATTGTAAAAATTGTTTGAATGGAAATGATGTAAAGGGTGGCCCACCATCATTTCTAAATTACTCAGTGGTTCCGTAGATTTAAAATATGTCTCGGCAAATTGAAATAAGCCTTGAGGCATTAGCTTGCCCATGGCTCAAGTGTTATAGAATTAACCAGCCAGTTAACCTATCAGCGCATGCTAAGTAACCGTGGTTCCCCTCATGGAATATGTCCATCACGATTTGCTGGAGTAGCCAATCAGGAGATGATATCAAGTTGATTGGTTCGAATCCTGTTTACAGCGCTATGTAGAACATTTACGTACTAAAGATAAGCACCCAGTTATGGAACAATCTGAGACAAGAATAATATACCGTGAGGATGAGAGCTATCTATTTTGACCTGGAACATCTCATTGTGCTGAAGTGGGATAGTACATTGCTTGTGCTGTGATTGGCTGCTGGTAAATGTGTGGAGGTATTTCTGTATTAATACTAGCTTGATTCCAGTCATAGTTTGTAGGATTTGCTTTATTTTGTTAGCTAGACGGACGCTAGCTGGGACCCTTACGCCGGTAAGTTTTGTTATTCTATTGTTACTCTGCAATGTCATTTTCGAGACATGACTAGGCAGAAGATTTTCCTGCAGTAGGTTGCTATTACTTTCTGCGGTAGACTGGTTACCGACGAATGCTAAAGAACCCAATCTCCTCGATTTCTCGTTCCGAGCCGATATCCACTGCACCACAACACAATTTCGGTAAGAGAATATGAAGGTAATTAATCAAAACAGATGATAGTTTAACGCCGTGAACATGGTACGGCAGGTTCTGTCAGTGAAGATTTGATCTTGTATAACAAAAGAATGTAGCTCATTTGAGCATTTGCCATAGCAATAGCAACATAAGAGCGTACTCATAGTGATGTTTTTTTCTGTTGGAAAGCGGTCACAGGGAAGTAAAGGATTCATAATTGCTTTAAATATAAATGTCTATTAAAAATATTTCAACCGAATATAAAAATCAAGGAAAACTGATATGTTTCATTGACTCAACGATTGAATGACAGAATCTGAAAAGAGAAAAAATTATATTCCACATATTATTTCAAATATTACATTTCGAGTATAACCATTTCAAAGGATTATCAACACCATGCAACAGATGTTATGAAAAGGATTTTTTTGTTACCAGAAGTAAAGTTTTAAGAAAAATGGAAAGAGACAAAAGTTTGTGAAAGGTGTGTGTAAATGTAACGCATAGGTGACAAACAAGGGAAAGAAAAAAATTGGACCAAAGGCACGAGTGTTCAAGGTTAAAGATGTCCTTGAATGGAATCTTGGGTATAAACTAAAGTTCTAACCGTTATTAGGTAAATTTAGGTTAAAAATTAATATAACAATTAAAACTGAAGGAACGTAAACACAAGGCTTACGGCCATATCACGTTGAATACACTGGTTCTAACTCAATCACCGAAGTTAAGCAACGTTGAGCCTGGTTAGTACTTAGATGGGTGACCGCTTGTAAATACCAGGTGCTGTAAGCGTTTAGTGATGGATGTGAGTTGTGGTGCAGTAGATATCGGCTCGGAAAGAGAAATCGGTGAGCCGAGTTCGAATTCCAGTTAAAAACCCTGCATTCACTTAATCGCTGGTAACCTTGGGAAAGGTATTAATCCGTCCCTTCCCTCCAGTTATGGGTTAAATAACAAGGTAGGATTTGGGGACCCTGCTTTTACAAACAAATCCCTAATGAATCTTGATACTCGAAAAAGAAAAAAGTATTACTAAACACAAAACTTATATAAAAAACAACAATAAATTGTTGAAAGAAAAAGGTATCACCGGCATTAAATAAATAAAATTTAGTTGGCAATAAATGACCCGCCGAGGTTGATATGCCATAAAAAAAAACAACCGACCAACCAACGTAAACACAATAACAATTATAAAAGAAGAAATGAATTAGATTTAAATTTGCGGTTTATAGGAATAGGGTGCAATAGGGGAAGTGATCAAGAGATATAGTTAATCCCATATTAAGGAAAATTAAACCGACTTTGATGTCGATATTTGCTATAACCAACAAATTTCTCTGATTAAAAAGTAACATTTTATATTTTAATATATTTTTCCTACAAAGTGCAGATTACATCTATCACTAAGACTTAGGACAATGTGTTGAGCTTATTAATTTTCCGTCTATATGTGGATCCAGCATTTTTCTTCTGATCCCAATACCTCTGGGAAAAGTTGTTTAAAGATTTAATTTTGAGTTGATAAAAGAGTGTCTATGGAGTTAAATTTTTGTTTCTACTACACTGCTGAAATCCCAATGCAGTGATTACAATTTTTCTTGTTAACTTTGGAGGAAATGGTAGGTTGGTAGATAACATTGGTAGATTTCTCAACAGTACAATGCACTTTGGATCTGCAATTGCAGGAGAGTACTGTACCAGATTTAATATTAGTTCCATAGAATATTTTCAGAATCTACTTATGAGAATCGATGATGTTATGCATATTATTTGTGAAGGAATATCTAATTTTAATAGATTTTCTATTAAATATGTTGCGTAGAGCTTTATTATCATGAAAAATCATTACTTACTAATTTCAAAAATACTGTCTAATGTTAATATTTGATAGTCCACAGAACAAAAGTGTTGAACCATATATGTTACTTTTTTAGGTTTATTTTTAGCTTTCGACAATTCAAAATGACCTATAGGTGTTTAATAAGATAAATTATCTTTAAAGCCTCTTTTCTAAAGTGCTATATTATACAGAATTTTTTTTTCATTAAAGATATTAAAAATGGATCATAATCAGATTATTTTAGTGCTAACAGTAGTAGGCATATGTTTCATTCTCTCTCTCTCTCTCTCTCTCTCTGTGTCTTTATATATATATATATATATATATATATATTCACTTGTTCTCTCTCTCTCTTTATATATATATATATATATATATATATAATATGTGTGTGTAAATATATATATGTATATAGCCTGTTTTTATAAACTTTCTCCGACATTTCTTTATTTTTCAAATTCTTTTCATTAATTATTTCATTTTATATATATATTTACAAAATGAAAATAAATAATGAAAGATATTTGACAAATAAAGAAGAGTGGTAGAAAGATAATAAAAAGAATTATATATATATATATATATATATATATATATATATATATATATATGTATGTATGTATGAATGGAACTTTGTCTGTGTGTGTATGTGTGCGTGTGTTCGTTGCCTATAGACTCCAAAACGGCTGAACCGATTTTCTTGAAATTTTACACTGTTGTACTATTAGCATCTGCGAGTGTTCTTAGCTAGGGTTTGTGTCGAGATACCCCCGCTAAATATCAAAAATCGATAATCGAAAAAATCGGGTTATAGAAGAATTTGTCCGGTTTTAATCAAATTTGATACACTCATAGACAAAGACATGAGAAACGACATTCAGAAGTTTCAAGGTTATAGTTTTTTCAATCGTGCAGAAAATCGATAATATATATATATATATATATATATATATATATATATATATATATATATATAAAGCAAGATGCTTGTGTGTGTGTCTGTATTTTTTCAGCCCTTTTATTTTAGTTTTTGCTTCGGGTAGGTATGATTGTAGTTCTTAATCTCAGCCATGATGCCATTTACTCAGAGGACTTATTTAGCCTTCAAAATTCAGGTTAAGAGGAAAAATCTTATTTGATATCGATACCAGAAAATCAAAATTTGACTTACATCCACTCATTTTTCGTTCAGTCTACGGTTTCGCTTTAACTGTAAACAACTATTACATTTCAGTATTTCGTGCCAATGTCCAAAGAGTCGAGCTCCAGGACCAGGGATTAGTTTTAAATTTTTATTACACCCGAGCAATGCCGAGCTATAATGCTAGGATATAATATATATATATATATATATATATATATATATATATATATATGGAGAGAGAGAGAGAGAGAGAAACAGACAGACAGACAGACAGACAAACAGACAGATAGATAGATAGATAGATAGATAGATAGATAGATTATCTCTCTCTCCATATATATATATATATATATATATATATATATATATTTATTTATTTATTCATTTTCTATCTATAGAATCCTTTTGATTATGTATTTATCTCATTCTTTTTATTATTTGCCTCAACTTCATTATGTATCCCATTCTTTTCCTTATCTCTCTATATCATTCTTTTCACTATATATTATTGTGTCTTTTTCCATTTGCTATCTCGTTCTTTTCATTATGTCTTCAAAATATTTTATTTTATATTATCTATTTCCCTGAGTATTATATTCATTATCTAAATATAATCACCATATTTTCTGAATATTTATTTTTAATATTTTTTTCTTTTTTATCATTTCAGGTAAGTTCATTAGATTTCCATCTTCCGATCCGTTGAATATAAAGCCGACGATTTAATGATTTGGACAGTACCAATTATGGCATAAGGTAAACCATTTTAATCATTACGTATATAAGACCATCACCTTGACGCATTCGAATGTTAACCTGGTTTATGTCATAAACTATAAACAAACGCTCACCAAAAACTTTCCCGAACTTTAAACTATAATTTGCAGTCTGATGTGACCCTACACTTTTTGAGTTATAAACAAAAGCATTGTGTGCCATTTATATTCGAAATATGTCATCTTAAAATAATTACTGATACGGCTCAACTTTATTTACATTCAGTCTTTAGAGAAAATGTTTATTCTATCACTTCACATTTTTGAAAGTTAATGCTCTTGTACAAAACTAGAGATAATATATAAATATATATATACAATTTTTATTGTCATGGAAGAGATATACAATACGTGTGAGATGTCTAGTCAGCTATTTCTATGCTGATCAAGAGAAAAAATTACTTGTATTGCGTCTTGGTCCATTTTGCTGGCTGTTTTTTTTTTCTTTTAAAGGAAATAGAATTGTTCTTGTGTATGAGGATATAGCTTTATTTCCTGATAGACATCTCGTTTAAATGTATATTGATAGTTTCGAAGAATCAAAGACGTTTTATCCTCTTCTCATACTCGAGGGTGAATAAATATATCCACAAACTGAGGCGGTCATCTGAAAGAATTTGAACTGATATCGTCATTATATAATGTTTGATTTAACTTATTAGCACGTTGTGTCGGGTTCAGTGACAAGAAAAGAAATTTTGCTGGAAATTAGATATCTTTCTTCATTTATACGTCATGTCTCTTCTTATACCTTGTAGTTATTACTAATTATTGCTATTTTCAAGGCTATAGAACACAATCTGCCCTGTTATTTAACCCATAACTGGAAGGAAGAGACGGATTAATACCTTTCCCAAGGTTATTTGCGCGTAAGTGAATGCAACGAATTCAACTGGAATTTGAACTCGGTTCCCCGATTTCTTGTTCCGAGCCGATATCCTCTGCACCACAATGCACATCCATGCACATCCGTGTATGGGTATGATATACCCATGGTTAGCAGTAGTGTAACTTTAATTGATAGTTCATGCTCCAGGGTTAACATTAGCCACAGCTAACTGCGATTCCATTAAAAAAAAGTCGTGTAGGCAAAGCATTACAACTCTATCTATTTGCATTCAATGTATTCTTTAATGACAAATTCTCTAAGTCTTATTTCGTTATTTTATTCCTAAAAGATTTTAAGTATTTCTCTTAAATTCTGAGGATAAGAGCAACTTTTCTTGTTCCTTCTTCAATGGTTTCCAGAATTCTTTTGCTGTTGATGGTTTTTTAGCATTCATTAGCATAGATAGGAATTGATATTACATGTCAATTCAGCATTAAGCTCCTTCTTTCTAAGGAAATAATCAAAATTCTAAATATCTTGCTTAGCTTAAGTAAATTATCTTTTGCGATTCCATTGTGCATTCGGATGTAACTACTGCGTTTCCTTACTTTGCTTAAACATATCCTATATGTTTACACTTTAAAATGTGTTTCAATATGACATCACCAGTTGGTAGATCGCATCCTAAATTGTGTTTATCTCACTGACAACCATGCATTTATCTTGTTAAAGTTAATAATTATTTATCAATATAAAAAGAATATTTACAAATTAATCGTTGTTTTCGTAATTAGATCAACGAACTTCATTATCTACTAATTTGGTCATATATATATATATATGTGTGTGTGTGTGCGTGTGTGTGTGTGTGTGTCAAATTCAATGATGATTTTCATATGGTTAGAAACAGATAACGCTAACTAAAATTGCACAAAGTTGACAAAAATGTTTTAATTACAGGTTTTCTGGTTTATTGAATCCATTGCTTCGTCTAATGCAAAAAAAGATTTTTCATTATGTCAGGCAGCAATTTTTTCGCCGGAATCCATCTTGAATATTCATATAACAAATATTCATCCATGCATTTAAAACTACTGTATTATCTGGTCTAGGGCTCTTGCTGGACATGTTGAGATTATTGACAAAATCCAAAAAAGGTGTCTGTAATGTGAATCGATCCTGACATGTATCTTGTCACGTTTTAAACCGATAGAGCGCAAAGAAACTCTCTTTGAATGCATAATTGTCAGATTACGTTTCCTTGAGATTTCATTCTGTATTTTACTGATAGTCATAGAAAGACTGCCTTTTTTGCTGCGAAGAAAAGTTTTAAAAAATCAGTTTCAACCCAAACAAGGTATTAAAGCCAATGAGACAGAATGGGTTACTGGGTGTAGAATAATTAGAAAACAGAAACACAACTAAAAAGCGGTTACTGAATACTGTTGTAATATCAGGTCTTGTGCTTCTGATGTACAACTCTAGACTCTTTACCAAATCCAAAGAAAGATCTGTAATGTCACCGATTCTGACCAGACATGCCGAATTCAGTTACTTCCTCACCGACGTGACGTGGCTTACCTATGTCTTTTCTTCAAATATTTCCATGGCTTCTGTTCTGAAGAGCTTTTTAACCTAGGGCCCCAAACTGCAAAAATTAAAAGCTACTATTAGATTTGTAGCTAGTTCCAAATGTTTTACTGTTGAAATGGATAAATGCAACCGCAACTTTTATTCAACATTTTTTCGTAATTTTCACCTGTAAAAGTCTATTCTCTTTCCTTGCTTCCATCATGACTACAATGTTCAAAATTTACATGCAATGTAAATCGTCATCTTCTGTCTTCTTAAATCCTGTTCATTCTTTTGTCCTGGCTCGGTCCAAATCGCTTTGGCTGATGTTCGTGTGCTTAGCTCTTTCTTTTTTCTAACCATTTTTTCCTTCCGCGTATATACGTGGAGGGTTTTTCGAAACGAGTATAGTGATGAGTTTGCATATATATATATATATATATATATATATATATATATATATATATATATATGTATAGTTCTATTATGTTTTTTATTTCAAAGACAGTCATAGCTTGTAATAATCTTCCTATATTTAATGTCTTTGAGTTACTATGTTATCTTGAGAAAGATAACTGCATTAAAAAGCTGTACACACACGCGCATATATATATATATATATATATATATATATATATATATATATTTCGTAGCTAATATCTTTTGGCTAAGAGACCATTGACTAACGTTATGTTCATACTGATCGTTTTTCGCAAGACATATAAACGTTCGTTGAGTTTGGTCATTTGACTGCCTATTATTTCACCTTAATAAATCGAGTCGATGAATGAATTTTCCCTGGCTAACTGCCTTCTTAACGATTAAGAAATTGATCCTATCCACCTTCAAACAGTCTTCAAACATTTGAAGTTTGTTCCAAACATTATCTTTGAAAGATAACCTCACCTTGCCGATTTTTCCAAAATAAGCAAATATAACGTGACGTATTCGTAATTGACCAATGGTGAGAAAAAATAGTTTCTTTTGTAAATATAACTTGTGATAAGGACAACAAATGTAAACTTTGTTCACATCAGAGAAAGTCACATACTCTTATATTCAAATATGTGCACCTTGGTATGATAAATGACTTTTTAATTAAATTGTTACGTTGATAATATATAACACTTCTGAAGAAATTGATTTTATATTTTAATTAGAATTGTAAAAAACAATAAAACAGATTTGCTTCCTTAAATTAATTCTACTTTTTTAATTCAATGTTATTTTTACATTCTAGTTTAAACCATATGTCACACCAATTTGACCTCACGCCATTCGTTCTCAAATAATATTAAAAACTACCAAACGAAGTAAATATTTTAAAGATAATCCAACTACAATTCGTTACTTTAACGACCACTGTCGTGCACGTTCTTTTTGCAACTAAACATTATGTATTTGGACCTATTGTTATGGTATTCTTATATTATGCATACTTTTTTATGTAAGGCCCAAAATATTTAAAATTTTTGTCGTTTATAAGTAATTTTAATATTAATGATAGAAACAAAAAGGAAATTAATACTGAGCATCAGGAAGAACCAGCTGAAGTTCCTGGGACATGCAATGAGGAAGGAGGGCTAGGAGAATCTGATACGAACAGGCTAGATATAGGGAAGGAGAGACAGAGGAAAGCAATGGGTAACATATTTGAAGGACCTAATCAGGTGGATGATGAAACGAGTGTTGCATGGTGCAACAGGAGAAGGCGTGCTAAGAGCCACCAGGGATAAAGAGACGTGGAAAGCCATGATCGCCTATGTCCTGAAGGAATAGGACACATAGAAGAAGAAGAATATTAGTAGATTATGATAAAAATACCAAATAACTCTAGAACTTTCCCGAGCTTTCTTATTTTCTGGAAAATAATATTGATAGGCCAGTTAAAAAAGCGATACGTTTACAGAGTTAATCAGCAAAATTTGGGTATCAATACATGTTTTAAATGGGATATGAATTACTGAACAATTTTGTCATCCAAATTTAATAGTTGATTTAATTAGACGTAATTTATATTGTACCTTCTCATTTTTGTTTCGAGTTTATTTTCATAGATTGCAAGTACCTATTTATCGTAAGTTCCTACTTGAAACGAGGCAGGAATTTTCGACTTTACATAAATAAGAACATTAACTAATGACAGCAATACTTTTAATGATATGAATAAATACTGAAAAATACCTGGATCTCATTCGAGGACTTGATAGATATTTTTACGCCATGATAGAGCAGATAACTACGAACAAATAAAATATTTATTCGCAGGATAAATCCGTTTTTGTAAATGTTACAAGATGCCTAAGCTAGACCGAAAGGGCAAAAATCTACTGTACTTGTTATAACTTCGACATCACGAAATGAGTGGGGATTGTTTAAAAGCTATGGGCATGGAATGTTGACATAGACGGATTGTCTTTGTTTCAATTTTAATAGAAAACCGAAAAAAGACTCGAAGACTGTAAGTTTTCAAGGATAAAAATGTGACGACGCCTTGCCATTTCCAGATTCATTGGTGAAATAAGCTGTTACATGATGATTAGAAAGTCGCTGATAAACTTGCTTAGGTCCATCCTTCATTTTTCCTCTAGTGTCACCGTGTAACGATTGGATTATACCTGTGTCTCATGCTATCAAATAAAACGAGAAATAGACTTGATAAAATATATGTGCAAGAAATGTGAAGCTAATAAATGAAAGCCAGAAATTGAAAGATATTCGATATTTAAAGTCAGTTTGTTCTCTCTCTCTCTCTCTCTCTCTCTCTCTCTCACTCTCTCTCTCTATAGATAGATAGATAGATAGATAGATAGATAGATATTATTAAAAAGTGAATGTAGTTGACAGCTGGGTTAGATAGATAGATAGATAGATAGATAGATAGATAGATAGATATTATTAAAAAGTGAATGTTAAAAAGTTGAATGATTACAGCTGGGTTAGATAGATAGATAGTTAGATAGATAGATAGCTATCTTAGAAACTCTGACCATGCGGTAGTTTCCGTTAACATCTTACATTCCCACTCAGCTCAGGAAACTCAGACCAGCAGAATATTTTTCTGCTACCAAAGAGCAGACTGGAACTCGTTCCGAGATTTTCTGTGTGACGTCCTTTGAAAGAAAGTTTTTCGTCTTCCAGTTAAAGCCTGTGCATCCGGGTTCTCCTCTTTGGGTTAAGGCTCGATGCTTGGATCGATGCTTGGATCGATGCTTTCATTGTAGCCAGGAAGTTGCGATCTAAACCCCATTCATTACTCTGGTTCTTCCCTGCTTGCTCGGCCGCTATCGCCCACCGGAATCGCTTCTTCCGGTTTTATCGGAGCCATGCGTCAGACCGTAACAGGCAACTTTCTGCCTCTGTCGTAATGAGTACAAGAAGGTACTAAATGAAGCTAAGATGCTGTTTGCTTACAGAATGAGGCAACGTATAGCATCCCGTATGTTCGGCTCCAAAAACTTTTGGCGTTACTGTAAAAGTGTACTAAAAGCAATCAGCCCTCAATTCCTCTTTAATCTATGAATTTGAGGTACTCACCTCATCAGAAGACAAGGTCGAGTGCTTTGCTCGCAGATTCTCCACTAACTCAACACTGGATTCGTCTGGAGTGTCTGTACCTGACTTTCTACCTAGAACTGAGTCCCAGCTGAATGATGTCCACATTACGCCCTCGCTGGTGTCTAATATAATTTCAAAGTTTGATCCCTATAAAGCGAGCAGAATTGACGGAATCCCAATCAATGCCCTGAAGAAATATGCCCATAAACCCTTCTTTGTTCTCTCCAAACTCTATAACTACTGCTTCTCTGCTTCATGCTTTCCTGCCTGCTGGAACTTCTCATTTGTGGTTCTTATATTTAAGAATTCTGGAGAACCCTCGTACTCTTCTAATTATTGCTCTATCAGCCTTCTACCGAATTTTGGCAAAGTGTTTGATGGTTCAATATCTCACAGCCCACAGTCTTTGACAAACAGTCTGGTTTCCGTTTCACCAAATCTACTGCTGATATGCTAACGACCATCACTGAGTATATATAACAGGCTTTCGATAAGAACGACGAAGCATTTCACAGAGTCTAACTGCTGGCCTTCTACGCAAGCTAAGGGGCTATGGTATAACTAGACGATTGTTTGATCTAATCCAGCAATTCCATTCAAATCGTGTAATGAAGGTATTATTGAACGGACATGCCTCCCGATAGTATTATACGAATGCAGGTGACCCACAAGGCTCCATTCAAGGTTTTACGCTTTTTTCTGGTCTTCATCAACATTCTCCCCGATGTATTCAGATCCCAAGTAGGTATCTACGCTGACGGCACCACAATTTACTCCCGCTTCGATCAAAAATTCGCTGTGGCTGAAAAAGCAAACCTCGCTGCTGAGCTTGAAAAATACCTCCATTCCGTGGTGGAATGTGGTAAGAAATGGCTAGTGAATTTGAATACTTCCAAAACGAAGCTGCTATCTCTTACCACCACAGACAATCGCTTCTATCCCACTTTAGCGTGGAACAGGATAGTCTCCCTGAAATTAAAACTGTATGCCTCCTCATTCTAACTCTCTCAGCAGATCTCAAGTGGAATGACTATATCGTATCCATAGCTAAATTTGCCGTTAGAAAGGTTGGTTCACTTTGTAGGGCCAGGAAGTTTTTTCCCGTTTTAATCCATCCTGTACATATGCCATCCGCTCGTATATTGAATATTTCTGCCATGTCTTGTCGTGTCCCTTTCTTTTCACCTCGGGGTTTTTGACAATATTCAATGGAAAATTTGCAATGTGATCGATCCCGACTTGGTAGCTCAGCTGTAGTCATTTTCTCATCGGTATAATGTGGCTTCTCTATGTAACTTCTACAAATACTTTCACGGCTTCTGCTCCAACGAGCTTAGATCACTGGTTCTTCCTCTGCATGAATTTACTTGAGCTACTGGACTAGCATATAGGTCCCACCCTTTGCAGTAATACCAATAAAATGTAACTGCAAATTTTTCTCCATTAGCTTCCTTTCTCGCACTTCCCCTCTGTGTAATTCCCTATCGTATACTTACTTCCGCGACACCTACAATCTACAAGAATTTAAATTTAAGGTCAATTGTCATCTCTTATCATCTCTGACTCGCATCCTTGATTTCATGTTCTTTATTTTCTGTCCACTCCACTCTCATCACACCAGTATTTTCATCCTTTTCTTACTCATTCTCTGATACCCACTATCACTTTTCTATTATGTAACCTTTGAACACCAGTGATGTAAAACTTCCTTGCATTGGGTGAAATAACGGTTTCACCAAAAGACGATAAGCACAAACATGTATATGTAAAAATATAATTTTAGAATTTTATTTTTCGTCATTTGTGGTTGTGTGGAGAGGTAGTCAGAGAGATCATGCAAAAAAAAAACAGAATATCTACTTAAATACGAGTATTGATCAAAAATAATATAATGTAAACAAATAATTTCAAATTGTTGATTGTTTATAACCATTTCGTTAATCTTTAATTTATATATATATATATATATATATATATATATATATATATATATATATATATATCACCCAGTGCACGGATCAAGAATCACTGTAGTTCTAGAGTTACTGCATGCTGTAGTATAAGCATAGCCGACAAGAGGGAGAGAAACCGATTAACCCTAAACGGTTATAGGGGTGGGAACTAGAGATATCGATAAAACGTGATACTGACTGTATATTCCGCAAAGCAGTAGTTCCTGGGAAGAAGATGTCTGTCTATTAATTATTTCTTAATAATAGAATACAAAGGTAATAAGAAGTATCCATTCTCGTGTAAGTCGTAATTTTAGTCTCATTAGTAATGGTCAGGACTAATGAAGCCACGGAATGTAACTTATCAGTACATGGTATTAACCATAGTGTAGCAAGAGGCTTGCGTCATTTTGTTTTTGAGAGAGAGAGATTTTAAAATAGAAAATATTTAAACAACTTCAAGTCTGTCTAAACGCTTTTGAACACTTTGCAGACAGGCAAGTATGAACTGTTGAGATCAAGTTCTGGCAACAGTACACCAATTTTGGTTTGATCTGGCTTTCGTAAAAATAAAATGTAGGAGGTTGTGATTAAGTTTAACAATTTTGTATACTAAAAACTTGTGGACAATTGGGGAAAAACATAATAGATTAATTACATTTAGACAACCAGTCAAACTCTATCGTAATAAACAACAAAAGAAAACTAACCATATTTTTAAAAACGCTACCCTAGATAAAAAAAATCATATTTGCTTACTTAGAAAGTACTTCGAGAACCTACCAGTAAGAATATTACCGCTAATACAAATATGTCAAAAACATTATATCGCATAACTAAGCTTTATTGAATCCATTCTTAAAGATTCTAACGATATCTAAGAAAAATCTTTCTCAGATAAACATGCGAAAAACGAACAAACATAACGTCTAGTAGTCATTCACACACACTGAATGCCATATAGACAGGCTAGAATTACAATACACTTAATAAGCAATAATTACTTTTTTCAGTTAGGCTTGGAATCCGTTAATTTATTGAAACTGTGAATGGGTGCTTCGTCACTCCTAGAATTTGGAAAACCACAAATTCCGAACGTTCGTTTAACAAGTCCAATGCATATGAAACATGATTAACCAATAAAAATCAAATAATACAAAAGTAAAATATTGCAGAATGTCTTTGTTTTTATTCTTTATATCTCATTATCTTTGAAGCTTTAATAAAATGAAACGTTAGATGGATAAACATTTGTTCTGTAACTTATAGATTAATCATAATCCGTTTATCCAGAATGCTATTTCGACATATTTCATTACACGTGAATCATAGAAGAAAAGATGAATTTGTTTCTCAACAGATAAAACAGATCTATTTTGAACAGATTTAAAATAAATAAAACAGAAAACTAAATTTCGCTTTTCATTTATTTGAGATCACATGAAAAGATTTTTCTTCAAATCTTCTTCAGTTATTGACGACTCACAGACTTTTGAATTACATAATATATTGTGTACGAAAGTCGCTTCCATATATATTCATATGATTATTAAAAAATAAATTATACTAAAAATATACTGGTTCTTATTTTGTTCTGGCATTTCTTGATCATATAAAAGCAACTCATCTCCTGTTTACTGACGAAGAGCGATAAAAAACAATTCTAAATCAATCGATTAAATATATTTAAAACTTTTAAATAAAACAACGTCAATACTTTCTTTTTTCGAATATTGTATATCTAACTACATTTTTATCATTTAAAAATAAAATATTAATCAAATAATCAATACTTTAGTTCATATTTCAGTTTGAAATTTTCAGTTGAAGTAAATTAATTCATCCGCAACTTGTAAAATTTATAAAACAAAACTAAAATATATTCTTCAATGATTAATATTTCTAAATTCTAAAGGCTTTTAAATCGGATCGATATTCATTGAGAAATCATAGAATTACATCAGAGTGGCTGGTTATTTACGTAAAGAAAATGTGCAGAAAATTTTACTAGTTGGGAAGGAAGTTTACAGTTTCCCTTAAATTCTGTTAATAATGGTAAGAATCAAACATTTCCCCTGGCTCCATCATTCTATGACATAGCAGAGGAGACAAAACAGCCTTAGCTTTGATTGGAAGCCAGTCGATGAGAAGGATAGTTCCGAATTTAATGTCTCTTAATCTTGAGGTTAGTAACTTTAACCCATAAAATCTAACTTGCAATTGAAAACGAGTGATAAGCATCTAGCTAAATGAATCAGGGGCCCTGTTATTAATCCTAGAGATTACAGATTCACTCATAAGAATATTTTCACATATTCAATTATAGAAGAATATTTTCACATATAGTTATTTTTTTCATAAATAATAAAAATATATATCAAGAGTTTCCGCCATTTATTTGATTTTTGGCAGAAGTTTACTTTAAATTAGAATGTATATTTTATGTCTTTACTGGGGAGTGAATATTCGAATTGATTTTTTAGGGGAAAAAGTTTTAAAGCAACACCATTTCTTTTTGTGATTAAAATTTGAGAAAAAGTTATCCAACAAAATTATATAGTTTGATATGAGGCTATTCTTATAGAACAGAATGATACTGGTAGAATTGTTAATCGGATAGCCGAGTTCCTTTTCATTCGGATGTTGTATATTCACTTACGCTCAATTAATATTGGGAAACCTATAAATCCACTAATTCTATGTTCCAGCTATGGATTAATACTAATTGTATAATTAAATTTTTATTAGTCCAGAAAAAATACTTACTCTCTAAAAATGTTTTCTGGCTTTAAAATTTTGATAATATGTATAAAGTTAATCAATCAATAATGAAATGAAACAGCGTTTCTTATATATCTTTTTCGTCTTTCCTCGTTATCACATCGGAACTGTCGATTATAATTTATTAACAGTTCGTATGTGATAGCTAATAATGAATCGAAGGTACAAACATAATGAATATAATTTACAATCTCCTTAAGAATTTTTTTCTTATTTTTAACAACAGTTTTTAGTAGAATAGTGATGAACAACTGCTTATTCTAATTGCAAACATCTTTTTTTTTATTTTTACATCATGTTGGCATTTCTGGGATAATGTTATTAGTTTAAATGAATTGATTAAATATATTACTGAAAATTGATGCAAGTATTTTGTATATTCTGGATAAACATGTAACTTGTAATGTGACAGATGCCGACTTAGCAGCTCGGATACAGTCACTTTCTCACCGGCGCAATGTGGCTTCCCTGTGTCTCTTCTACAAATACTTTTACGGCTTCTGCTTCGATGAACTTAGCTCACTGGTGCCTCCTATATATAAACTTACTCGAGCCACAAGATTAGCAACTAGGTCCCTCCATTTTCCTGTAAAGCCAATAAATTATAAACGCAAATTCTACACCATCAGCTTCATTTCTCCCACTTCCCGCCTGTGGAATTTCCTTCCATTTACTTGCTTTCCCGACAGCTATAATCTCCAGGAATTTAAATGTAAAGTCAATAGTCATCTCCTATCTCACTAACCTGCATTCTCTCTCTGATGCTCCTTTCTCCGTTCACTCCAACCGCAACAGTATTATCATCCTTCTCTTACCTACTTCCTGACACCCACTATAACCTATCACTCTTTCTCATAACTTTCCTTCTATGTACCCCCTGCAAAACAGTGGTAATAAAATGCCTTGCTTGAGTCGAAATGACTATAAGAAAAATTGAAATATACATCTGAGAGTTCGCAGTGTCTTTAATTTCTGGTATTTAAATAAATATTCTTGTATTCGCCATCATATTCTTGTATTGCTGGGGGTTACTGGTCGCATTAGAACACGTCCGGGAATGACTTGTGTATAAATAGAATAAATAAATATGTGAAATTAAAACATTTAACCGGAAGTTAGGGACCTTATCTAAACAAGGATATGTAATGTTATTTTTTCTTCATATTTTCTATAGCTTGTACTTCTTGTCTCTAGGGTTTTGTTTCTATTCACGAATCTTTCCACGCTTCAATTCACTGTCCTGAATCTTTTCTGCGTTTCGCATATAAGTCTCTGTATTTTCTGCATATTATATTCATTTACTGTTTTTATAGGCCTAATTGATATCTTCATTTCCCTAGAGAAATTATTGTTACATTTGAAAATTGTCTAATTCTTTTATTTCTATCAATTTTTTTTCTCACCTTGTGCTTTTTCTTACTTTATTACGGTCCATTAGTATTTTTGTACAACTACAAGGTAACCAAAAATGTTCTGTCCGATTTTAAAGGAAAAAAAGAAAACATTTCACAGTATGTGTAACTTATATTTGGTCTTCGAATTAATTACCATAGGTATCCAGCACCTTCTGCTCACGTATCTCCAGCTGTTCAATGCCCTTACGGTAGAAATCGGGGGGTTTTGACGCAAAGAAGTTTGTGAGGGCTTTGCGCAAGTTTGCTTCATTTTTGAAGGATTTCCCACGATGATTATTATCCAGGGAGTGGAAGAGGTGGTAATCAGATGGCGCAAGGTCAGGTGAATAATGTGGATGGCACAAAGTCTCCCACCCAAGTTGCTGTCTGGTATCCCTGACCACTCGCACGACATGCGGCCTGGCGTTGACATGGAAGAAAGCGAACCTTTGCGATTCACCAGTGCTGGCTTCTTCTGGTGCAATGCCTGTTGCATACGTTTCAGTTGCTGCGAGTAGAGGTCTCTAGTGACTATGCTCTAGTATTTTCTTCGGAACATCAGCTTTTCCAAGCAGCACACCCCCAATTATGTCAAGTAACAGCAAGGCGTCCCTTTGGCGGAAAGATTACGGAATATAGTTCAGAATGCGCTCACTACAAAAGTTAAACTTTAGCGTCTACTTGGGTTTTTTTCCCGATTTATATTACCAGATGTTAGTACTTCTGTATTTTCGCCCTCTCTACATTTATGATATTCTAATCGTAAAGTTCCACCAGTTCTATAAAGCTCACTCGTGCACAACTGTGGTTGCTTTCCATAAGCTTGTCAGTCAAGATAGTCGTAACCTACATGAGCTTCACGAGCTCATTTTCAACTACTGACGGTGGTTTCGATGGGCTGTTATGACATCCTTTATATCTCAGCTGAGTGAAAGCACGAGCAGGTATCATCTTTATTATTGATGTTGAGAGAGAGAGAGAGAGAGAGAGAGAGAGAGAGAGAGAGAGAGAAATCAGTAAACAGTAGTGTGGAAGGACGAAATCAGAGTTAAACTTTATCTTGAGTGGCTCTTATTGTTTGAGATATAGCATGCAAACAGGTTTACTTGAGGAAGCTTATTTTTTGAAATGTGCTTACACTTGAGATTTTCTTTTTCCCTTATTAATAGCAATACCATCGCGTTAAGATTCTTTGATTGTTAACATTCTGGTTGCTCCCTGAACAAAGTCTGTCAAACGACTATTTTTTCTGGAACATACTTTCTAAAATGTTATTTTAAACATGCTTGAAGCCAATTGGCTTATATAGCTCTTAGAAAATATTAGATGTTACTAATGGTTGGTTTTATATTTCTTTTGTTCTTGTATGTTGAATCCAATTATGAGATTTAAGCTCTCCTAGCTTAAGTGGCTCTTCTTGGTTGAGATATAGTATGCAAACAGGCTTACTTGAGGAGGCTTATTTTTTAAACGCCAGTGTATAACTGTGCTTACATTTGAAATTTTCTTTTTCTCTTATTAACAGTAATAACATCATGTTCACATTCTTTGATTGGCTGGTCGGTCCCTGAACAAAGTCTTCCAAACGACTATTTTTTTTCTGGTTCAAAATGTTTAAATGTTATTTTTAAACATGTTCGAAGCCAATTGGCTTATATAGCTCCCAGGATATATTAGATATTACTCATGGTTGGTTTTATATTCCTTTTGTTCTTGTGTGTTGAATCCAATTATGTCCCTGTTTATCGTTTCATCTCTTTTTTTCACAAAAACAGACATTTAGTGTTTTGTCTAGCTTTGCCTCAATCTAATTAGTTCTGACGCGATTTCTTTTTATTTTATTGCTTTAATGAGAAGATATTGTAATTCCAATTTTATATAATGCCTTCAGACATTATTCTTTCCCTGTGTTAATTTTCACAGTGGCAGCACATACTTGAATGTTTTGAATCCCAGCCTTTATAAAAAACAAATGCTGAAATATATTACATCCTAGCACCGTGAAACCGTAGCAAAATATTTCATGCTTTATTAACACAGAACTTCTATTCAGTTTTTGACTTTAGATAATATAAGAAATTTTTTTTAAACTGAATCTATTCACAAATATTAATTTTTAATTATATTCTGTCGGCGCTTTTATTGTTTTTTGTCTGGTAACTGTCATAATTTGTGAAGCATAACTGTTTCAAGTGTTGAACATATTAAGATCAGAAACCGACATTTTCACCATATCTTTTTCACGTTAAGCAACGCGAAATTACAAATTTGAACATATAACAGAAGTATAGTTTTCAAAACGTGTTCTGTCAATGATCGGATGGTGGATGGAAATTTTAATACTAGATGTTTTTTGCTGATTCAATTTCGTTATCATCTAGAAAATTTTAGGTTGATAATGATAAGAATAATTTTCGGGAATAATTAACACACTATAAAAAAATGCAAGGGATAGCCAGCATTTCTAAAATCTCCAGATCAACCGTAGACAGCTATTTGCATCAAATTGATTATTTCAGTTTTTTAATGTGTTGTTTACATAGAAAAGTGTAAAAAAAACTACACTACCGGATAATTAGGCCATCCCAGTGTTTTAAATCAATGATGAATTTCATACTATTTTTTTAAATCTTTATTGCCAAGTGAATTTAATAATTACCTATATTGCAGTTTCATCAATGAAAGAAGGAAGAAAATTTAGGGTGATTCGGACTACTTCATATTTGCTTCCTTGTCTTGTAAAGTTTTGCAAAAGGATAACAAAAGAACCATTTTATTTTCATTTGGCAATAAATACTAAAAATAGTAAGAAATACATCATTTCTTAAAAAATAACTAGGGGTTGCTTAATAATTATGGCGGGTAGTGTACATGAATCTTATTTTGTGCGAGAGACACTGCAATGATAAGTGGATACGGGGTGTTCTGGAATAGCCATCGGTCTTCTTTCAAACAATATGATTGTTTTTTATTTGGTGTAACCTAAAAGGTTACTGCGTGAGGTATAACCCAAAAGAAGGTTGAAAATAAATAGCAACATTTATGTCATCATGAAATACAAGACTCGCGAGGTGCGGGAACTAAATAACCATTGTTAGTAGAGAGCTCATTCAGTTAAGTGCCATATGTGATATACGCTTCGGGCAATCATGTCTCGAAAGAGTCATGAGTGACTGGGCAGATGGTTATCCCGCAGTAGGTTGTCATTGCTTTTGTCTGGTTGCCAGTCAAGGGTATAGAACACAATCTGTTCTATTATTTAACCAATAACTTGAGAGATGAGACGGATTAATACCTTTTCGAAAGTGAATGCAAGAAATTCAACTGGATTTCGAACTCGACACCCCAATTTTTCGTCCTGAGTCAATATTCACTGTACCACAACGTACATCCAGTAGAGAACTACTGGACTGGCAAAAAAACAAAGAAAAAGAACACCAGTCTCTCAATTGTGTCCAATGTATTATATAAGGAATGAAACATACTCATTATTATCCATAGGCATGTACATAACAGTCTTCATCCAAAGAAACAGATTTCGAATATATTGTGTAAGATTAAAAATTTTCCGTAATTTGAATTTTTTTTTTTGTTTGAAGGAAACAAATTATTCAAACAAGTACTGCTCATTATTAGCTCAAACGTAAACAGAAAACCACATGCAGCAATAATGTAAATTGAAAAGCTGTAATATTATTTAAGGTGAATGTTGTAAAGTATATTTCTTTCGGTTATAGATCTAATATTTAAATAACAACATTTGGCTGGAAAATATTCACTCCATTACCAGAACCATTTATTCATTTTTAGAAGACAACACAATTTAAACTATATTCAAATTTAAATATATAGTCAAAAATAATTACGGAGCGGTAATTACATAATTGAATAACATAAGGTGTGAAAATAATTCTATCAATCCTACGTATTAGCCTATACACCTAAATTATATTTTAATATATTTTAATAAGAGTAGATAGATTCGCCTATAGTTCGGTTGACACTCTTTCCAGTTCCTTTGAACACGAGTAGACGTTTGTTGTTTAGGAATGGGTTTCGGGTTCCTTCCAAAGTTTTATATTTTCTTTCATCACCAGAAACTCCTTGTGTCTTAGCAACAATATAACTTTGCTTGTGGGCAAATTTAAAAAAGATTTATATATATATATATATATATATATATATATATATATATATATATATATATATATCCTTGGTAATTCGTATAGATAACTCCAGGGAGGATATTAATCCAATGAGAAATCTTTTAGAAACTAACAATATTATAATGAAGAGAAATTGGACAATTCTTTTTAATTCCATCGGTAATAATTTATTTCGTGAATATGTAAATACTCAACTCTTCAGACGGAATTCAAGTCGAGGTCATCATATCAGCTCGGTTTATTCTCCCACCTTTAAACGTAAACCTCACATTGTAACTCTTACTAAAATGCTTTCTTTCTAACCCAACCTACATATTCTTCCCTCTGGATAAATTAAGTCCATACACTTTTGGAAAAAAATAGGCCTGAAGAGTTGAATATTTATATATTCACGAAATAAATTATTACCGATAGATTTGTAAAATTTAGTCCAATTTATTTTCATTATATATATATATATATATATATATATATATATATATATATCTTAAATTACCATTTGTTCAAACAATGACTATATCGAATCCATTGCTAAATCCGCTGCTATGAAAGTCGGTTCTCTGTGTAGGGCCCGGAAGTTTTTTCCGTCTAAATCTATCCTGCACATTTACAAATCTACCATCCGCCCGTGCATTGAATACTGCTGCCATATCTGGTCGGGTGCCCCTGCTGTTCTCCTCGGGCTTCTCGATAAGGTTCAGAGGAGGGTCTGTAATGTGATAGATACCGACTTGGCAGACCGCCTGCAGTCTCTCTCCCACCGGCGAGACGTGGCTTCGCTGTGTCTCTTCTATAAATACTTTCACGGCTTCTGCTCCGATGAACTTAGATCACTGGTGCCCCCTAAATACGAATTTGCACGAGATACTAGATTAGCAACTAGATCCCACCCTTTTACAGTGAAACCGATAAAATGCAGCCGTAACTTCTACTCCAACAGTTTCTTTCCTCGCACTTCCCGACTGTGGAATTCTCTTCCAAACGATTGCTTCCCCGACGGCTACAATCTCCAGGAGTTTAAATGTAAGGTCAATAGACACCTCCTAACACACTAACCTGCTCCCATTCTATCAAACACTCTTCCCATCTGCCCGACAATCATCCTCTCTATCCTTACTCATCTATCACTTTTCTCCTGACATTCCCTATGTCTATCCACTCCTTCTCTTTACCTTCCCCTATGTAGCCCCATGCGCAATAGTGGCAGTGGAATGCCTTGCTTGGGGTGAGATGATAAAAAAAAAAAAAAAAAAAAAACATATAAAAATTCCCTTAATGTGAATAAAGTAAACAAAAAGTGTAAGTAGGCAAATGGTACTGTGGAATTTAACTTTTTTTTTGCGATTGCTATAACTCTTTGGTGAAAAAGGATTTGTAAATTTTTCGGAAAGTTAATTTGGTTAATTTGGCTTGTGCAAATTAACTAAAATAACTGCCTTGTAATTAACTGAAATAATTAACTGAAATGAACTGAAATAATTGCTTTGTGCAAATTAACTGATATAAAACGAATAATTCTTTCTAGATTTTTTCACACTTTCCCTGATCGCGTATACGACGTCTATTAGCGTTCTTTTTATATTCTGACCACATTTTCCTTTACGATTTCGACCAATGGATCCAGTTTTTTTTCCTTCGCCTAAATGATACAACTGTCATTTGACACCAAAAATAGCCGCGTTCTCTCTGCAAGGCTTGCTAGTGTTTTATTTTGCCAACGTTATAAGTTCCATAGGTTTCCTGGGGGTGAAATCTACCGCAGACAGTTGGTGTAAGATAACTGGTGTCTGGGCGTGATAAAAATCCGATGCAATCACGGATAACACAATATTTTTTAAGGACAAACTAATTTCATCATAAATCTCGAAAATAGATTCATATTGCTGTACACCACTGCAAATGACCTAATATGAGAATAAAAACTAAAATCGATTACACGCTGTCACTCTAGTAGGTCTAAAACTGACAGTATGATGAAAGAAAGGGAACTAAAGCACTTGTTTCAATTAATTTTCGCAAGGCTGTAAAAGATTAGTCGTAAGAAATGTTTAAACATTTGTCTAATACAATGAAGATAGGATGAAAAGAAACATGTTTGTCTTTTATTTAGTAATGGCTATTCTTTATCGTGACCATGGTTCTCTAGAAAGATAACAAGACATCGATTTAAATAAAAAATAACTATTAAAGATGATTATAATATAATCCATTTCCTTATAAGATTATTTAGCATTCATTGACCGAGCAACCAGAACTACTTTATGCTGAATTTTATAAAATATTTAATTTAAAGAAAAGTTATTTCAGTTTCAGTAACTGTTATCGCTCTTTACACAATTGATGTGAGTTTCTTTCCTAAAATTTTGTTTGAATCATTTTGAAAAGTCAACATGTTATGCCAGTTTCTTTGAGTTTCATGAGGTTCCTATTCTAGTCGTTGCTGTTATTGAAAGTCATCGTGTGATATATTTTTTTTTATATCTGTTGCCGTTTTTTTGTTTGTGGTTCAGTTCACAAGTTTAAAAAATAGTTTTCTCAAGACATTAAAGCTTGACTCGCTTATTTAATTATTGTTCTGAGAAAGCAGTTGTATAAAGCAGACTCTTTAGCCATTACTTAATTGATTTGGCACTATGCATAATATCCAGGTGATCTGACAAGTTTTCAGCTTAATTCTTTTGTAGAAATGCGTGGGCTTGTGTGAAACTACTACTATTATTGCAGTCTATTCTATATAAATAGACGTACGTTGATAAAAATTACGGTGGCAAAAACTTTTAAAAATACCTCACAATTACAAAAAAAAACAAAAACGGACACATGGCCCAGTAGATGGAGACGTTGACTTGACTTGACCCAAAGCGTTGTGAGTTCAATACCAGGCTACAGCAGTGGTGAAATGAAAGGTAAATAACTACAGGGCTAGAAGTAGCATCGCACTTGGAATGAGAATGATATACCCCAGTAATCGTAATAAAGTGTTCGGTTCGAAATTCCTAACACCTGAAGAAGGCGGGGCCTGCAACGACCGAAACGTCACAAACATGGCAGTAAATATTAGGACAACAGTTCAAACAATAAACAATAGTGTAAATACTACCTCATTTCTGAAGTATAGACAAATACATAGAAATGACTAAAGAAATATTATGTAGTATAAGTTATTCTATATTTTAGTCAATGCTGAACAATCTTGTCACAGTTAAAGAAAATACTTAAAGCAACATAAATGTGGTTCTACGGAAGGATTCTGAGAATTTTATAGATTGACAATACGATGACGTTTTAGTGAAAATAGAAATAAAAAGGACACTTATGCTTAACATAAAAAATGCTATAGCTGGAATTTAAGAGGCATATATTGAGAAAAAGCGATTGGAAAATGTTACAGATTCCGGTTGACGAACCGCACAAAATGATGAACAACAAAAAAGTTATGGAGATAGAAGAGTTGGTTATATTGAACGTAATATACAAACTTGAACGCAGGTTAGTAACTACAGGAATACTATTAGTAAGAAAATAAATATATATATGTCTTGAAGTGAAGTCGTTGAAAACAGTATATCCGTGTATATTATTCTAGCTGAGTGGAGCTCAGAGCTAGTCTGGTCTCTGGGTAACTTCGGTGACTCACGGAACTCTCCAATAACTATAACGGATTGCTAAGATTACTCTCAACTGCCAACTGCTACTGAAACTATATGACCTCTGCTGTTCTCGCTATGATATGGCAGGAGTATATATATATATATACACTCAGTCGAGTTCATTATCATAAACAAAAGAATGAGATCCCACAACAGAAAATATGATACCCACGATGCAGATTAAAGAAAAGAAATACAAAGAAAAATAGCCTATACCCTACCAAATGAGCTTAAATAAATGACCGTAGAACAGAAAAATAAAATGTATTAAGGAAAAGAGATTGTAGAGGGTCTATGATCACCATCGTTCTGAAGGGACACGTTACATAAAATAAGACTTTACTAATACAAGATTGTTGTAAGAGAACTTCTTTGATAACAATCTACCTATGGGAAAAAGATGGACATAATTTTAGTATATTTCGTCATTTTTATGGTCGTCATTTATTGAAGTTCTTGTGGGTATGGAAGTAATGGCAAAAAATGAAAATTTTATTAGTCCTGAATATATCTACCACGTTTCATCAAGATTAAATATGTTTGAATATTTTAATAACAAAAAATATATTACTTTTATCGCCTTGGCTCGCTAGACGAAGAAAATATTTCTTATGCATCGATAGATAAATACAGAATATATCACAAAAAGCTACCGATAAATTTTCGTCAATATCTGTTCAGCTTATAACAAAACTGAAAGTAGAAAACGTATTGGTTTAGTAATGCACAAAAGCGACCTCGAACGAAATAGCAGACTTTCAATTGAAGAAGGTAGAAATTTTGGTAGAATTCTGAAAAATGATTTATTCCTTTACAATTTTTTTTATTTTATTTTGTATAACGTCTGCAGATTGTGATGAGCGATTTCATGGTTAGGTATTCTCACATCTAAAGCATCTAAAGCAAATAATATTACATATATTACGATATTAATGTCGGAAAAAGAAAAGAATAACTTTTAGATTTTACCTAATAATATTCAATAGAAAGACTGAGATAGTTTTCCTGGAGAAATCGTAATGATTTGTAAGATATATGATATAAGGAAAAATAGTAATGATTTGTAAGTTATAGTGAGAAATTTGATTTAGTCAGATTTTAATGAAAATTTATTGTTTTTATTCTTTTTTATTTTAGAAAACAGAAAAATGTCTTCTAGTTTAGTATTTAAAATGTTTTGCTGAGAATAAGTTTTTGTCCTTTAAAAATATGTTATGGTTATAATCTTTTCTTTAGAAGTGTGTTGTTGGTAATATTTTTCTTTCATAAATGTATATTTCTTTTAGTAAAGTCTATCTTTATGTATATATTTCTATAAAAGTGTATTTTTATACTTTCATAGTGTTTTGACCCCAGTTTCGAGTTAAATATTTGCCCATAGCTGGGACGCTAACAGGTGCTATCACTTCGAGTCAGAGTGGATCTGGGAACAACAACAATTAAGAGGTGGTTCCATGCTCCTCACAACCACCCGATCAGAGGCCTTTCTGCCGGATGCAGTTTACCGTCATGCCCAGGGTCCAATTAAACAAGAAACGTATAGATAATTGAATAAAGAATTTACGTTTAACATTACGAAATTTAAAATTCAAATTCAATAAATATCTAGCATTCATATATAAATAAACATTAAAACAAACTTTAAATTATATCCCCTCTAAATTAAAAAAAAATACTTGCAGGCACTACATAAAAAATTATAAGCAAATCTTGTTAAAAAGAAATGACAAAAAGCAAACAGAAAAGTTTGAATAATAAATGTTCCGGAAATGAAAATCAACGATACTCTATTAAAAAATACAACACATAATATGATTCGTAAATTATTTCATTACAATTTTAAAAGTTAAATCCTCATTTAAACAAAGAGAAATATTACGCTGTTAAACTTGGGACAAAACACATTTTTAAAATTGAAAGAAAGACAATCAGTGTATACCACGACTTATTTAAAACGAATAAACAAATGTTTTTGTCTATATTTATGAGATGAGTTAGTATTTACAGAATTTACATTATTTGGACTATTATCCTCATCTTTGTAGATATTTGTACAACTTTTCGGCCAATGTACGCCCTGGCCTTCTTCTAAAGGGTTCGGTTCGAAATTCCTAGCACCTGAAGAAGGCCGGAGCATACAATGGCCGAAACGTCGTACACATGGCAGCAAAGATGAGGACAATAGTTCAAATAATGTAAATGCTGTAAACAAGTTTGTATATTAATAATGAAATATGATATATGCATAATAATATAACAAAAATTATAATATAATAAACAATAAAAATATAAAAATCAAAAAATCAAAAATCCCCTTTGCAACTACGATATATGTTTATTATTCTCTTGTATAATTCATTGAACTAGTAGAAAATACTTAGATGTTTTCAAACTTATATCGCAATCTTTGTAAGGAGAAATATTGTAGTTTTTCTATGAAAAATATCGAAAACTAATATCAGAATCTTTAAGGAATAAAATAAATAAGAAAACCTAAATGATCAATCTATTACGAATATATAGAATCAGTTAACTTAATAAGATGGAAAGTATTATTTACGTTACACTAAAACTATAATAAATCATATTTACGTAAAAATTAATTTATCAAGAGCTTCGAATATCACGTCATTCTTGTAATTCTGCGTCTAATATGTGTGGTGTATGGCTGAGGTTTTGTGAAAGGTCTATTTTGGAATATATTTAGATTCAAGAAATTGTAGGATAAATATTTAAACTCACGGAAGTGTTCTTTCATGGTGGCTGCTTAATGTTTTAGCCGCGTATCAATCCCTTTGTGTTATTTAATTTCGAAATTTAAATATTTTGAAAAGAATTCTTGGGGTCAATAAAATATATTTTGAACGTAATTGTATGCATTCAACTTCAGAAAAAAACGTATCGTTGGTCTTTTTTTATATAAAATATATTGCTGGTATTTTTTACTATAAAAATATATTTGTTTATATTTTCATATTGTTTTGTTTTTGTTTGGGGTGGGGTCACTATTTGCCTATTTCTGGGACCCTAACAGCTCATACGAATACGAATCATGGTGGACGCATGTAGTTTAAAATGTAGTTTCACGGTCTGCTCAAAAGCATCAAATCATCCGATCAGAGGCCTTGTTGCTGGATGTAGTTTTTCGTCATAACAAGGGCGAAATTACTATAAAAATTTAGTGACTTTGAATAAAGCTGACAAACGAAAGCTTAACAAATATAATGTCTTTTAGATTTATTTTTTTATATAACGTCAACTTTAATTTACCGGTTTTGTTAACTGGTTTTTCTGTAACGGTTTTGTTGGCAATATTCGTTTTAGCCGAGTGTATTTCTATTATTCTCTACTGGAAAAATGAAAGCGGGTCCTCAACAAAACGAGGTTCAATTTTTACAAAAATCCGTGATCATATTTTTTTCAGATACCTCCATATTGAAAGCTGAAATGGATGAACCTTCTACTCCCACATGATAGTTAACATAATCTTGATAGTTAACATAATCTTGTTTTAGCAGAACAGATAGAATGAAAATCTAACGATTTGGTTGGTGCTATAGTAAAAAGTTAGATGTGTTCGACGTGTTTAAATTTAGGAAAAGGCATGACAGTCTTGTTCCAAAAATCTTTTCTATGTTATGTTTTCATTTAGATAAATTTCTGTGTGAGAGCCGAACAAAAATAAACAGATATGTACAAACGTTTTATATGCATAGCCAAAGAATCAAATGAATAATCGTGAATGTTATTGGTCCGGAACTGACATCCTGACATCAGTCGCTTTCCAATTGGAACGTAGCTTTGTTGTATATTTTATATTTTTGAAGTAGGGAGATGGTTAATGTTTTTTGAATTGGCCTAAAACCTAACCAAACTTACATGTTTTATCCAGAATTATCAGAAACGTATAATAAATTGGATTTGTCGAAGAATAAAGTATACATTTTGTATGTTGAAATAGAAATTTATTAATAGAAAAGAAGAACATGAATCAGTGGAAGTTAATGTTCAATAAGAAACAGTATAAAGAAGTTAAGGGTATCAAGAGTTTGTAGTAGTAACTTGTTTGTATGTATCTATGTATGTATGAGCTTTATTGTTAGGAGTGTTTTTGAAGTTATCGGTCAGACTTAAAGGGTTCCGTTCGGTTATCATGTATAACAAATGTAGGTGAACGATGAAGAGGAAGGAGGAGAGAGAAAGAGAGAGGTAATAATAGTGATTGCTGGACGGTTATTAAGGGACGTTGTAATTACGCTCGTCTTCTCTCTGGCTACAGTTGATTTGCTCCGTCTTTTATTTCATTTGTGGGGCTCGAAAAGGACATTTAATCACATCACTCCGGATGTGATTCTGGCCTTTCCATTAGACGACGAACACACTTCACGTCGGCTCGCGGAAAGTGTCCATGAAAGTATCTGTTTCTGATAGGAATATTATTTGAATTTGTTTTTAGATGTTTCCTAGTTTTCTATTGGCCGAATAACATTTTGCATCGATGTGTGAAATTTAACGAGTTTTGTTTTGAATTCGCTTTTGCGTGTGTGCTAACCAAGGTTTTGTAAATTTGAGTAAATTAGTTTATTTCTAATAAAATGAACGAGTCACTGTTTAGCATTTGAATTTTTAAAACTAGAACTTGTTTTGTTCACTACAATATAAATCGTTTTATGGCAACTTTTCTTAAGAACTTTCTTCTGTGGTATCTACAGTTTATAAATTTAAACGTTTTATTAAATTGGTAAAGATACAAATCCCCAACTTATCTTCCTACTATGGGTTAATCAGTACGACTTGTATTACTAAACCATTATAAACGGTTAAAAAATAATTCTTACACTATTTTATATCTTTATATAACCTGCGAATAAGCCCGAGAAAACGAAAAATAATGTCCTTCAGATATTTAATTTACTCAGGTCTATCTTTTTACCATAAATTTACTATTTCCAAAACTGCAGTGACGATGAAACAAAGATAATTGATAAATATAAAGATTAATCAATTGCAAAAGTTGATAAGCCGTAAAAGATTAATCACTCATTCAACACCTTAAACTATTATGGATATGTTGGTGGCCAAAAATGCCCATGATAATAATTAGAAAGCAGATGTACACTAATATTATATACACTACCGGCCATAATTATTAGGAAACCCCAGTTCTTTAAAAGAAATGATGTATTTCATACTATTTTTAGTATTTATTGTCAAGTGGATAATTCTAAATGAAAATAGAATGCTTCTTTTGTCATTATTACTTATGTGAAATTTTACAAGGCAAATTAGCAACGTTGAACTTGTTCGAATCACCCTAAATTTTCTTCATTATTTCATTGATGAAACTGCAATATAGGTAAGTATTAAATACTTATGAATTCATTTGATGCACATGCTATTGTGCAGTATGAAAAAAAGAACTATTCTATTTTTATTTACAATTTTTCACTTGGCAACAAATACAAAAAATAGTATGAAATACATAATTTTTTGTAAATACTGGGGTTTCCTAATAAATATGGCCGGTAGTGTATATAATATTAACTAACACGAATTTGCTGTCATTTAAAAAACACAAAAAGATTTTATATATAACAATGTTTCAGATTAATTAGTCATACATACGAACAACGTTTGTTTATTACTCGTTATTTTTAGTGTATAACCATGCTGGAATAGATGTTCTGTTAATTTATTAAACAGAAAATTTATTTTCTCATATACAGGCCTGAATATTCGAAAATGTTTATTAGAAAAATATGCGTTTTGTGGCAGGAATCGAACATTCACAACTTCGAGCAATAGAATTCAACAATTATTGAAAGAGAAACTAATTTATTTAGACGGGAATTTCTTTGGAGTGTCAAATGAAATTATAGAATTTTATTCTGTAAGCGATTTACAAGGCATAGCTTTAATGTGGCACAAGTCTGAAATTATGGTGCACTTAATGAGAATCAACCTTATCACTCCATTGTATTTGATCAAGCAAGACAAGTTTGTTAACCACCATACCATGTCGAAGTGCCCAAAAATGATATTCTAAGCATAGCTTAGATGTGGCGCATGGCCGAAAGTATGGGGCATGAAGTAGAAAACCCAATTCACTTCTAAGTCATTATTAGTCTAGTAAGACGAGGTTGCTAACAATTGCACCACGTCGACGTACCCAAATGGTTTCCTAAACGTAGCCTAAATGTGGCTCAAAACTGAAATTATATAGAACTCAGTGAGAAACAAACTTACTACTCAATTGTTAATGATCGAATAAGACAAGCTGTGCGTTGTGGTGCAGTGAATATCGACTTGAAACGAAAAATCGGGGTGCTAAGTTCGAATTCCATTTGAACTCCCTGCATTCACTTACGCACAAATACCCTTGGGAAAGGTATTAATGCGTCTTTTCCCTCCAGTTGTGGGTTAAATAATAGGACAGATTGTGTTCTATAGCCCTGGCTGACAACCAGTTTACCGCAAAAAGCAATGGCAACCTACTGCGGGATAATCTTCTGCCCAGTCAGTCATGTCTCGAAAGAGACATGATCGCCCAAGCGTGTTTCACGTATGGCACTTAACTGCCTGAAGACAAGCTTTTTAAACATTATACCACATCAAAGTACTCTGGTAGTTTTAAATAATAAAAAAAAGTATCAACTCGTAAAGAAACTAAAAATTGGAAAAAATTTACTTTTTATTGTTTATTCATCTCTGTGAGTCTATTAAAATATTTTCAAAACTTCCTCATTTCTATTTACTACTAATTTTCTATAATTTTCTCCCCTTTAATTATCATTAAGCCTTTTGCATAATCATTAAGCAGACCTCTTTGTGCTGCTACTCTTTCGCATCACTTCATAAAAGAGGAAGTAAAAAGAGGGGGAGAACTGCTCAGAATAATTTAATCTTTCGTAACATCAATGTTTTTTCTGCTTTTATATGTTTGTCCTGCCTTATTATGAATAATAACACAGTATCTTAGCGAATGTATTTTGAAAATAATAGCCTTTGCGTAATTACTAGCGCTTTTTGCAGAACAAAGACGCCTTGGGAATGACAGAAGCATGATATGGGAGACAGTAGTTTTGAGTACATCTTTTAGGATAATGTTTATTTTTTTTTTTAGAATATTGAAGTCTTTAAGTGGCCCGGTGTTACTTTAATCACATATCACGCATATCGCGAAAAAGTAAATTATTTATTTATTTATATTAAAAGCATTTGAGTTGATATTCCTCTGAACTTTGTTCTTAAACGCAATTTACGAGGCAGCAGTTATTAACTGGTAGCCATCTCTCAGTCTTCTATTTTAATCAGTTCACCACAAGCAATATGGAAATCCCACTAGAGCACGGGAGTTTAACAAATACGGGGTTAAATTAAAGGTAAAGACTGAAAATAGGGGTGATTGAGAAATAAGGGGTGAAAGTAAACGTGAATAGTGGGAATGGGGACGACTGACAAATAGGAGGTGAAAGTAAAGGTGAAGACTGAGACTAGGGACGAATGACAAATAGAGGGTGACAGTTAACATGAAAACTGGGAAGAGGGATGATCAACTAAGAGGGGGTGAAAGTAAAGGTGAATACTGAGAATAAGAACGATCGACTAATAGGCAGTGAAAGTAAACGTGAAGACTGAGAATAGGGACGATTGACAAATAGGGGGTGAAATTAAAGGTGAAGACTGGGAAGAGGGATGATCAGCTAATAGGCAGTGAAAGTAAACGTGAAGACTGGGAATAGGGACGATTGACAAATAGGTGGTGAAATTAAAGGGGAAGACTGAGAATAGGGATGACTGACAAATAAGTGGTGAAAATAAACGTGAAGACTGGGAATAGGGACGATTGACAAATAGTGGGAAGGAAGTAAAGGTAAAGACTGAGAATAGGGACGATTGACAAATAGGTGGTGAAATTAAAGGGGAAGACTGAGAATAGGGATGACTGACAAATAAGTGGTGAAAATAAACGTGAAGACTGGGAATAGGGACGATTGACAAATAGTGGGAAGAAAGTAAAGGTAAAGACTGAGAATAGGGATGACTGACAAATAAGTGGTGAAAATAAACGTGAAGACTGGGAATAGGGACGATTGACAAATAGTGGGAAGAAAGTAAAGGTAAAGACTGAGAATAGGGACGATTGACAAATAGGTGGTGAAATTAAAGGGGAAGACTGAGAATAGGGATGACTGACAAATAAGTGGTGAAAATAAACGTGAAGACTGGGAATAGGGACGATTGACAAATAGTGGGAAGAAAGTAAAGGTAAAGACTGAGAATAGGGACGATTGACAAATAGGTGGTGAAATTAAAGGGGAAGACTGAGAATAGGGACGATTGACAAATAAGTGGTGAAAATAAACGTGAAGACTGGGAATAGGGACGATTGACAAATAGTGGGAAGAAAGTAAAGGTAAAGACTGAGAATAGGGACGATTGACAAATAGGTGGTGAAATTAAAGGGGAAGACTGAGAATAGGGATGACTGACAAATAAGTGGTGAAAATAAACGTGAAGACTGGGAATAGGGACGATCGACTAATAGATGCTGAAAGTAAAAGTAAAGACTGGGAATAGGGATGATTGAAAAATAGTGGGCTAAAAGCAAAGGTGAAGACTGGGAATAGGGGTTATTAACTAGAGGAAAATGTTGATCCGAATTCAAGAAGAAAGAAGATGGCGATTGATGTTTCTTTTAAAATGTTGAAGTTTGTAGTTACCAGTAAGGTAAACAAACGGAAGTGATTTCAGCAGAAAATAAAATTAAACTTGCTGATTGATGTTTCAAAATCATAAACAAACTTCACCAGATAACAGAAACAGCATAATTTGAGAATTTTAAATAACATTAACAGCTAAAATGAATAGCTCATAATCAAGATGTTGTTATTTCACACTACTTCAAACAAAAAGATAGGAGGGAAACCCCCTTCACTACTGGAAAATTGATAACAGCTCTTGAACTTGGAAAGCTATTTTAAGAGAAATATTTTATAAATTTCAAACGACAGCAGTATAATTTTCTCGGTCAATAAAGGTTTTCTTATAAAGAAACGACTATCTCTCCTAATTCTTGTTCTACCAACAATTTGTTCATAAAGTAGGTCTGGAACTATTTTACTGTATAATTATGATTTGTGCCTGTCATTTTTAAGTCCTCTTACCTCATTATGTGCCCTGGCAATTACAACACACTTTTCCTGGTCTGATGTTAAATATAGTTACACCCTTGTGCAAATTAATTGAAACAACTACTTTAGTTTCTTTTCTTTCAACATAGGGTCAGTTTTAGACCCACTAGCATGACAGGATATAATCAGTTTCTATTTTTCCTCGGATTAACTCATTAGTAGTGGCGTGCAGGTATAAGAATTTATTTTCGGGGTGTATGATGAAAAGCGTTTGATCTAGAAAAATATTGCGTCATCCGATATTCAATCAGATTTTTACAAGCCCTGACACTATTGTCCCGATTTTCGATTAGTTCTCCTACGGCCATTGTGCCCTGGCAATTGACGTTACTCCAAGGAAGCATACAAAAATGGTAACGCTGCCCGAACACACTGGCAAGCCTAATAGAGAGATCGTGGATATTGTCAGTGTCAGCATTTCAAGTGTCAGTAGTATCATCAAGGCGAAGAACAAAAAAGATCCATCAGTGTAAAACTTATAGAAACATGAGTTCGAAAAAGAAAAAGAACGCCAATACCACGTATGCGCGATGACAGAATGTGTGAAAGATACCAGGAAGACATTCATTTTGCTACAATTAATTTTCGTGTGTATGCATTGGACAAAATCCGTTCTGAAATACGTATACTGTCCATACTGTACAACTTCTTTATAAAAATCATTGGTTAAAACAGCTTTAGAGCGTATGGCCTATCACGTTGAATTCACCGGTTCTCGCTCGATCACTGAAGTTAAGCATCGTTGAACCTATTCAGTACTTAGATGGGTGACCGCTTGGGAATATCAGGTGCTGTAATCGTATAGTGACGGATGTGCGTTGTGGTGCAGTGGATATCGGCTCGGAAAGGGAAATCGATGAGCCGAGTTCGAATTCCAGTTGAATACCCTGCATTCACTTAAGCACTGGTACCCTTGGGAAAGGTAATAATCCGTCCCTTCCCTCCAGTTATGGGTTAAATAACAAGGGTAGGACTTGTGGTTCCTGCTCTTAAATTCAAATCCCAATGACTCTTGATACTCGAAAAGAAAATGTAAAAAATAAAAATAACCTTACCCAAAAATCATTGGTTATGACCTTAAATGATCCCATAAGGATTGATAGGTCGTTAAGCCTAAAAAACAGCTTTGAATTTGATGAAATCTTCACCTTATGAACAGGCCGTACAGAACTACAAACACAGAACTGCTCTTGATAAAAGAAACGACATCATTTGTGGGTTTTAAACAATAGTAACTGCTAAAATGAAAAGCAATTAATCGAGATTTTTACGTTCCTCATCTAAAAAAAATACTAATAGGGAAGCCCTAATCAATCCTGGAAGCAGCTACTGGACTTGAGAAAGATATATTCGTGAGCAATTGCTTTAAGAGAGTTTTTTTTATAACTTTCAACGAAGAGTAATAGTAGCTGATAGACCAATGAATGCCATAAATATTTCCTTAGAACGGATCTTCTAATGTTGCATTAGACTGATGATGTCCTTATAGAGGGCAAAATGCATAATAAAGAATATTTACACATTGTAATTCATTTACTTAACATTGTATTGGTATAGAAATATTTATATATCGCAGTTTTCGCACTTTGCTGATCGCACAAATCGTAAGAATTGCTTCGATTTAGTCAAAATAATCACAAATTGATAATTTTGTATATAATTTAAGCTTATCACGGAAATATATGAGATTATCTTTTCTTAATTATTTTGACAAAATGTATTTTTCTAAAGATGTTACAGAGCTATCACTACGCAAGTTTTGATTATTTGTTGAAACTATAATGGCTACCGCGACTTAGGAAACTGATTTTTGAAATAGGTGTAGATAGGCTTTCCTACCACCCGGTCTATAATCGATTCTGATTGAACGATCTGAGTTTTTTTGTAATCGGGTTCAGAAATAGCTTGAAAAACTAATACAGCAAGGCATGCCTCAAGCAACAATTTCAAGACTTTTTGCTACGGAGGCTGAAAATGTATGCAATTCTAAAAAGTATTATCCTCTCTTATAATTCTGCCCGTGCCTCTTAAGTATCAACTATGCTACACCCTGCTAATACCTAAAAGATAATGGATTGTTCTCGTTTTCATCGCGTGGAATGACGGAAAAGACAAATCGAAGACGCTACTTGGTGTCACTGAAAAAATGAACGAAAAACGAAGATAGGCGAGGCGATAACACTATTGTGTGTTTAACGTCGAATTTAGTAAGATTAAAAACGTTTAAAATTTAAAAAATGTTATTTTTAAATAACGACCAGCATTCATATTTATGGTTATTTTCAAAGCATAGTTTCGATATGGCACAAGGCCGAATAAATGTAGCTCTCAGTGCTAATAAATATCACAAATTAGTCGTAATTGTTCAATTGAAAGATGCTTGCTAACCATGATACCACGTCAAATTTCTCACAGCATTCATAATTATGATTTTAATTGCAATATTTAGTTAAATTTGTTAAGCCTAAGTATTTTCTGATGCTTTAACGGAAAATTACACGAATATTTTATTGTTGTAGAACTCGCAATGATAATATTTAATTATTAAATTTTCACCATTACTTCTAGCTTAGTATAATGATTAAAACTGCGGCATTTGTAAATGTATTAATGACGAAATATTATTGGCGTCAGTTGGCGACTCTACCACTGGGCCATGGGGCGTTCGGTCGAGCGAATTATATAGTCTTTTTAGCGCATATCATATTACGTGCCCAATAGCTAGAGTGCTCTAATTCATTTTACTTAATGAGCGATGCGTACACGCTAGAGTAGCTACTGTTTTTCAAAGTCTACTTTTCTTCCAGAGTGCTCAATCAGGAAGTGAGAACATATATATATATATATATATATATATATATATATATAAGGTGTCCCAGAAGTCGCGCACCATCCAGATGTTTATAAAAAATACATCTGAATATTAATATTATTGATCATAATCATAAACGATGCTCAAATTGATCACCCTCTGCATTAACACATGCATCAGTTCTCTTTCTGTGCTTTAAGAATACGATGTACTAATGATTTGCTAATCGTTATCTTCTGGCTTATTTTTCTTACTTATTTCCTGGGCTTTCTAGCAACATTAGCCAGAACCATGGTGAACGCTCCTTCGTCAGTTGCACTCTTTCATAAACTACATATCTCAGGTTAGCAAATGATCCAGTTTCTTTGAAGCGTTTGATCAAACAACAAAGAGTGGTATGGTTCAATAGTTTTTCTCGATCAGGATGATTGTGGTTGAATTCTTGAGCTACAGAGCGGTTTGTTGCACCATCTTTTCGAAACATGAAAAGCAATTTAACTCTTTATTGTACTGTTATTTTCTTACCCATATCAGATCAAATCTGAAACATAGAAAAATAAAAATTAATATATGATACGCCACTTTTGGGATACCCTATATATATATATATATATATATATATATATATATATATATGTGTGTGTGTGTGTGTGTGTGTGTGTGTGTGTGTGTGTTATTTACATTCTTAAGACTATTGTCGATATCTCTATTGCCATATTTTCGACGTTTTGGCGTTGGTCGCTTCTTCACGTCATTAGAATTTCAAACCGACCCCTAATTTCAGTCACTGAGGAAAATTTTCTTTTCCGTGAGTCACAACAAATTTCGAAGAAATTAACTCAACTAGAAGTGAAACCGATTAGGGGTTTTTGAAAGATTTTTTAGAGTTATCCCTACCAGTTTTAATTCTTTTTTTAAATCTGTAATGAATATCGTGGCCTAAGTTAAATCGTAGTTTTTTTGTTTTTTTTATAGGCGTAAACAGGCTTTTCTATCGTCTGATTAATACTCCACTTCTTTCAAACAGAAGTAGAGATTCACCTCTTTTTCCTGTTTAAAAAAGGGTTCCTGGTTCATTTCCTCTGCTCAAGCCTTGATGGTACTTTCACGAAAATTTTCTTATATGTGTGGACGGTAGCAACATTTCTTTTTACTGATATTACCGGGTTAGCAGTCTTCTTGTTTTCTCTTACCAAATGGTAGTTAGGAGCCCGAGCTCTTGCAAAGCTTCTAGAGAGGATGCTCTGAGTCGAATGATATCAGGGTTCTTGCGAACCCATGTTGAGCATGGATGGGTGTCTGCTAACACCTCTGGTGGCCAACCCTGAAGCCGCACTATGGTGCAGTCTGTGATTGTTCCCTTTCAGCACTTGTTACAATTGACGACTGACTGCTACTAATAACCTTGGGTTCTCTTTAACAAAATAACTCACCACAACTATAATCTATTAAAGATATAAAACTAAACAAGTCCAACAAAAAAAACTTAAACCACTCAATATTTCTTTCTCCAATGTCCGTGGTATTCGTATCAACTTTTTCATTGTGGAATCTTTCCCCTTTGAAAAGTCACCAGCCATCCTAGCTCTGTGTTAAACAAATCTTAACACTGCAATTTCTTCCCCTGACTTCTCATTTCCTGTCAATCGTCTTCTTTTTATGAAGGACTTAAATGTCCACATGCATAGCCTAGAAGTTTATGCCGGCGAAGATCTTCTGCTAGCTAGGGAAGTCTTGCTCGACTTTCCAGAACATTCTTACATGTGTCTTCTTCTCTCTCTACCAATTATCAGTTAGGTATCTCTTTTTTCTCCTTTTCTATCATGACTATTGCGTCCTAAATAGTATTTTTGAAATTATAAAATAAGGCTATTTTGCTATACTAGTTTGCAAATATATTTGTATTCGTTGAATTTAATGTCCATCATGCCAAATCGTTTAAATACACCGACAGAGATCTTACTAGCATCCTGGCTGAATCTTTATATCACTCAATTTCTCACGCAAGTGGTAGATTTCCCAAGCATTTTCCAATATCCCTGAAAGACATTCTTCTTTTCCAGATTGCTTCTTTACCTCAACCCATGACTCATGCCATGCTATACATCTCTGTCTTCTTGGTAACTCGGTTAGAGACGCTCACCAACATATTAGTTCTTTCTTTTCTATCAGAACAATCAGAGTGAGTTTTTCTAGCTTCCGAACATTCGTAGTAATCATTAGATTCATCCAATTCTCCCGAATATTTTTATTTAACCTCAGTTTTTCAGCCTAACACTGAAATATTTGTATTTGAGCTACAGGTGAGAATGAAAGCATGACCAAATCAGCATGACCAAATCAAATTTCTGACATTTGCTTCCTTTTTTGCAAATAGTGCTGAACTGAACTTATTGTACCGAAGAGTCAACAAAATCAAAAGCAAACAATGAGCATGCATAAAATTAAATATATAAAATAGCAGCTTATATAAATATATTGAATGTTTAATTACTTAATTAGTTTTTGGTCATAAGAAAATTAGACCAGTACACATTTGTAATAAAAAATGTTCAATACAATTATATTCTTTTTTTTTAATGTTCTTAATTTATAAACGAGTTATTACGCAACCTACGTTTCTACCATGTATTCAGGCGATTTAAAATAATATTATTGCAAATCGCCTTAACACACTACATGGTAGAAACCTAGGTTGCGTAATAACTCATTTACAAATGATGGCTATATATATATATATATATATATATATATATTGAGATTTGTGTTAGAAGAAATTAAACTTTCATAAATTATAGTAGTTTTGTTTATAATTACTATGCATCTAATAAGTTGCCTCGACAACTTTTGTTATTCCAGATTTAATGAAACTATTGTAAAAGCTCTTTTAACACACCCGGTTAAATCGCCTTAACACACTACATGGTAGAAACCTAGGTTGCGTAATATCTCGTTTACAAATGATGGCTATATATATATATATATATATATATATATATATATATATATATATATACTCAAAATAATAACTAAATAGACTCTGTAAGTATTTAGCTTGTAAATTTATACTAAGATAAACCTTTAGAAAAACCACTAACAAACAGAACCTAATTCCGTTACAATCCGGTGCACTAAGGCGTCGGATAAAAGGGGAGAAAAAAAAGAAATCCGCGGAATAAGGACAAGACATACGATACTCCGCAGTAAAGAAAAAAAAAACCCAAACGGAACCAACCACAAGAAAAAGAAAAAGTGCTCGATACAAAGTACAAACGATATACAAAAGTAGAGCAAAGACACACAAAGAATGGCTAGCTTGAGATTCTTTGTGTATATATATATATATATATATATATATATATATATATATATTGAGATTTTTTTAGAAGAAATTAAACTTTCATAAATTATTGTAGTTTTGTTTATAATTACTATGCATCTAATAAGTTGCCTTGACAACTTTTGTTATTCCAGATTTAATGAAACTATTGTAAAAGCTCTTTTAACACAACCGGTTAAACAGTGCTTCTCATACCAGACAATTTTACAGAATGTAGTCAGTACGTGGTGACAATTTGGAAGATCGTCATGCAATAAATTATTGTGTTAAACTGGAGAAAAATTCTACATAAACGCATGAAATGCTACCGGTTGCTTATAAATTAACTTCAACGAGGCAAGCATCTGAGTTTTGCTGGCAGAAGTGGTTCAAAGACAGTGGCGAGGATGTGAGAGACGATGAATGATGTAGGATTGAGACAATTTGGAGCTGATTGAGAAAATACGCAATTTTCAGAATGAAGCTCTTTATGTGTCCCTGAAGACAATATGCATACAATTTGAAGTTAGTGTGGCTTTATTACCCATAATTATTCATGACGATATGAATATGTGCAAAATTTGCGCAAGATTTGTTTCCAGGGTGCTCAAAGACGCACAGAAGGAAAGACACGTTGGTGACAGCAGGAAGAAAGCTAGTGGTCATCTTAACTGCCGATCGCCCTCTCCACATTGTACACCTTTCTCCCTGTGACATTTGGTTGTTCCTCAAATTGAAAACGAATTGAATATGTTGGAGGCTGTGACAAGGGTCCAGAATCCATTCAATTTGGATTACTTCCAAAGGTTTTCACGGATTGGCTTCAGCGATGTAACAAGTTCATTGAAGTCAAAGGATCGTACTATAAAGGAGATTAGAATTTTGTGCTTCTTTGAAATCTTATATCAAGGCAAGTACTTCTAATAGCTTAAGTAATCTATGTTTAACAGAAAAAAAAAGATTATGAAATTTCAGTAGCAGAATATACTTCTGAATAAACGTAGAGAAATCATTAGTATGTGTCGTCACCCGAATAAATTAAATTGTAACAATTATCTCATTCTTCCATTTAGTCGCAGTAGAAGTTGTCCTTTATATAAAAGTAGGGTTTTAGAATTTGGCAAAGCTGTAACCTTTTCCCTCCTACATACCACTGCTAACCCAATCATCAAGCCACATGCCTCCTACTACCAAAAGAGAAATTACTACTAAGATTTCTCTACCTTAACCTATAATAGCCAACACTCCCCACCCCTTCCTTTACTAGCCCCTGTCTCCGACATTAGAATTTTCCTCATTCTTTCATTAAATATGGTTGAGAATGCATGTTTTATACTGATATGTTGAAAATATCTATTTACACCAATTTGTTTCTTTTTTTTTCCAGTATATGTTTTTAATGCTATTAATTTATTACCCCTATATCTAACGAATCTTTCTAGAGAAATGTACAGAAAAATTCTCTTTCAAAGAATGTACCCCGTCATTTTCAAATCTATTTAAAATTTGTTCGGGAAATATTTTGTTTAAACACGCATAGCATGTATGTGTATATGTATGTGTACATATACGCATGTATGTGTGTATATGTATGTATGTTAATATAGTGTATATGTATGCATGTGTGCGTATATATATATATATATATATATATATATATATATATAAAGTAGAATCCTTGACATTTTCTAAGGTAAGTTCCAATAGAGAACGAGCCAGAGAACTCAATGTTAAAATTTATTGCTAAATTTAACAGTATTGTAATCAGAAAACAAAATTAGATTTCTTTACAAATTCATTAGTAATACTGTATTTTGTGGCTAAACCAAATTCATACAACCCAGAGCCAAAGCCATAAAAGGCTCTATGAATTTGCTTTAAAAAGGGGCTGGCCGCGAAATCTATCATACCACTGGGTTTGTAAAGATATCTAAATTTTATTTCCTAAATATATATATATATATATATATATATATATATAATGGACTCTCCCGTAGATTTCGACGTATGAATGTCTAACACAGACTGCTACTCAAAGAATTGTTTTGAAGTGGTGAAGTCTAGTGTAACACCATCCACACTTTTTGGAACTGCTGATAACAAACAATCGGTGCAGAAGTCTGCCACAGATCGCATGAATAACATACCTCAGTTATTTAACCCATAACTGGAGGGAGGAACGGATTAATACTTTTCCCAATGAAACCAGTGCGTAAGTCAATGTAGAGCGTTCGACTGGAATTGGAACTCGGCTCACCGATTTCCTTCTCCGAGCCGACATCCACTGCACCACAACGCACAATAACGCTTACAATTCCTGGTATTCCAAAGCGGTCAGCAATCTAAGTACTGACCAGGCTCAACGTTACTTAACTTCGGTGATGCTGCGAGAACCGGTGTATTCAACTTGATATTATATATATATATATATATATATATATATATATGTGTGTGTGTGTGTGTGTGTGTGTGTGTGTGTGTGTGTGTGTGTGAAGTTTTAAAATTGTCACAAGTACAATATTACTGTTTATTAAATAATCCAAAATTTTAAATTCTTTCTTTGTTTTGTTGGATCTGCGACTGATATTACATAAGTGGAATGCATATCAGTATTAAACTAAGATTAATTTCGTTTTTATAATGATTTAGATTTCATTAATTTAGTTTAAAAACAGATTTTAATATCCCAATTCTTTTTTATTTTTTACGAAATTCATTTCTGATTGTCCAGCGCTTAATTTTAACGATTGAATCACGCAATTGAAATCGTGACCGACGTAAACATTTGATATTCAATTACGTATAGTTTCAATTAAAAGTTGAGAATATGTTTATAGTATTTTCTGAAATCGGTGTTTGCGTCACTCATAGAAACTACCAGACATTCATACATTAGCGAAATTTGAATTGTAAAAATAAGTGAACGATTTATTAGGACTAAGTTAAATATTTTCCTCTAGTTTGATTAAAACTTAATGGAAGGTAGTTTGTTAATACATGTTTATAATATTTCGATTGAACATAAATACATACTTTCGATACATCTGCAAAAATCTTTGATGATAATAAACGAAACCATTAGACTTTTGAAAATGTATTCTCAAACTTCATATATATTTTAGTAAAATTACCAGCAATACATTTTAATAAAAAAAATCACCAACAATATATTTTTACCTACAACGTATAAACCTATATTTTTTTTTACTACAAATGAACGTTTCACAGATTCCTGCAACCGATATTCAATAAATAGATGGATTTGAAATATCTGATTATACTGTGTACATATGGCTTCTTTGGAAATTGACTGAAGTGAATTTACCTAAGAAAAATGATCATGCGTCATACTAGGTTTAAAGTAGCAGACGCCTCTTTTTCCACCGAAAGTAATTATTTATTTGAATGTCACTATTTTTGTAATGTTAGCCATTGTTAATGATTTCTATCATGAATTTATGTTGAATACATTTAGACATTACTAAATCTCATGTAGAGGCAACATATCAGAGATTCAATTTAACGAAGGAGTTTATATTTTTTGTCGAGTGAGGTCGTTTAAAACGATTAGAAATTGGATTATATTTTTGTGAAGAATACTAGCTTAAAAATGAAAACCAATTCAATAAATATAACAAAATAGTCACTGGTGCAAAACAAAGATATATATCTCACTGGACTTGTTCAAGTTATAGAGTGACGCGATTTTGAGATAATTAAAAATCCTAGCAGGATACGTTATTTGTAGCCACAATATCTATCTAAATCTAATCTAAACTTATTTACTTATTTATAAATGGAACTTTGTCGGTGTGTGTGTGTGTGTGTGTGTGTGTGTGTGTGTGTGTGTGTGTGTGTGTGTGTGTGTGTGTGCATGTGTCCGTTACCTATAGACTACGAAACGGCTGAACCGATTTTCTTAAAAATTTACACTGTTGCACTTTAAGCGTCAGCGAGTGTTCTTAGCTAGGTTTTGTGTCGAGGTACGCCTCGATAAATATCGAAATTCGATAATCGAAAAAATCGTGTTACAGAAGGAGTGGTGCGATAATTGATAATATATATATATATATATATATATATATATATATATATATATATATATATATAAAAGGCAAGATGTTTGTGTGTGTGTCTGTTTATCTGCGTGTATGTCTGTATTTTTTCAGCCCTTTTATATTAGTTTTTGCTTCGGGTTTGGCTCTAAGTAGGTATAATTGTAGTTCTTAGTCTCAGCCATGATACCATTTACTCAGATGACTTATTTAGCCTTCAATATTCAGTTTACGACGAAAAACTTATCTGATATGGATAACAGGAAATCAAAATTTGACTTACATCCATTCATTTTTCTTTCAGTCTACGGTTTCGCTTTAACTGGAAACAACTATTGCCTTTTAGTCTTTTGTGCTAACGTCCAAACAATCTGAGCTCCAGGACTATGCATTAGTTTTAAAGCTTTCATTACACCCGAGCAACGCCGGGCTATACTGCTAGTGAATTGATATTTTCATGGCTTCTGCTCCGACGAAATTAACTCACTGGTGCCCCTGCCACAGGAATTTACTCGATCAACCAAATAGCAGCTGGGCCCCACCCATTCACAGTTAGATAAACCAAATGCAGACAACAATTCTACTCCACCAGCTTCTTTTCTCCCACTGTGGAACTCTCTTTCATATACTTGCTTTCCTGACGGCCACAGGAATTTAAATGCAATGTCACTAACCATCTCTTAAACACTTGACACCCCATCCTTCTCTTGTTCCTTTTTCTGACACCCCTGTTACTAGTTTCTCTTTACTCTCCACCTATCTAATTTTTTACTCCTATGTAGCCTCCTGCGCATCAGTGGGGTTGTCGTTTTGCATGGGATAAAAAGATTAAAAACAAATATCTCGAAAGTGGCTTACCAGAGGCTGGAAAATGTGACACTGATATTCGAAATTGTATTTGGATAGTGAAATATGCCTTCTAAAAGCTAAGCAAAATATTAAGAGACAGGGAAATTTCGTTAGAAACAAAGAAAAGAGTACTGGGTTCTTACGTAATATCCGTTCTACTATAACGCAGTGAATGTTAGACAATCTCCCCATAGATGAAGAATATACTTGAAACAAAAGAAGTGTGGTTGTACAGAAGATAACTTCGATTACTCTGTACCGAATATGAGAGTAATTACAAGGTTATAGAGAAAAATTAAGCAAAAAGGACACTTCTTAACATTAAAGAGATACAGCTGAAATGACCACAGCACATAATGAGGAAAGACGGCTTAGAAAAGTTGATGCTCACAGAAAAAATTGAAGCCAAGAGGGACAGATGAAGACAACACATGATCTACCTAGCAAGCGTGTATAAATTGATGACGGAACAAATTTAGGAAAAGATAAGAAATAGAAAAAATATTAAGCAAAGAAAAGAAATTGGGGAGAGCCATGTTCGACAAATAGCCTAAAAATAGTGGCCATAGAAAAAGATTCAAAAGAGAACAAGAGATGTAGTTAAGAAGAATGTGTTTTTCTTTTTCTAATTCATATAATTCTTATAACCAAAGATATGAAATCACCCTTGTATATATATATATATATATATATATATATATATATATATATATATATATATATATATATTACATAAATGGATAACTTGTTTTGTCTAATTTAGTGTTTCCGATTTTAGTTGGCAATTTAGGGTCTTCTTTTTACTGATGACTATATATTCAGTTTTCATGACGTTGATGCTTAGTCCTTCAATCTCTCTCTCTCTCTCTCTCTCTCTCTCTCTCTCTCTCTCTCTCTTTCTCTCTTATTTTCTGCATTCTTTTTTCTTTGTCTGCTATCACCATTGTGTCATCTGCGGATGTTACATTGTTGAGATTTTGGCCGGCAATGACGATTCCTCTAGGCAAAGTACTTTCCCGCAGTAGGTTATCGTTTCTTTCTGTGGTAGACTGGTTGCGATCCAAGGATAAAGAACCTAATCTGACTTGTTATTTAATCCATAGCCGGATTAATACCTTTCCCAAGTGTATTTTCGTGTAAGTGCATGCAGTGATTCAAAAGGATTTCGAACTCGGCTCTCCGATTTCTCATTTCCAGCCGATGCCCTGTCCTCAGACCTCAAATGGAACCACTATATTGAATACATAGCAAAATCTACTGCTAAGAAGATTAGGTCACTATGTCGATCTAGGATGTTTTTTCCACCTGAATCCATCCTGCATATATACAAGTCAACCATCCGTCCGTGCATGGAGTACTGCTGCCATTTATGGTCAGGTGCCCCTGCCGTTCTCTTCAGTGTTCTTGACAAGCTCCAAAGGAGAGTCTGTAATGTGATAGGTACTGATCTGGCGACTCGACTGCAGCCACTTCCCCATCGTCGAAATGTGGCCTCCTTTTGTCTCTTCTATAAATACTTTCATGGCTTCTGCTCGGATGAGCTTAAGTCACTGATGCCTCCTCAACAGGTGTTTACTCGTGCAACCAGACTGGCAACTGGGTCCCACCCATTCACAGTCAGGTTAGCCAAACGCAGACGACAATTCTACTCCTGCAGCTTCCTCTCTCGCACTTCCCGCCTGTGGAACTCACTCCCGTATTCTTGCTTTCCTGACGGCTACAACCTCCAAAACTTTAAATGCAAAGTTAATACTCATCTACTAACCACTGGACTCTAGCTCTCTCCCCTCCCCTGTATAACCTTCATTTTCTCTCCGCCTATGTATCTGTCATTGCACCTGCTTTCTCAGCTTTCTATTGTTTCTTTCTAACTAGCTTGTACTCCTCACTCTTTTATAATTAATCTTTTTACATTTATGTAACCCCCTGCACATCAGTCGCGTTTCTACCTTGCTCGGGGTGAAATGATTAAAAAAAAATATCCAGTGCACCTAAACGCACACTAAACTCTAAAACGTATCAAAATATACATTGTTTAGTAAAACTCCCATTAATACATTTACATAAAAATACTAACAATATATATTTGAATCTTTAAATTATACACTACCAGCCATAATTATTAGGCAACCGAAGTGATTTAAAAAATGATGTATTTCATACTATTTTTTAGTAATTATTACCATGTTAACACATGTAAATGAAAATAGAATTAATCTTTTGTTAATACTGCACAATAACATGTGCATCAAATGAATTTATAAATATTTAAAAATAACCTATATTGCAGTTTCATCAATGAAAGGATGAGGAATATTTAGGAAGATTCGGACGAGTTTATCTTTGCTTTCTTGTTTTGTAAAATTTTGCAAAGTAATAATAACAAAAGGACCATTCTATTTTCTATTTAAAATTATCCACTTGACAATAAATACTAAAATAGTATGAAATACATAATTTCTTTAAAAAAAACTTGGGTGGCCTAATAATTATGGCCGGTAGGCTATATGTAAAAAAAAAAAAAATACATTTACTGGTACCAAAAAAACTGATGTGAAGATATCTGTTTCCGCTGCTTTTTAAAAAATATATGCATGGAATTGTAGGATGTAATCGGAGTAGAGAGAACACATGGATACGCAAGTGTAACTAGTTTTCCAGTATTCACTGTACAGAACTGCATGCTTTTAAAAATCTTCCGTTATTATGTCCATACAATAACCGGAAAGGCATAAAACGAAGCAGCATTAGCTATTAAATCCTCTGGTAGCTCTCACGAGCGTTCTTAGACAGAAAATAAACTTTGATTGCTTTCTTCGACATCGAATATAACATTTTGTAGCCGGATTTTATGTATTGAAAACTTTCTGGACTGTTGAACTAAATCTTTTCAGAATTAATATCCTATTTCAGTGTTGTCATTATTGTACTGTCAAAATGAGTTTGGGCGTTGCTAAAAATTATGTTCCATTTCAACATTGTTTTCAGTGTTTTGTATTTAATGGGTACTCGTATTTCAGTAGATATTCTGTTTAATCATAAAGAATATCTACTCTCATTTCATATATATATATATATATATATATAATGTCCTAAGCCGGCCAAGCACAGTATACCTCCTGTGAACCTGGAATGCGGAGTGCTAGAGCAAATGATTAGCTTCAATATTGCAATATGAGCTCTGGTAAATTTGGTTACTAAGACATTAAGTGTATAAGTCCTCAAAATTCATGCATTGATGTATTCTATGATATATGGCCTTGTGGTAAAAGGCGTTGGTCAGATCTAGTGACTTGACTAAAGGGCTATGTGTTCAGTGGTAAACAAATAACATAAAGAGTTGAGTTCAAGAGAGATAATTAAAATATATGGAAGGAACATCGTCATGGAACGAGAGCATATTATCACAGGGATCAAAATAAAAGTTTCGGTTCGATATTCCAATCACATTAAGAAAAATCTAAATAATATATATATATATATATATATACGAGAAAAAATCGCAAGATCGCCAAGACCTACCGCGGTTTCGCACAACGGCTCGTCAGGGCAAAGGCAGACCAAGGACTAATCAAATAAATAGACACCTATCAAAGACTAACCCATCTGGGGAAGGGGGTGTTCGAAGAGAAAAAAAAAATCAAAGACTATGGGTTAGTCTTTGATAGGTGTCTATTTATTTGATTGGTCCTTGGTCTGCCTTTGCCCTGACGAGCCGTTGTGCGAAACCGCGGTAGGCCTTGGCGATCTTGCGATTTTTTCTCGTGTGTTTTTGCTCTACGTCACTGCCTCTTGGTTTATCCTTTTTGGTTAGTTTTGTATCGAGCACTTTTCTTTCTTTGTGGTTCGTTCCGTTTGAGGGTTTTTTTTCTTTGCTGTGAAGTACTGTATGTATTGTCGGTGCTCCGCAGTTTTCTTTTTTTTTCCCCTCATTGTCCAAAGCTTTATAGCGGCGGACAATAACGGACTTAGATTCTGCCGGTTATTCGTGGTCCTTAAAAATTACTTGTGTAAGATTTTAAGATTTGGATACGTACAGAGTCGATTTTATTATTATTATATATATATATATCTTGAATAATATAGACAAGCTCTGTCTATTAATTTTGTGTAGGATCCGTTCATACCGTCTGATATACTTGATGGTGATATCGTTGAAAGACAACAAAAAATCACAGTAATTGTTGATTTTTTTATCGGGTCTAAGCTTTCGGCTCACATAAGCCATTATCAAAGAGTAAATATTAACACACAGTAAACATAGAACATTTAAGCTATTAACAATAAAGAGAATTAAATTGAAAATATAAGTCCATCCCTACCGTGGCGGATGGCCGAAGACAGTAACAAAATAGTGGCGTTGTGGTCCCTGATCTGATTACAGGCATTTGAGTACGTTATTGGAAATATCAAAATTGATTGTATTCAAACCAGGTTTAAATTGTTTAATGTAGATTGCTTCGAGGATTTTTAGTTTCTGTTTATTATTTTCTTGTTTAAGTATGTACGTGTTATAAACGAGCGTTTTTCTCAGAAGTGATTACTGTGATTTTTGTTGTCTTTCAACGATATCACCATCAAGTATCTCAGACGGTATGAAGGGATCCTACACAAAATTAATAGACAGAACTTGTCTATATTTTTCAATGAAACCTGCATTAATGAAAAAATGCTGCCAAAATACACACAATATATATATATATATATATATATATATATATATATATATATATATTAACGAGGAATAAGCGAAATTTAGATGACATTTTTATAATAAAAACTAAAATAAACGACGACCGGTTTCGTCCCAGACATTTGCAAGATTTTTTTCTGAGAAATTTCTAAAAACATAGAAAAATAAATGATGATAATGAGATGGACAAAATGCAAGAGAACTAGAGTCCAATAACATTCAAACCCAACGGGCAATCTCTGCTTACAGGGAGAAGGCTTGCAAGATTTAATGTATATGAACTGTACAACTTTCTATTTGTTCCTCACATTATCACGTTTTACTTTTTCATGCTTATATAAATTTCCCAGAAATTGAACTTGAAAAAATCTGGGAGGGAACCGGTCGTTTATTTTAGTTTTTAGTCTAAATATGTCATCCAAATTTCGCTTATTCCTCACTAGTGTATATATATATATATATATATATATATATATAAACTAATTTTTTAATGGAACTTTGCCTGTGTGTCTATGTGTGCGTGTCTGTGTGTGTCCGTTACTTATAGACTCCGAATCGGCTGAACCGATTTTCTTGAAAATTTACACAGTTGTACTATGAGCGTCTCTAGGTGTTCTTAGCTAACCTTTGTGTCGCGGTAACCGCGATAAATATCGAAAATCGATAATCGAAAAAATCGGGTTATAGAAGAAGTGGTCCGATTTTAATAAAATTTGATACACACATAGACAAAGACATAAGAGACGATATTCAGAAGTTTCAAGGTTGCAGTTCTTACAATAGTGTTGAAAATCGATATATATATATATATATATATATATATATATATATATATATATATCGCTAATGTTAACGTCCCTGTAACCTCTCTGAAAAAGGTTTCTCTGTTTTGAAAGCTTAGAACCAGCATAATAAAAAAATGTCCAAAATACGATGTTTAGAACGGCTCATTTTTAAACTTAATAGACATTCATTTTCTGTCATAATAGTATATATATATATATATATGTATATATATATATATATACACACATATGCCCATAGCCCAGGGGTAGAATCGCCGACTGACACCATTTCGGTCGGGATTCAATCCTGGGTAAAAAAGCAATCGGAGTCTAACGGTACGGATGAGCTGTGATACGGCGAAACAGATCTGTCTGCGGATGACAATATATATATTAGTCATCCACATACAAGCCCGTTTCGCTGTATCACAGCTCATCAGTGTGGCTAGACATTTCTGGCCGGGATCGAAATTAGACCAATTTAGTGTTAGTCGGAGTTTCTACTCCCTAAGCCAACGGCGAATGGCATCAGAGACGGGGAATTTTAACGTCTTGTATATAACATCTTCTCTCTCTATATATATATATTGATTTACTGTTTTATGGATATTTAAGGACTTTAAATGAATAACAACATGATGTTTCCCCTACATGCACAAAATTGATTCTTACATAGACTTCTAATTTTGGGTTAAGTTGTTAATGTTGGGAATTGTTGTATGTAACCTATTTTTTATCGCTTATTATGGGATACTTAAGGAAGGATTTGTTATTTTGTTGTCACCTTTACTGCAAACAAGTATTGAATGTGCAATTCTTTGGGTTAAGTCACCGGAGTTCTTCAACCAACACTTTTATCCCCTGGGCCATTTATATATTGCAAATAGTTACATTATCTCATTTCAGAATTATGAACAGAGATTTGCATGCTTCAAAAATAATGTTAGCGGAAACACACTCTAAAAAAGAAACAAAGATCTTGTAACGTATTTAAAAATATGACAATAGTCGTTCCTAAAAACCTACTATCACAGCTACAAATGAAAAGAATGTATCTAAGCTCCACATAAAATTTGTTACAGCAATACATTCCCGAAGAAAATAAAATGTAAGATAATAGGGAAAACTGAACAAAATATATCCGTCATATTCTAGGAAATAGGTATAAAAGAAAGAATATTGTGTCCAAATATATATTAAAATATTATACATATATATGTATATTCTTCCAGTCAGCGAATTTTGATGGAATGTTCGTTTGAGCGATGAGGTCAGGAATATAGGCATTCTGTTTCTTATTGACGTAAAAAATGTCAATCAATAACTTTCTGAAGAAACTCTATTCGATTATTGATAGAAGTTCAATAATACAATCTTGGCTCAAAAACGATAATGTTAACAAGCATTCAAAGTGCAAAGACTCCGGTTTAATACTGTGTTTCAGCACACACACACACACACACTCACACACACACACACAGACACACATACACACACACACACACACATATATATATATATATATATATATATATATATAGTTTGATAAGGCAAAGAAAAATAATATACATCCTCTCTCTCTCACACCCCCACTCAACATATATATGGGTTGATAAGGCGTATAAAACTAATATATATATATATATATATATATATATATATATATATATATATATATGTATATGTATTCTCACACAAAAACACATGTATATATAAATAAATTGGTTGATAAAGCGTAGAAAAGAATATATTATTATCATTATTATTCCTAAAGAATCCACAATATCGATGATTCAGTCCAACTCGAGTGCATTTCTCGTTATTTGCGCGCTCTTTCCATGAGGCTTTTGCTGATTTTACTGATATCTTTCTCAGTAAAATCAGCAAAAACTTCACGGAAAGAGCGCTTAAGTAAAAGAGAAATGCAATAAAAAGGAACAAATGACATAAAACTTTACACCCTATGGAATGTTTCACTACTATGAAAAGGTAAATGGATGTACATTCATCCAATTCTATATTTGTGACCTTTAACAATTCATCACCGAGAATGTTCGAATGTCTAATATACATTTAGAAAAAGATACTGTACCATTTGCAGTCACGTAATCAAAATCATAAAACTGACACAAAAATATTTACAAGAGTTCATAATATTTATCAGCAGATCGAAAGAAATAATTCAAGCTTTAATATTGTTATGGGAGCATAAGTTTCAGCAGCAGCATGTGATATTGTTGAAATCTTGTTGTGGTACCAAAGATTTATTAACGATATTAAGCACACCAATCTCTGAGAAGATGACGGTGTATTTTTACTCCATAAAATTGGTCCAAGGAATCTAGACTGATTAAAAGAAGGAACTGATAAAATTTTTCTAAGATCCCGAACTAAATATTGAAATCATCGCTAATGCTAATGTGATAACCTTTCTCGGTGTGACACTGGATTTGAATACTGTTTATTAAAACCATATACCAAAGATCTATATAACCAATAAGCCAATAAGAATCAAACGATCTTCATAAAATTATAGATAATTTACTTAACAATCTCAGTTTGAGTATCTACTAACACCCACAATTTGATAACAATAATATTACTTATATAAAAGCTTTATAACTAAGCAACCAGAAAGTACATTTTGAATAATCAAAGAAAATAAAAATAAAAATAAAATAAAACTACCGTAGGGCTAACATTATATGTTTCAACCTACTATTTAATAATAATGTTTAAGCGAATATTGGACGAATTTTCCTAAATTTGATTCATAAGTAATTTTATCATTCATCAAAACTAAAAACGGTTTTTAAAAAATGCTATGATCAGCTATAGCAGAGTTAGTAACATCGATAAAACCATACTTTATTAAACAGATACATGTGCAACGTAGACAGCATTTAACTTGTAAAACAACAGACGAAAAAATATATGTCGCTAAATCAGTAAATGTATGACTGACAATAATATAGTGAGCTAGTAAACATTCTAGTATAGATGTCAAATATCATTTTCGTTCCCTGAAACTCCTTTGAATTTTTGTTTCTACTTTCCTCGAAATATTTTAGGCAATATAAAATGCATGAACATCACTGCTCTCTCGAAACATTTCTGGCAATTAATGAATGGAAGTATTACATCCCGTGTTATGTAAGAAATTTTAGCTAAAATAAATTTTACAATAGGAAAGGCAGTAAGTATAATTTATGTCTTGTTGAAAAATTAGTTATAATAATACACTTAAACAACCCTATTGTATTAAACAAAAAAAATGAATTTATGGTTACATGTAGGCATAAAGTAAAACTAATGTAACTCAGAGGCATGGTATATATATATATCTTGCAATGGTTAAATTGTAGTTTAGTAGACGCAAAAATTAAAATAACACTGACATCTCATAATGGCAGACTAGCAGTATAATCCGGTGTTGCTCGGGTGTAATGAAAGCTTTAAAACTAATCCATGGTCCTGGAGCTCAGACTCTTTGGACGTTGGCACGAAAGACTAAACAGCAATAGCTGTTTCCAGTTAAAGCGAAACCGTAGACTGAAAGAAAAATGAATGGCTGTAAATCAAATTTTCATTTCCTGGTATCGATATCAAATAAGTTTTTTTCGTTGTAAACTGAATTTTGAAGGCTAAATAAGTCCTCTGAGTAAATGGTATCATGGATGAGTCTAAGAACTACAATTATACCTACTTTGAGCCAAACCCGAAGAAAAAACTAAAGTAAAATGGCTGAAAAACTGATTTTGATCAGACCCGGTTGGATATCGGGGTATCGATTTCCAATATCGGAGTCAAATAAGTCATCCAAGGATAGAACTGCAACCTTGAAACTTCTGAATATCGTTTCTTATGTATTTGTCTATGAGTGTATCAAATTTGATTAAAATTGGACCATTCATTCTATAACCCGATCTTTGCGATCATCGATTTTCGATATTTATCAGAGGTACCTCGACACAAAACCGAGCTATGAACACTCGCAGACGCTTATAGTACAACTGTGTAAATTTTCAAGAAAATTGTTTCAGCCGTTTCGGAGTCTATAGGTAACGGACACACACACAGACAGTCAGACGCACACACAAAGTTCAATTTATAAACAAGTTTAGGTATATTTAAAATATCTTCAAATACTAAAGAGTAAATTTATTAAGTAATATTGGCAGCGCTTCCAAACACTGGCTCCTGATGACTTCGGAATCTCGTGCATATCTTTTTTGCGGTATCCATTTTAACTTGCTGAATGCTGCCATACTCCTTGCTTTCAGTTCTTCTTTGGTCTTACAACTGCGCCCCACACAAAAAGCAATAGGTTTGCAGTCTGGAAAATAAGATGGTCTGATGTAAGTGGTTATGTGGTTTCAAAAATTGTCTGAGAGTCATGACTGGATTTTCTTCTGCTTCTAAGGCATAGTGTAACGTTCTTTTATCAAAACAGGGTCTTCCAACAGCAACACTGTTGTTCCAAGGGAACACTACCTTCTTCAGGTTCTCGATATAAAGCTCCGTGTTTGAAGATGAATATATGCATAACGTGGCCATCATTACTAATCACTGCAAGCATCTTCGTAACCGTTATTTGATTTCGGAATAATCTGCGCTCTCCTTAGATTAACGCACAAACATTTTGGAACGTTCATATTGATACCGGCACTAATAATAAGCAGTACTTCATGCCGTTTCCAAATTTCTGAGGGAATTAATTGCTTTATGGTGCGTCTTTTCTTACAGAGAATTCCCAACTGACGCCACTATAATGTGCAGTGGACGAAATAAAAAAATATCAACTCGCTTACGCGAAATGAAAAGATATAAAATTGCGACAATTTACCCATCCTTCTCTCTGCCTCCCTCTCTCTGTCCACACACACACACACACACACACGCACACATACACACACATATATATATATATATATATATATATATGGGGGTGAGTGAGTGTGTGTGACATTAGGTTGATTCTCATTTCTTTATAGCTTTCTTGCATTTTTGTTTTCTGTCGCATCTTTCTTCTTTTTATTTATAGAAGTAATGGATTAATTTTGCGTGACAGGAAAGGATGATAAAAGCGTGTCTCTGCTCGCCAATGTACAGAACGAAAAACCCAAGATGAAAGTAATTGAAGTGACTATTGATAATGAACATTGCGAAGAAGGAAATCGTTAATAATTGTGTGATCTTATGATTCCGAAGCAAAGACGTGCGACTTTTTTTTTGTCATTTATCAGTCAATTCACATATTATTTTCGGATATTGTGTGCTTTGCTTTTTCAATCAGTTTCTTTGGCTTTATTTATCTTGCATCTGTTTCAATCCCTTACCAGTTTTTTTGTTTTGATTTGTCTATTTGAGGTAAACACACGCACAAACACGTAATGAACATATATCAAGATATCACCACCCTGTATGTCCTTTCCTTTCTCTCCATCTTTGTAACTGTCATCACATCTGTACCATCAACCTTCTCTTACTTCTTTCTAACTGGTTCGTCTTTCTCTTCACTCTCTTCTACTTAATCTTTTTTACTCTTATGTAGCCCCCTGCACATCAGTAGCGTTACCGCATTGCTCGGGGTGATACGATAAAAAAAATTTTAAAACACACACACACACACACACACACACACACACACACACACACATATATATATATATATATATATATATATATATATATATATATACAATTGAATCAGAAACAAAGAAATTATTTACAACATTCAAATTATTAATTTAAAACAGTGCTCAATACAGAAATAGAGCAATGAATACTTATTATACATTATAATTTAGAACATGTTAAAACTACTACAATATGTACATTTTGTTTCGATATCCAAAGATAAATTTCTCATCAGGTAGTAAACGTTATTTTTATTTATCACACGTTAGTAAAATAACGTTCACTACCTGATGAGATATTGCTCTTTCAATGTCGAAACAAAATGTACACTTTTGTAGTAGATTGTAATTTCGACATGTTCTACAGTATAATCTATTATATATATATATATATATATATATATATATATATATGTGTGTGTGTGTGTGTGTGTGTGTGTGTGTGTGTGTGTGTGTAAAGTGAGTAAAGTGATGATGCTAGTCAGGAGTTTCTAGGATAGAAAGAAAATATGTAAGACTTTAGTTAAGAGAACGGAAAATAAAAGAGCAAGTTTTAGAAAGACAAAAGATACCGAATAACATTACATTAAAAAGTTTTAATGAACGTAGGTAGTAAGAAAGTAATAATCTGGAACATATTTTAACAGGTGAGACGTGCGTTAACAGAAGGTATTGTAATAAAACTTACAGTTATTTTTGCCTATTTCAACAGTTGAACAAAGAAAACTATGAGCCGCTCTATTGGTACGCTTTAATTCTTGCAATCCAAGTACCAATAACCCTGTAAGTATTTATAAAACCAACAGAGCAAAACAGTGTTACAGAGGCGGGGGAAGTAACTGAAGTGATGACGCCAGTTCAGACCCAATAACATTTCACATTCTTTAGGTTTTGTAGCATATATTCAGTTCAATACAATTTATATCTACCATTTTTCAGTGCATTAGTTATGTTCTTACGAAAATGTGCAAAATGAATCCTGGTGAGAAAAACTGCCTTGCACCATAGAGTAAAATAAATGTAGCAAACCTAGCAGTTGATTGAGTATAGTCACCCCACTTCGTGTCTGTTGAAAACAGCAAGGAGACGCTTCGAGTTGCCATTGTTACTAGTCGCCATTGCCATAATCATCATCATCCTTTGACCAACAGATGGTTGGTCAGAAATCCACCGACATTCCTCCCCAAGCATTGCGGTACTCAAATCATGGTGGATGTCACTGACTTCTTTCGATGGCTGACGCAGACGTGGATCGCCGGTTCTTTATCCGGGTAAGCGATTAGGTGAATAACCGACTTTCGGGCAATTCTTACTGCGGTAGACTGGTTGCCAACCCACTATCCAAAGTGTACATGAAATAATATAATATAAAATGAAAAATTTTGGCGGACCATTTATTCCATGATTATATACATATAAATTTTTATATGTCATCTACTTAACATTAATTTATAATCTTTTCACCTAAGCAAAGGCAATAAAGCCACCGGAACGCAAGTGTTTACTGAGTGTAAAGCACATTAATTTTCCATTTTATGCAAAGTTTTCTCATTTCGTTCTGTTGTGGCGGAAACAAGGAGGTAGATTGAACCAGTGTATTAGAATACCAGAATACATATACAAATAAGAATGTTAGTAGTCAGCAGATAGAAGTGTATATCCGAACTGTGTAGTTACACTGCATTACGACTGCCTCTAGACTGGCTCTCATGGAATTACGCCGACTAGTACTTATTGAAGGAGGAAGACTCCATTCCCTGTAGATAGGCACAATAACGCTTTCAGACGTAGATTATTTGTATTGCATTTGTCAACAAAATTTAATAGTATCAGATTATCCTTTCATTTTAAGGGTGTCTCGCCAATTTACACGATTACTACAGTGGTTATTTAGTTGTTGTTATTTTATCATTTCACCTTAAGTGAGGCAATGGTCCTCGGTATGACGGTAAACTACATACGACAGCAAGGCCTCTGACTGGGAGGTTGTGAAGAGCATACCTTCAACTCTTAATTGCAGTTGTTTCTAGGTCCACCTGACCCGGAGTGGTAGCAGGTGTTAGGGACCCAGCTATGGGTAAATAGTTAACCCCCAAACTGGGGTTAAAACACTATGATGGTATAAAAATGGACTTTTATAGAAATATATACATAAAAATAGTTTTTAAAGAAACATTTACGCTCAAATATCCTTGACAAATGTATTAATCCATCTCTTCCATCCAGTTATGAGTTAACTAACAGGACAGATTGGGTTTTATAGCCTTTGGCTGGCGACCAGTCTATTGCAGAATGTAATGTCAACCTACTGCGGGATAATCTTTTGCCCAGTCAGTCATGTCTCTTTCTAGACATGAGCGCCGAAGCGTTTATCACGTATGGCACTTAACTGACTGACTGATACATTTTTGGAGAAAAATTATTGCCAAAATACATTTTTGAAAGAAAAAAAGTATTGCCAGCAATACATTTTTGAATACAAACCTAGAAGACATCTTCAGTTTTCTAAAATAAAAAAGGTTTTCAGCAAAATGTTACTTAATCAACTTTCTCACTAAAACCAAACATTAAAAAGAAATACCTTAAAACCCCACCTTTTTAGCATTAAATAATTTACAGCAGTTGATATGCCGTTAAACAAAACTCAAACTCAAAATCGAAGTTTAGATTAAGAGGTATAGTTTATGCAAGGTATGGACGATAACTTGAACCGGTCAATATTGAAGTGATCGGGGAAGCATCCACTTGGGAGTCAGTTTACAAAGCAGCAGTTTGTGGGAAGAAGTTGCTCGAATGAAACTTACATTTCACCAATAAAATATCAATGGAACGAAGTTGGCGCGCTACAATTTGTAGGGCAAGTTTGATTTTGGCCATAAATGCTAGAATTGGTGCAACTCAGGAATGTAGCTCGATTGAACACTTTCCATGGAATTAGCAATAGAGCAGCTAGAGTCCTTTAACGTTTCGTCTGTAAGAAAGTGGTTGCAATGTAAAAAATAATTTGTCTATCATTAATAGTTGGAGACATTTCGGATATCTCTCGAAACTGGAAAGTGAAAATTGAATAGCTTTTGCCCATATGAAAAAAAAAAAAAACAACAGTTAATTTCGGTCTCATCTAGCTCATGTGAAGGTAAAAATAACACAGGGATATGTATGAGATCCACTAGAGATCTGGGTTGAGTTTGTCCCAATAAGAGCTGAAGGTACCCTTAACAAACTTCCCTTTATCCCAATGGGTGATATTCCTTCGGTTTGATCGGTGATAATAGAATCTCACTCGTTTCGTTTTCGAAATAGTGAATGTTACCAGCCAGTTTTTACCCCCAGTAAACTATTAGAACTAAATCAGAGGAAAGATCCAATCTCTGGTCATCAACATTTTGTGATGTGCGCTCATACAAACATGTTTAATCAGAATAGATATTCACAAATGATCGGAGTATATTCTTAGACGGATCATTTATGTAAAGAAGAAAGGTAGACAGGCAATGACGTGAAGAATGAATGATAGAGCCGCGGTGGACTGGCCTTTAACACTTCTCTTTAAAAATCTACTCGTTAGGAAATTTATAATTGGCAATGCGATTCCAGGGATTGCATTGGTACATAGTCTGTGCAGTAACACTTGTTTTGCTTAATATGTATGTGTGTTCTAATGCCTCATGAGTAATGGCTTAAGGATAAAATGGGGGTGGTGATTAATATTGTAGGAAGAGTTTCGTCGGAATTAATATGGTTTGAAATAAAGATAAATATTTTAAGTTCTTGGACATGTAAGAAATTTGTAGGGCAAGTTTGATTTTGGCCATAAATGCTAGAATTGGTGCAACTCAGGAATGTAGCTCGATTGAACACTTTTCCATGGAATTAGCAATAGAGCAGCTTTTATACTAAAGAGTATATTCAAAACAATGCAGTTATAAACGAAACACAACACATGTGGTTATACAAATTTACGGCCTATTTATCTGGGAATTTGAAATTAAAAATTATGGTCATTATATGGTAGCGAATGCTGAAAATGTCTTCAAAGTTGAAGAATATACCTGAAACACAAGGAACAATGCTGAAGATATGGGCGGAATACGTGAGTAACGACGAAGTTCTAGAGACAACGGCAACAAAAAAGAATAATTATAAAAAGTCGGTTGAAATTTCTGGGACATATAATGAGGAAAGGGGGATCGGGAAATTTGATACTCAGAGGACAGATTGAAGGCAGGATGAACAGAGGAAAAAAACGCTGTGGTCTTCGGTAAATGGAAGGTGAAACAAGGTTTAAGAAAGACAAAATTTATTAAGAGCTACAAAGGACAGGTAATCGTAAAGAGCTATGACCGGGCACGTCAGGAAGAGGCAGAGAAAATAAAGAAAAAGAATAAAAATACCAAAAATGTAGGTGCAAGAAAAAATGAACCAGAAAATCGAAAAAGGTATATATATATATATATATATATATATATATATATATATATATAAACAGTGGAAATTATGGAAGAAAATTAAAGAAAAACGAAACAAATATACCAATACAATTAGAAATCTGTCACTAGAACATTTTACTCGTAGATACTTTACGCTAATATTTACTGGATGTTGGAGAAATCATCATAGAATATTTATAATGTATTATGACAGATGCAGCGCATCTTTCAGAATTAATTAGTGCCAGGTGCATCGTGACTATAGAAAGTCGTATTCAGTCAAACCAAAAAGAGAGAATATAGTGTTATTATGTTGAGCTTCTTTATCCAAGGTCTTTAACCTTACCAGACCTAGCACGTTTCATACATTAATTAAACCATCACAACAATATTTCCTGTGCTTCAATTGTAAGAAGAAAATATTTTATATATATATATATATATATATATATATATCAGTGTGTGTGTGGGTGTGTGTTTCATAAAAGTTGATAGACAAGGCATTATCAGGAAGTTTTTATATAATTTTTTATGTGTTCACAGAATATTTTCTCTCAAATTATATGAGAAATGTACAAAGCTTTTTTTTATTATCCTATCATTGTTTTCAATCTCATTATTTCAATGTTGGGTTGCGTTTTTTGCTATTGTTATTTGTCGTAAAACAAGATTTTTCCGATATGCTGTCGTTTTACATTCCCTGTTGGCTGCCACGTCATGTAACTTAAAAATTATGCATTTTGGCAACAATCTCTCTTTTATAGAGGTTTCATTAAAATGACTGACACGGTATTAGCATTAAGTTTTATATCATTTATATTCTTGTGTTCGTATAATACCTTGTCTGAAATGATCACATTGCAGCTTCCGGTGCGAGTGGCAAGCAGGACAGCATGCCTTTTACTATTTTTTGATGATAGAATGAGCACCATGACATAATTCAATCACAGACGGACCCAAACTGACCCTGTTATACTGTACAGTCAACAAAATCAAAAGCAAACAACACCACACCGATTCGTGTTTCAAAAAATCAAATGGCGACAATTTAAAAATCACAACTTGCATGTATGTTTAATTCTATCTATCTATCTATCTATCTATCTATCTATCTATCTATCTATGTGTGTGCCTGTGTTTGGGTGTGTTTCTTCAGAAATTTCCAAAATAATGAAAGTGCTGATTATGTGTATGTCTGTGCCTGTTACGGATATGCAAAAACAAACAAAATGTTTTTAATATATGTGTGTGTTTGTTTCTTAAGAATATGCAAATATAATAAAAATGTTGGTTATATATATATATAAGAGTGTGTGTGTATGATTATATATATATATGTGTGTGTATGATTATATATATATGTGTGTGCGTGCGTGTGTGTGTGTATGTATGTATATATATGTGTGTATGCATGTATATATGTATATATATATATATATATATGTGTATGCATATATGTATATATATATGTGTGTATATATGTGAGTGTATATATATATAAATATATATATATATATGTATATACATGTAAATATGTGTTTATATGTATATACACGTATATATGTGTGTGTATATATATATATATATATATATATATATATATATATATATATATATATATAACCATGTGCCTTCTACCAACAATCTTATTGTACCTATACTTTTCCTTATTTTAGCGACTACCACTTGTGTAAATTAGTGTGAGACTGCGCCCGATCTGTCTATTCAGGCCATTATTCGAGCATCTAATCCTCAGAATCCCTAAGTACCTCATGCTATAGAAATATAACTAATGTAATTTACTTTATATGACAAAAACAGCTTTGGGGCATAGTTTGGAAAACTTTGGCCTAAGCTAGATTCTCTTGGTGACCAATAATTTACGCTCAACTAAGCGATTCTTTTTTTCGTCTAACTCTAGCAGCGGTCAGCATGCATCCATCGAATCAGAATTATTTTCTCGTTAATGGTGCTTCGTAAGGCCATGAATTGGATTAAATTTACGTTTTTATTTAAACAGAAATATATTATCCCTCATCAGCACAACAATCCGTTCATATAATCCAATCTGGTGTTTCGTTTCACACATTCAGTGCAAATATTTTAAGCAATTATATTTGCTTGTATCGACGTTCCATTTGAAAGAAATATCGCTCAATTGCAACAAGTTAACTGTCTATTTGACATAGAATATCACGTGTTGGATATATTCAACACATATCTCTAAAGTTGATTCTTTTCTTCATGACAGTATGAAAGAAAATATTACAAAAAATCAAAATATCAATATATTATTGTAGTCAAGCAATAAATATTTACGCAATTGTTGAAGAATTAAAATATCATATATCTCTATGATATTGAGCATAGGCTACCTGGGTTAGATTTCCAAGTAAAGTTAAAAGTCTTTAAAATTCATTTCAGTAATCTTATTTGGAGAATCAAACAACGGCCTACAGAACTTTTGATCTGTTCAATTTATCTTTCTGACAGTTCTAGTCTATTTTGAGACTTTAAGGAAGTCGGGGTATTTAGCCTAAAAAAACCCAAAAAGTATTTGCAATGTTATCAGTCCTCACCTGGCATCTCGATTTCAATTATTTTCTCACTGACGTGTTATGGCTTCTCTTCGACTTCATGAATTTAGGTGTACTACTATATTCATGATGTGCGTTGTGGTACAGTGGATATCGGCTCGGAACGAGAAACCGGGGAGCCGAGTTCGAATTCCTAGTTGAATCCATTGTATTCACTTACGCGCAAATACCCTTGGGAAAGGTATTAATCCGTCTCTTCCTTCCAGTTATGGGTTAAATAGCAGGACAGACTGGGTTCTATAGCCTTGGTCGGCAACCAGTCTACCGCAGAAAGCAATGGCAACGTACTACGGGATAATCTTCTGCCCAGTCAGTCATGTCTTTTTCGAGACATGATCGCCCAAGAGTGTATCACATATGGCACTTAACTGACTGACTATATTCATCTATGTGCCCTACCTTTTTACTGTTCGAAAAGCTAAATGCAACTTCCTTTTCTATTCCAATAGTTTCCTTACTCTAACAAAAGCTTAATGCATCTGCCACTTCTACCCGAACAGTTCTTTATTTACACTTCTTGCGTATTTCTACACGCAAGAAGTGTAAATAAATGCTTGGTTGTTTTCTTGATAAATAAAACCTTAAAAATTTTAAATACAACACCTGTTCTCAGTCTTTTCATTTCACTGCCAGTAAATCCTTGCGCACTAGGGGTATTCCCGCCTTGCTTGGTTTGAAAAGTTTTTAAAACAAGAAACATAGTGCACACGTTAAATTTAGCACTGGATATCGTAGACAAGTTAATCGTTATTCCTATGATAGTTATGATAAAAATTTACGAGGTTATTCGGTTCAAATTTTTTAATTGACAGTAATTTTTAATTTTTCGCCGATATTCAGGGTCATGTATCTCCACAACTTCCTTTTTCGTTTTTCTTTTTGAGCGTCACTATTTTGTTATGCTATCTATTCGCTCAAACGCATGAAATAATTTACTCTTTGTTCCTCATACTTTTCACTATTTCATGTGGATATCAAATTCTTCTTTTCGTTTTACATTCCAGAAATTTGTTGTCACTTTCTGGTTATAAAAGATGTTTCGGCACGCCGTGTGCAATTCTTCTTTGTTTTCTTTCATTGACTCAGTTTAATTGGGAAGGACAATATTTGGTATCTTCTCGTCCATCGAAATGTACAATAGCAAGGAAAACTTGGCACCCTAGTATCAGATGAAACCACTCTAGGAGAAAATATAAACTGAATTTTTATTCATTGAGTAGGAAAAAAGTATGCATAAAATTTAATAAAATATGAATGTATGATTGTTTTTTGGGGGATAACTGTTAAGTAATTCTTATTATCCATATATATAAAAGGCAATCTGTGAGTCTGTGTGTGACTGTTCCCTATGCATGCCTATATTTTTAAGATAAGCCATTCAAACTTTCCAGGGAAGCCACGTCGACACATACTTTTCGAGTTTAAGTTCAACAAATTTCCCTTTCGAACTTTTTGGCCAATTTTTGGCCAATGGTGCAGATTGTTTGTAAAACATCTAAGATCAAAGTTGGTTGCTAGATTACGTCACAGAAATCAAATCACACATGTGAAACGCGACTAAAATATTTTTTTATTTAAAAAAAATGAACCTTTATATTTAATGTTTATCCGACGTTTTATTTCAGTAAAACGTCTAAGATATAATATGGTTGCTGAATTACGTCACAGAAATCAAATCACACGTGTCAAACTCGACTAAAATATTTTTTTATTAAAAAAAAATGAACCTTTATATTTAATGTTTATTCCGACGTTTTATTTCAGTAAAACATCTAAGATCTAAGATGGTTGCTGAATTACGTCACAGAAATCAAATCACACGTGTCAAACGCGACTAAAATATATTTTATTAGAAAAAGAATGAACCTTTATATTTAATTTTTTTTCCGACGTTTTAAAAATTTATTTGGTCAAGAAAAAATGTGAATATTTTTCCCCGTAATTTTGAAACAAAAGAAATATTAAAAAATGTAGGCGTGCATAGGGATCAGTCACACACAGATTTACGGATTGCCTTTTATATTTTAGATTATATTTTAAGTGTCTGCGGCGAATTTAAACGTATTTGTTTCATCCACTGAAGAAATTAAAATGTTCTGCTTTGCAACGTCGAGCTATGATTCTAGTATCATATATATTAATACAAAATTTAGCTTGATCGTTGAACTTATGTAATTCTTCGATCATAAACATGATCTCAGGACAGCATTTCTGTCATCTTTATTGTAAAGAAGTTTCTGCTGGAAAGTAGAACTTTCAAAGATTAGGACTCCGTCTTAATTTAGATGTGTCATGTGGAGCAGTGGATATTGACTCGGAACGAGTTCGAATTCCAGTTGAGATCTTTGCCTTCACTTACGAACAAATAACCTTGCGAAAGGTATTAATATGTCTCTTCTCTCCAGTTATGGGTTAAATAACAGGACAGTTTGGGTAAGATAGTCTTGGCTGGCAACCTGTCTACTACATAAAGCAATGGCAACGTACTGCGGGATAGTCTTCTGCCCTGTCAGTCATGTCTTGAAATTCAAAGCTTGTATGACGGATGGCATTTAACTGACTGACATGATAATACATTTTGATACAAGCCTGCCAAGGTGGGTGTTTGTATAACTGTTCTTTCTTATGCGTGTATCTTACGTGCAGATGGACTGATCATGTGGATCTAACGGCCTCAGGTACTGACATTGGATTAATCAAGAATCAGCATCCTGGCTAGAGGCCTTTCTTCATATTCACACTTCACTTTGTTTCTCTGCAAGTCACTGAGTCCAACATCTATTTATTTTATACAATGAGGTCTACTTTGTGCAAGACCCGGGAGCCAAACGAGGTTAGTGCGTGGCGTTAAGGGGTAGTTTATATTGATTGACGGGAAGATAATGGTTAACTATGGATTTGACCAGGTTCAGTTTGTTATTGTGGAATACGGAGGAAAAGTAGAGTGAGGGATTGTTTCTATGTAAGTAGCATGTCGAATTCTAGCCGTCATGATTAAACTTTGCGAAACCAAGAAATATAATTCCTCTGAGACATTTCCATAGAACTATCGAGAGAGTTGTGAAAGACTCGCGTCATCTCGCCTTTGATGAGAGTTTGGGAGATAGAAAATATTTTTTCTCCAGCAAGAACTCGAGACGCTTCTCAAATCTGTCTTGACCAGAATGTAAGGGCTGGGCAGCTCCCGTCCAAATATGGCCGTCATACTCCCTTTTTCGGCTTAATATAGCTGCTATAAAATTAGACAATTACCAAATGATTTATCATTTTACCTGAATCTTTAGCGATGGATCGTATATGAGTTCCAACTGAGGTCTGGTGCGAGTTTGAGGTCTAATATTCTCACAAGGTATGGTGTCTCCTTGTGGGGACATCCATTCATCATAACTCGGCGGGGATGGAATGTTGAATCGCCACCAACTATGTAAAGAAAAAAAAATATGAGGAAAATATTTATTTTAGAGACACAAGGGCGTATTAATCTGCTGGGAAATTTAGTTGCCATCTGCATTGGTTATAATCGTTAAGTAGGTCCATGTTTGTTTGGAATTAGTATACTTTCTGATACATTTTAAACACCGCTTTTCTTTCAAAACTCTTCAATTACTAATTGCATTCCACAGTAAGTAATTAGTTTTCCATGCGATATTTGATTCGACAAAACTGTATAAATTGCTAAAATATTTTTATAGCAACTACAATGATGGCGACGCCTAATTCCGCAGTGTTATATTGTAATTTCTATTTCAGCAGGACCATAGTGACAAAAATATCCGAACAAATGATTTGAATGACTTTTCTGACGGTAGTTGCTATCTACCGTGAAAGTAAAACCTTGTGCAAATTAATTGAAACTAAGCGAATAATGTCTTTAAAGAATCGTTCACACTTTACCTGATCACGTATACGTCGTCTCCTAGCGTTGTTTTTACTCTTCCCACCACATTTTCCTTTACGTTTTAAACTGATGGATCCAGTTTGTTTCTTTCGACTTGATGACGTTTGTGTTCTGTTGCTGATATAGTATAGATCAAGATCCCCGTAACCCTTTAAATTCATAGTGACGACGCATGTACTGCAGCCTCAGTAGAAGTGGTACTTCCTGGGGAAGATAACCTTATACCCACCAACCCTTTCCAGGCTAGCTTAGAATGTCTTTCTCTTAGACTAATTGTAAACCAAGACCTAGTCTCTCTTTCTATTTGCTCTTAGTTAGAGACTGACTCATAATTTTTCAAGTAATTTAAAGTAATTTAAGTAAATGCAAATAACTTAAATAGAATTTGAACTCGCGTTTGGATGACTCTACCGTGCTTCCATTATGATGTAGTAAAAAATCACAATAAATCTTCGAATATTCAGGCTGTTATACGAAAATAAATGCATACAGATTAATATAATATGGGAACCAGTAATACGGAATGCCAGAGAAAATCATTAGTTTTAAAATTGCAATATGAACTCTGGTAAAAATTTGTTACTGAATATTACGTTTATAAGTAAAAAAAAATTCAGTTGTTCTTGTTCGTAAGAACACATTGCCCAATGATATAGACGTTGGTTAGTAACTTCGCCCAAAGAGTTGTGAGTTCAATACCAGGCTACAGCCGAAGTGAAAAAGTTACTTAGAAAGTTCGGTTAAAGAGAGATAACTGATGACTACCAAATGAGTCTTCGCCCAACGAATGAGAAATATATACCATCGTGATCGTTATAAAGGGTTTGGTTTGAAATTTAGCACTTGAAGAAAGCCGGAGCATACAACGGCCCAAAAGTCGTAAAAATTGCAACAAAGATGAGAACAATAGCCCGAATAATGTACATAGTGCAAATAAATGAATATACTGTTTAAGATATAAACGGAACATCTACTTAAATACAAGTATTTACTAATTTATACTAATTTGATATTAAAAAGTTTACAATTATTAAATCTGTCCGATTCTTTCAGTTATTAAATCTTTCCGATTTATCAAGTGCCGTGCCCCTTCAGGACGTAGAAGATCATGGTTTTCCACATGACCCTGTCTCTTGTCGCTCTCAAAATCCTTCTTCTTGGTATTTTCTCTAAACCCCGATATGCCATTTATTTGCTCAAGTTTCTAGCGCTGTTTTCCTGTTTCTATTTCTCTCTGTCCATCCTGTGAGTATTCAATTCTCTAGGCCCTTATTCCTCATTACATGTCTCAGATACCTCATTTGTCTCTTCCTTTTGTTAATTATGAATTTTCTTCTCGTTTCCATCCTCTCCAACACCTCGTTATTAGTCACTTGCTCTGCCCATGGTATCCTCAGCAGACTTCTCTAAAACCACATTTCTGCTGCCTCAAGCCTCTCCTTCATCCTTGATGAAATCGTTCAACATTCACTTGTGTACAGAAGGAAAGGAATCACAGAGCAAACTAGCATTCTCTTCTTTGTTTCCAATGAGATTTCAACATCGCACTTTCCATTCTTTGTCATAACACTTCCTAGGTATTTAAATTTCTTTACTTGTTTTATTTTAGTTTCTCCGATCTGTAGTTGGTATTTTGGGGTCTTCTTTTTGCTGATGACCAATCATTCATTAAAAATAGTATTACTCGTTTAGAAAATAGCATTGTTTATTTACGTTTAGATAAGTAATGAGAAGATATGAGCTTTCTAGAGTTTGTGTAGAGAAGAATTGAAAAGGCATTATTCAAGTTTCCCTGATCGTCAAACGCTTTTAGTAGCACATTCGGTCTAGAGCAGCGGTCGGAAACCTTCTGGAGAGTTACGGCCAAAAAGCTATGTAGAATCATGAAGGAAAAAATTCCATTAAAATCAGCTGAAAACACTATTTTATATTCATTTAAAAGTGCCCGCACACGAAATTAATTCACAGCAAAAATTTTTGTGATCCCTACAAATAAGAAATAAAAGTAAAACATACTCTCCAGTTAAATAGATTTTTTTTTTTGTTTTTGGACGCAAAATATTCAGACTATCAATTGTCACTTTGGTTTGGTTTACCTATATTTATATCGTGTCCAGAGTAAGGTAGCGGGCCGAACAAGATTCACTCGAGTGCCGGATGTGACCCTCGGGAGTGGGGTTGCCGACCGCCGGTCTAGAGCATGTCGGTTTTCTCTGCCTAGTGCTACACACATTCAAATCATAACAAAGAGTGCATATTAGATATCCCGAATATTCATGTCTGTTTACAAAGAAAATAAATAGTAAATAAAGGCAGAGTCTACTCAAATATGATTTTCGATAAAAAATAACATTTAAAATTATAAAATATGTCGAGTAAATAAATAAAGTTATTTTATAAATGAATATGCAATAGCTAATATAATGGGCTAAAGTAATCAGAATTTCCTTGAGATGGAGGAATTAAGTGTTTTCATGTCACGTAACATCGATCGAAACTTGCGTAAGTTTTGATAATAACAACATACATTATATTTTTTACTCATTTTAAAAGATGAATGGTGGAGTTTCCGCTGTTTGGTAATACGACAGTTAACTGTTTTTTTCTTTGAGACATTTGTCCAATATGAAACTAACTAAAGCTGGAAAGAAGCAAGATAGTCAATGTTATATATTTGGGCGGTTCAGATCAGAGAGAGAAAGAGAGAGAGAAAGAAAGAGAGAAAGAGAGGGAGAGAAATAGACATAATTGGTTTTCTCGGTATATAGAGAGAAATGCGTTAATCTGAAGAAAAATGTGAAACTATAAACGAGTTGGTATAATTAGCAGAGTTAACCGGCGTTGCTCGGGAGCCAATCTCTTCTGAATAAAAGGAAAAGCAGATAGTCATTTCCTTTTATATGTAAAATTAATTAAGAAAGGGGATAAAGGAATACAATACGCATTCATTTACTACCAAATATTTTTTAACTTTTGATCACTACATTTTTAAGTAGAATCAAATAATGGAGTTCCATGAAAAAAATACTTCTTGGATACCTTTTTTTCAATACTCCTGATCCTCAACGTTCACCTACGCCAAGATAACATTCTGATAATCCTCATGTTATAGTCTATAGACTCACCTAAGCGGTTTAAATTCATTCAGAAGTTTCTCGGGCTATAGTGAAAAAACGGACCGACAGACAGAAAATTTATTTTATTTTATATAATTGCGATATATTGTGAGTGCTGAATGTGCGTTGTGGTGCAGTGGATATCGGCTCGGAACGAGAAATCGAGAAGCCGAGTTCGAATTCCAGTTGATATTTCTCGTATTCACTTACGCGAAAATACCCTTGGGAAAGGGATTAATCCATCTTTTCCTTCCAGTTATGGGTTAAATAACAAGACAGATTGGATTTTATAGCCTTGGCTGGCAACCAGTCCACCGCAGAAAGCAATGGCAAACTACTGCGGGATAATCATCTGCCCAGTCAGTCATGACACTTTCGAGACATGATCGCCCAAAGCGTGTATCACGTATGGCACTTAACTGACTGATTATGATTGTTAATTTTTGCATTAATTGTATTCAGTCAGTTTAGTGCCATACTTGATACATGTTTGGGCAATCATGTCTCTTTCTATAAATGAGTAATCAGGCAGAATATTTTCCTGCAGTAGCTTGCCGTTCCTTTCTACATTAGATCGATTATCAACCAAGGCTATTCAACCCTGTCTTTTCTTGCTTTTACACCCTCAAATGGTGACTGGTGGTGTTTGTGAGGGAGATGGATTGATAGTTTTCTCTTGTGTATTTGCGCTTCGCTGTATGTAAAGAACCAGATTGGAATTCGAACACGACTCTCCGATTTCAAATTCTGGGTTATTTTCCATTATACCCGATGGAACGTGAGTAAATTGTCTACCGTACATAATATGATGCGCAAAAGGCTTTGATAGAAAGGGAACATGAAACAAAATATAAGACCCGTTATAAATGAAAGCAAGGCGAATGGACAAGCTATTATCTTTTCTAAGGAAGAAGATATTGTTCTCAGCAAAAGAATCAAATCATGATGGGAGATATTTATTGCGATCATCAAAATCAAGCCGATAAATAAATCTAAATTCGTAGGAAAGTGGGTCAGAAAATACTTTTACGGATATTGCGTTTTGAAATCTATGCAATGAGATAGCAAAGCATCCTCAGAAACAAGGAACGTTTTACTGAACTGCTACATAATACTCGTCCTCTTGCATCATAGTGAATGTAGTAAAATCTTCTCACAGATTAAAGAATGACTTGATGTAATAATTATGTACTCTAAGAAGGAATAGTCAAAATAACATAGACAGAACATGTTTTTTGTTGTTGTCTTATAATCGTGTCGCCCCAAACAAGACATTTTACAGCCCCTGTTGAGCATAAGGTTACCTAGGAGGAAATATATGGTTACAGGGGGTGTCAGGAAGAGGGTAAGAGAAGGATGAGATACTGATGAGAGAGGGGTGGAGGGAGAAAGGAGCATGAGAGAGAGAGGATTCAAGTTAGCATAATAGGAGATGACTATTGACATTACATTTGAATTCTTGAAGATTGTAACTGTCGGGAAAACAAGTAAACGGTAGGGACTTCCACAGGCGAGAAGTGCAAGAAAAGAAGCTGATGGAGTAGAACCTGCGTTTGCAATTTCTTAGTCTCACAGTAAAAGGGTGGGACCTAGTTGCTAATCTTGTGTCTCGAGTATATTCATATACATGGGGCCACCAGTGAGCTAAGGTGAGAAAAGAGAAGTCTTAAATAATACGGAACTACAAAGAAGATTAGGCTAATCAGAAGAAGAAGGTTCAAATTTCTTAGACATGTGGACAGCTAGCGTAAGGAATAGAATCACATTAGCTGCTAGAATTCGTCCAAGTACTGTTGTGGTGCATTGGATATCGGCTCGAAACGAGAAATCGGGGAGCCGAGTTCGAATTTCAGCTGAATTCATTGCATTCGCTTACGCGCAAATACCCTTGGGAAAGGTATTAATCCGTCTATTTCTTCCAGTTATGGTTTAAACAAGAGAACAGATTGGGTTCTATAGCCTTGGACGGCAACCAGCCTACCGCAGAAAGCAATGGCAACCTTTTGCGGGATAATCTTCTATTATTTTTTCTAAGAAAGATAATATTGTTCTCAGCAAAAAATCAAATCATGATGGGAGATATTTATTGCGATCATCAATATCAAGCCGATAAATAAATCTAATTATGGGTAAGAAGAGAATTTACGTTATTATGAAACTTTGTTAACTGACTTGGCAGACCGACTGCAGTCTCTCTCTCACCTGCGCGACGTGGCTTCCCTGTGTCTCTTCTATAAATACTCCCATGGCTTCTGCTCCGATGAACCTAGATCACTGATGCCCCCTAGGTTTGAATTTGCACGAGATACTAGATTAGCAACTAGATCCCACCCTTTTACAGTGAAACCGATAAAATGCAACCGCAACTTCTACTCCAACAGTTTCTTTTCTCGCACTTCCCGACTGTGGAATTCCCTTCCACATAACTGCTTCCCCGACGGCTACAATCTCCAGGAGTTTAAATGTAAGGTCAATAGACACCTCCTAACAAAAACTCGCTTCCATTCTTTCAAACACTCTTCCCATCCTCCCAACTACCTATCACTCCACTTCTGACATTTCCTATATCTAACCACTCTTTCTATTTACCTTCCCCTATGTAGCCCCAAGCGCAGTAGTGGCAGTGGAATGCCTTGCTTGTGGTGAAACGATTAAAAAAAACAAAAAAACTGTGTCATGTAGACAATTTTTCACGTCATAATCTATCCTTCACATTTGAGTCTGACATTTGTTAAAGATATTGAATATTACTGTCACATCTGGTCTGGTGCTACTGATATGTATTTAATGTATTTAGAGATTGTTGATAGAATCCGAAGAAAAATTTGCAATATCATCGAACCTGATCTGTTATCTCAGCTTCAGCCACCACCTTTATATTGTCTAAATAATGCCAGGTTATTTGTTTTAAATACTTTTAATTATATTTATTATCCCGCTTTTATAAATTTTGAAACGAAGTACTACATTAGCTGCTAGAATTCGTCCAAGTACTGTTGTGGTGCATTGGATATCGGCTCGAAACGAGAAATCGGGGAGCCGAGTTCGAATTCCAGCTGAATTCATTGCATTCACTTACGCGCAAATACCCTTGGGAAAGGTATTAATCCGTCTATTTCTTCCAGTTATGGTTTAAACAACAGGACAGATTGGGTTCTATAGCCTTGGACGGCAATCAGTCTATCGCAGAAAGCAATGGCAACCTTTTGCGGGATAATCTTCTGCCCAGTCAGTCATGTCTCTTTCGAGATATGATCGCCAAAGCTTGTATCACGTATGGCATTTAACTGACTGACTGTTGAAATGGCTAAATCTGGCTCTAATTTCTATGCTAACAGTTTTTTTCATCTCTCACTTCTCTTTAAAAATGATCTTCTTCTATCATTCTCAGTAAACAATTGCATCTTACTAGATTTTACGCCATGCTTGGGGTAAAATGACTACTGAAAAAAAGCAGGAAACAACGCATGACAAAAAAAGATGAGTGATAATTTGGCAAAATAACAAAGTACAACAATAAACAGGACGTTAAATAAGAGCCATGTTTTCCATGTTCTTGAAGCATATATATATAACAAAGAAGTGGCATAAGTTCGGGTTATATTTCTAGTTAAAAAAATAATCTATTTATCTTTCCTTCAAGGAATTCGCAACTAGCGTACCTAATGCAATTGCCAAACTCTAGGTTATTCCCTTGTCTAAAAAGAACCCGTAAAATATTTTTGATGCAAAACTATAAGCCGTATGACCACAGAGAATGCATAGAATTTTTGGTCGCATTGAAAGTAATTCCCGATTCAAGAACACAACAAAGACTAACATAGTTAATTTCAGTGAGAATGTAAGCAACACGTAAACAAATATATATATATATATATATATATATATATATATATATATACACGTCTGCCATGATATTTTAGACATTTTTTTCTTTTGTTGCTAGAGACTAATTCAATGTACTTGAAAATTCTGCACTGTAAGTTAAAGTAACATCAACTACTTTTTCTTCTTTTCTTCTAATACTCTCAACACTTTACCCTGAAGCTCTTTGATTTCTTATCCAGAAAAAAAAATCTGGCATAGAAACCATTGTATCTGGTTTTGATTTTTAACCTGACATCATTAGCCCCAGTTTTCTTCAAGCTCCACAGCAATTCACGAATTAAGAAAGTCAATCTGTAGGTTAAATCAAAGAGAAATGGAAAAGAAGTAGACGCTAAAAAAAAACTATGAATTTGGTAGGAATTTTTTTCAGAAAATTACCTTTGACATCAACTTGGAGGCCTTTCGTTTCGACTGGATAAGTGCGTGTTTTTTTCAACACATCCAATCTCTAAATGTTATCTATCTATCTATCTATCTATCTATCTATCTATCTATCTATCTACTTACTTTTGTTTCTTTCTGTCTTTGGATCTATCTATCTATCTATCTATCTATCTATCTATCTATCTATCTATCTATCTATCCTCTTTTGTTTGTTTCTTTCTTTAGATCTATCTATATATCTTCTTTTGTTTGTTCTTTTGATCTATGTTACTATCTATCTTCTTCTTTTTCTATCTATCTATCTATCTATCTATCTATCTATCTATCTATCTATCTATCTATCTTCTTTTGTTTGTTTATTTCCTTCAAAAACTATATATATATATATATATATATATATATATATATATATATATATATATATATTAATTAAATTAAATAGGATTAATTCAAGGATGTTGAATGACCATTTCGATATGAAATTCCCACGGGGATAACACATCACCTTAGCAACAAAAAAACCCTTTCTGAAATATATATATATGCCTATCTATCTTCTTTTCTTTCTTTCTTTTGATCTATCTAACTATCTATCTATCTTCTCTTTTTTCTTTCTTTCTATCTATCTATCTATCTTCTTTTGTTTGTTTCTTTCATTGGATCTATCTATCTATCTATCTATCTATCTATCTATCTATCTATCTATCACCACTGTTTTTTCTTTCCTTCTGTTTTTTTTATCTCAGTTTATTCCGCATTCTTTCTCCCGCTATTCTTTCCTTCTTTCGTTCCTTCTATTTCACTTTATACTTTCTTTCTGTCAGACTCTTTATTCTTCCGTCTTTATTCCTTTCTTTCTTCTTTTATTGGATGTGAATTTTTATATACATCAATGACATAATCATTTGATCTGTTAGTAAAGCATTTTATGGATTAGTATATCTTTATTTGGTTTTGTTATAGTCTACCAGAAGATCAAACTCGTCAGATAAGATAAGTTTTATTTTTGTCTTTTTTCGTGCGTGCATTTACAGCACTGTACTGTATATATATAGATACAGCCTTTGAAAAAGAAATCACTCGACCGGCGGTCGAGAGCAAGGGAGAATTTACTCGCTCCAAAATCATTTTACTCGACCGACTCCATTTTCTTAATAGTTGCCTTACGTAAACATAACGTGAATCACTGACGGCAAACAAAAAAAAAGGAATTTTTAATTAAAATTTTGAACGAGGTAGAAAATAATAACAACAACGTTTGATCTTTCCTCTTAATAATGGCATAAACATTTTTATAATAAAACTTTGTTTTTATTAAGTTGACCATCATGATATGATTTTTTTTTTTTTTTGCAGTTGAATGGAGGTACCTAAATTCGTAGTTTCTTTCTTGTTTGACTACAACCTCCATCTCATAGATGATAAAAAATGACAAATTTGATTTTCTCAAAGATTTTCCATAAAAAATTACTTACTTGTATAATTTGTTTTGCGGTAAGTGGTTGAAAGAAGTATGCGGTTTTTTTTTCTTTCAAATATTCGTTTTTACTTTTTGTAAGCGGGGAAGAAAATGTTGAGTCAAAGATAATACTTTTCCAAATGAATTTCTAAAAATCTGAGAGCGTCTTTAATCTGGGCGACAGAGACATTTTTGCCCCCCTCTGGAAATTTTAATTAAAGGAATGTTTACACTAACCAGGACAATAAAAGCGAAACAGAGTTCAATGATGTCATTGTAGGTCATTCTCGGTAACTTGTGAAACTTCAATCGCATACTTTTGGGTTGTAAAAAGGATCGGATATATATATGCTTGTGTATATGTGTGCGTTTTGATTGTGATTGAAAGTGTTCATCTCGCATTAAAAAGTTACTGATACGTATTGCGTTTCTTTTACTTATTTGATACATTAGTTAAGGGAAAAACGTTTATTTCAGTAAATTGCTGAGCAGATCAACTTTGTGCAAAAATATGTGTAAAGTAGTATCTGGTTTACAAAAAAATTTAAACAACAATGAAAATAGTTATTCTAACCTAATTTTTGAGTGATGATTTAAGATATAAAATTCGTTTTCGTTCGTCAGCGCTAGATTTGGAGATATCCACTACCGGCCATAATTATTAAGATGCCCTAATTTTTTAAAAGAAATGAAGTATTTCATACTAATTTTTTAGTATTTATTGCTAAGTGAATAATTCTAAACGAAAATAGAAATGATCTTTGTTAATACTGCACAATAACATGTGTATCTGGTGTCCAGATTTTTGTGATCTCCTTCCCATGCTAATCTCTTCTTCTTATTGACTGGCCGAAGCAAAGGCTTCCTGGCTGCCTTGTAAAATTTTGCAAAGTAATAATAACAAAAGATTCTATTTTCATTTAGAATTATCCACTTGGCCAAAAATACCAAAAATAGTATGGAATACATAATTTGTTTTTAAAAACTGGGGTGATCTAATAATTATGTCCGGTAGTGTACATGTACAAATTAAACAGGCATACATGTATATAAATTCGTTTATCTTTCCAGACCATGGGGCCAGCAAAGTTGAAGGTTACTTTCTTATCCATAAACTATGTATTTGATAGCCTTGAATACATATGTACTCAAGGCTACCAGATGTGTTCTATTTAGGAAATTGTGTTTTCTTTTCATATCAAATTTAGGAAATTTATTCCTTTTTTTAATAACATAATGGACGCCTTTGGTGAACTACGCTCTGCTAAAATTTATTTTGGTGAAAAAATATCCTTTTCCAATTCGAACGCCCGTTACACATGGATGTTACCGTATGTATGCTCAATTTTATTCCTTTTTTTAATAATATAATGGGCGCCTTTGGTGAACTACGCTCTGCTAAAATTTATTTTGGTGAAATAAAATCCTTTTCAAATTCGAACGCCCGTTACACATGGATGTTACCGTATTTATGCTCAATTTTATTCCTTTTTTAATAACATAAAGGACGCCTTTGGTGAACTACGCTCTGCTAAAATTTATTTTGGTGAAATAAAATCCTTTTCAAATTCGAACGCCCGTTACACATGGATGTTACCGTATTTATGCTCAAGGTTTATGATGTTTTTTCATATTTTTCTGAGCTAATAAATATCTGTAAAATAGTTCAGTCACTTCCAAACATCAAGTATACATCAACAATGTAAATTCATTCTGTTATGTGTGTAAGGAAATCACGAGAGTAAAACAACACAGAACCATTACTCTTCTCCTGAGAACTGTTCATTTTCATTATTTTTACATGGTCTTATACATGCTTTTGTAAACCCTGATACAATGGCCTAACTGCATAGTTTCTTGACAAGAAAGAAGCCTTCAACTTTGCTGTCCCTATCGTCTGGAGAGATAAACAAAGCCAGGCACAGGATTGTTATTAATATCTAACAAATACAACTGATTTGGCTATAATTTGTGTAAAATGAGAATAAATTATCAGCAATATATAAAAAAAATCCCATACTCACACAATATTTTTGTTATCTTTCTTGTATAACTTTTGTGGTAGTCCAGTTTTCATTACGAATAAAATATTTATTCTATTAGGAAATACATCTCGAGGTGGTTTAATAGTTAGTAAAATAGTCTCGTTATAATCATTACACTCGATGTCCCTTACTTTCGTCCTTGTCCCCCATCTAAGCTACTCTTAGTAAATTACCTTATTGTTTAGCAAAGGTCTACTGGATAACTTGAACAATGATTCCCGAAATTCCCATCCAGCTGGCTATTTCTCGTTTAGGCATCTTTCCCATTAAGGCCACAATCTGTATCCCTCTTTCAACAAAAGATTTATCCATGTCTTTAGTGTAAATGTCGTCTTCGATGACTTATATAGGGGAACATTACTAGTATGTTAATAACATTAAACAAGTTCGACGCAGAAATTGGCATATTATTATCTCATTTTTATCTCTGGTATTTTATTGATCTGAAGAATTTTCTAAACTTCAAAGTGCTTATCTTCTGTTGCCTACAAAAAACTTCTTTCCCGGTCTTTCAGGTCTACATACACTACTGATAAAGAAACATTATCTTTATATTATAATGACGGTGTATAATTATTTTATAAAATTTTGCAAGTCACTGTATATATATTTTAAATACAAAGAGTGTATCTCTTAAACAGAGCAGATTCATTAAAATACAAATATTGATTAGCACAAAGACACATTCTTTGTATCTACCAACGCTCTATCTGCACCCCAATTTTTGAGCACTTTACCATAAATAAAGCTTTTCATTGATAATTTTTTTTTCAGTAAAACCCCTGAAGGACAACAATGTTGGCACTACAAATTTAAAATATATATATATATATATATATATATATATATATATATATATACGCATCGTTCATTCAGCAATGAATTAGAACACTATCAGCTATTGGGCGTGTATAATGATAATATACACGCTAAAAAGTCTGACTCTTTCTACCGAGCGCCCGTAGCTCAGGTAGAATCGCTGACTGACACTAATTCGGTTGGGTTTCAATCCTGGGTAAAAGGAAATCGGCTGTCTAACCGTAATGATGAGATGTGGTACAGCGAAACAGATCTGTCTGCAGATAACTATATATATATATATATATATATATATATATATATATATATGCATGACAATCTTGTGTTGTTATATCTGATGATCTTCTCTCAATTTGCCATGGACTTTCACAAGCACTCTCTGGGGTCCTTTCTTCGTCCTAGGCTCCGTCTCTTTGATTTTGTCCTGCCATACGCAATTAAGATTAAAAGCTTACATTCGTGCACTTGAGATTTATCAACAAAAGCATCTCCATTTAGAAACACTTGAAAAATTCATGATTTAGTTTTCTAGTTCTTAAGAGTTTCACCGGCGCGATATTTTTGTATATTCTTATTCTTGCAACGTTCTTTAAGCACATAAGCAAATCAGACGCTCCCGAAACTTCTTTTTTTTTATCATTTCACCCCGAGCAAGGTAGAAATGCCACTGATGAGCGGGGGGCTACATAACTGTAAAAAGATTAATTAGAAAAGAGTGAGGAGTACAAACTAGTTAGAAAGGAGCAATAGAAAGCTGTGAATGTAGGTGCGGTGACAGATACATAGGTGGAGAGAAAGGGAAGGATATACGGGGGTGGGGAGAGAGCTAGAGTCCAGTGGTTAAGAGATGAGTATTGACATTGCATTTAAATTTCTGGAGGTTGTAGCCGTCAGGAGAGCAAGACCTTAGGCAATTCCAAGCACCGCTTCAGTCTGGCATAGTTGTCTCCGATCCAACATCCCTTCACAAATTTGTTAGTTATCTTACTGTTTTAGTTTCTCTGCTTGTCCCTTTTTCAGTATGTCGTGTGAATATTCTAAATGATCTTCCACATAATGTATCCCTGAAATTTCAAACTTGTTTATTTGATTTCAATTTTGTTTCCTTAATAGTAGTTATTTATTCAATTCAGTTAAATTTATTACAAGGCCAAAAATACAAGGCATTCTCTGAGAAACAAAGTCATTACTCAGTCATTTAAGTGTCATGCATGATACACGCTTGGGCAATCATGTCTCGAAAGAGACATGACAGACTGGGAAAAAGATATGGTGGTTGACATTAGTTTCTGTGATAAACTGGTTGATAATCAAGACTAAAGAACCCAAGCTATACTTTTATTTAACCCATAGCTGGAGGGAGAAGATATTAATATTTCTAACAAGGGTAATTGCACGTAAGAGAATTCAACGGATTCAACTGGAATTTGAATTCGGCTTTCCTATTTCTCATTCTGATCCGATATTCACTGAACAACGCACATCCTCAATAATATCGATTAAAATTGCGTTCTTCTTAAGCAATGCCCCTCTGCTAGATGAATGAAATATCATTTAGTCTTTTCACCTTGGTTTGGCATAAAGCCAAATGTATGTGCTACCCAATGAGGGTGGATCACACTTCTCAGTAATTATGATCAACCAAACTAGCTCATTAAACTTCGCCATATCCCGAGAAACCCACATATTATTACGGAAGATTAACTTGGTTTGGATGCGGTTATGGTCGGCCGTGAGAGTTAATATCACTACTAATTCTTAATGAGATTAGTATATTAGCCATTATCCATGCAGAGACGACACAAATATTTTACGATACCTAGCTTAGTTTTGTGCAAGGCTAAAAGTTCCGGGCATCCTCTAAGAATTGTAATCAGTTTTATTGTTCATCGAAACTAGCTCGTTCTCTTTATCTACTAAAAGTACTTTCGTTTTTTGCAAAGTCAAAACTATGCAGTTCTCAGTAAGAATAGAACTCATTACTCAATATTATCGTCTTTCCAGATGCGCTTATTTATCATTAGACTATTTCGAAGCGGCCACTGCCTGGTTGTAATAGAGAGAAATATATTATTATTGCATTGCTAATTCAATGCTTGTCAATCATGCCGCATTCTCCAATACGTGTCTGGTCATATTTATTTTATTTTCAATGTTTTAGCTATAAAAAATAGATCGGTTATATCAAAATTAATATCGAAACAAGAATAAGCCCTGATGAAGATATGTTTGTTCAAAAGTTGTTAAAGAAACACCACATTAACATAAAAACTCCAGTCATGTTCTTAAATAATCCCGTCAGATCACGATTTTTCTTATAGATGTCGTCCGAAACTCTCACTTATGTGGAACCGATTTCGAGGATCTGTGATAAAAATGGCTTCCAGCAAATGGAACTTGTAGATCTTAGCAAGGGTCATCGTACATCGAACCTTTTGGACGTACGCTAGTAAAATCACAGAGAACTGTAACAAATAATGTTTAACAACAGGAAATAAAATAAATAGGTCATTTAACTCAAAAGTAATGACATGATACAGGATGTTAACTTTCCGCATTACTTTAAATAAAAAAATTAGGAAATATAATCTCATCAACACCGGAATGAGCGGTATGATATACGTAAATTGAGAAAACTATTTTCTTAACAAAAAACAAAAAGTTTAAACCCTCTAGAGCCATTCGTATCATATTAGTGGGGGATCTGTTTATTACTTCATAACAATATAGAACTGATCCCCCACTTTATGACGAGTAGAAGCCTTAATCATATTATATTATTAACCCTCTAGGGCCATTCGTATCATATTAGTGGGGGATCTGTTTATTACTTCATAACAATATAGAACTGATCCCCCACTTTATGCCCAGTAGAAGCCTTAACCCTCTAGGGCCATTCGTATCATATTTGATACAGTATGAAAACAAGCCTTGAACGAAATATTATCCTGAAAAATTTTTAAGAGAAATATTTTATAAATTTCAAATGAAAGCAGTACTGACTGCTCAGTCAATGAATACCAAATGTTTCCTTATAGGGAAATACCAAATGTTTCCTTATAGGGAAATACTGTATCAAATATGATACGAATGGCTCTAGAGGGTTAAGAGAAAAATTTTATTAATTTGAATTACAAGCTATACAAGTTCTAATTAAGACATATCAGGAGTGATGCTATAAAAAGAAAACTACGGCACATATCAATTCGACATTTAATTTCCATCAAAGTAGTCCCCCTGTTGAAGCCACACACCTTATATAGCTTCGTTTCTAGCACTTCTGGAACACTTGTTTTCATAATAGCGAATAGCTTCCTCATCGCATTCTCTTAGATTTCATCGACGTCATGAAATCTTATTTTTTCAATTGGAATTTCAATTTTGAAGCGACAAAAGTTTGCAAAGGTCGATATCTATGGATTATAGTTGTTGTTAGGCCTACAGAATGTTGTAGCTGGTCAAACCCTGCTGCACAACCTATGGGTACTGATAGAATCACTGTGCTGTTATGAAACGATCCAACGCTAGAAACTTTACTTTAAAGCACCACTATAAACAATGAACATGACAAAAAATGCTTTAACCTCTGTGGTGTGGCGTGACGACCACACGCTACACACTTTCCTCCCAAGTACTGTTATGAATAATGGCCGCGAGAGAAAATATTTTACTCTCTGTGTTGTAGTTTGACGACCACACGCTACACACTTTCCTCCCAAACTCTTAAAAAAAATAGACGTGGGCAAACATTTTTAACCACTGTGGTGTAGTGTGATGACCACGCGCTACACACTTTCATCCCAAGCACTGCAATAAACAAAAGACGTGAACGAAAACGTTTTAAATTAGTGTGTATGCATGACAGAGTTCATGGTCAATCTATATCAAGCGGCTTCACATATTTAGTTCCGTTATATTAGCAATAGTCGCGATGCTTTTTACATCAGAATTTGTACTGTATGCTTCGTTGTAAAATTTCTTTTTAAAGAAATGGTTGATGATACCATTACCATGTTTTATTCTAAGAATAAGGAGACTGAAATGGTTAATTTCTAAGGAAGCTGAAAGCAGAAACTAAAGATAGAAACTAAGTAGCGTGAAATATTGATAATATAGTTAACTGGCGCAAAGACAAAAATGTTAACTACTTTTCTATATTGATTCAATTTCCTTTGAATCTTTGTTCTTCAGTTATTAGGATTTCCTTACGTGTAACTGTTACTTAAGACCAGACAGTGTATTGAGGTTCGAACTTTTCATTTTAGTACATGTTTTCGACGAGACTATTTCTGGTTTAATGAAATCAGTATTTTCTATGAATAGAGACACACTGAAATTCTTCCCTTCAATGTTGACATTACTCAATCAAATGTGAAGTAAAAAAATATAAATAAATAAATTTTACGATTTACGCAAAATAAAAAAATAAAAAATTCTGACGTCTTATTTTTCCGCCACTTCCTTTAAGAATGACAAATACTGCAATTTTTTTCCGCCATGTGAATCAAATAAATGAAGGAATTGAAAACCCATCGAAGATTTCGAGCTATTTCTGATCGATTTTCAAAGAAGTTTTAGCATTGTGCTAGAAGAAAAAAAGATGAAGCAGACAAAAGAATAAAGAAGTTAAAAAAATGTTTTATCTTTAATTTTCCCCAACGAAGAAATATTATCGAATTAAGAAGAAAAACAGAATGGAATAATTATTTCTTTGCTTCTTTATCGCAAGACGAAAAAATAAACGTTAAAAATGAAAATATGTGGGGAAAGACAAAAAGAAACAAAAATGAAGCATTTTTTTTATTTATTTCATTTTTTAAAAGGAAGTATAGAAAAATAAATAAAAGCTCGGAAAGTTAAGATAGATTTTATGTTCCACGGTACTTACTATAAGATTTACAGTGTAAAATAGTTAAATGAAAATGTCTTCCCTAATACGAAGCATATTTAACAGCCTATAAAGTACACAGTTTTAAAAGATTATTCGGAACATTACGTCTCATTTCATCTCATTTTCTTATGTAGGAAGAATATGTTGAGACTGACACGAGTGCTCAAACACAAATTACCAGACACCAAACGCAACCGTTGAATGAATTGTGCTACTGGTATTACGTGACCATAACTATCTGATATATGAAGCACTCAGACAAAAGTCTAAATGTGTTCGGTGCTGTACAACAAAACTCGTCAAATTCTCTGCTTCCAGGCGGAGAGGAAAACCAGACGAGGCATAGCCGAAGAGCGGAGTCTCATCTCAGAAAAATTAGGCAAGGTATCTGATCTTGCCATGTGCGAGGTCAGTGGGAAATATTTACTGGGGCTTTAGGGCTTGGTCTCCTCATTATAAAAAAGCCTTCTGTAACATTTTGCCTCTGTGGGGAGACAGATAAATATCATTCGCTGTCGTGCATCAATTAGAACCCTAACCTCGTCAGAAAATCTGCATCCGAGCGGAGAGGAACCCAGGGAGGCTCAGCCCAAGGGCAGAGCCTCGTCTTGGGAAAATTAGACTAGGTTACCGACCCAGCCATGTGCAACGTCTATAAGAATTGTTTGTCCTCGGATTCCCCACTTGTGCCACTTCCTCCTCAGTGGTGAGGCAGATAAATACTGCTCTGTGTTGTGCATCATGCCGGTGTTGTGTGTCATTAAAGAGATTGTTTCTGATTGAATTACTTGAGATTATTATTCCGAGTGCATTATTGTGTATTATTCGAAATATTCGCTCAGTACGTTGATTTTACTCTAAGATACCGAAATATTATTACTTGCTAACGGGAGTTACCAAATATTTCCTTCAGAATAACGTTACAAAAACTAGCGTTAGAAAACATTTACTCGTCATTTCTGTCACAAACATGAATTAATCATCTGCAGCGTTAATCCCGGTAGGCAAAATCACTTTTTTAGTAGAAAAAATGAGAATGCCAAAACCTATCCCTAAAGATGGAGGAGGATTACCATCTTTTTTCTTTTTCTTATCGTTTCATTCCAAGCAAGGCGGTACCACCACTGATGCGCAGAGGGCTACATAAGAGACTAAAACTTTAGGCAGGAGGAAGAGGAAGACGAACCAGTAACAGGGAGTGTCAGAGAAAGGGCAAGAGAAGGATGGGGACACAGATGTGAAGACAGTTTCGAAGGTAGAGAGAAAGAAAAGGACAAGATATACAGGGTGATGTAAAAAGGACTGGAGTCAAGTGGGTAAGAGATGGGTATTGACATTGCATTCACTTTCTTAGAGGTTGTATCTATCAGGAAAGCAAGTAAAGGGAGTTCCACAGGAGTTCCACAGGCGGGAAGTTCGAGAAAAGAAGCCGATGAAGTAGAGTTACCGGATGCATTTGGTTGATTTAACTATAAAAGAGTAGACTTGAGTAAAGTCTTGTGTATTCACACCAGTGACCTAAGTTCATCGGAGCAGAAGCCATGAAGCCATGTCTCATTTAAATCTCAGTGTTTGGACAGAATGTGGCTCGGTTTTGACAGCAATTGAGCTGACAAAAATAAATATTGTGTGGTGCCCGGTCATAGGGATCAGCTTTTACAGGCTGCACCCCACCCCATAGCACTAGAGAGTGGGGGTCAGTATTTATACACAACCAAATTTTGCGAGTGATGGGCACGTTTTCCCGAGTGTACGCGCTCAGGTTCCTCATGTTAAATCCATCCTTGTGTGACATCTCGTCTCAGTGGGGATACCGGTCTAACTAATATGACGAAGGCAATCTTAAAGGAGGCTATCAGAGGCAAGCAATCATTTAAAAAAAAACAAAAAACTTTTATCCCATATATGTATAAAATTCGCTATTTCAATTTGACCATAGGCAAAATTACCTTTCGTACAGTATAAGGGGCAAATATTTTACCGTATATTATGTTTTCGAGTTCCCAAGTTAACGTTCCTGTCCTTAGCGAGAATACGGTTCACAGTGAAGTATTTGCACAATTTATTAGATTTACTAACATGTACAGATTCTGTATTGAAGAATTAAGAAAGGCTGTACCATGAATCTGCTTGTTAGTTGCCGGATATTAACTAGAATAGAACAAATCCTATTTTTTTTAGTTGTGTTAATGAGCATTTTATTTTGTTTGGCGTGGTCAGTGTAATTATAATGTAAAACTTTTTGAAGCTTAAAATGTTTACCAAACCAAAAATCAATTTAATAAAATTAATGTATTTTTTCTTGGAATAAAAGGTGTATATCTAATAAGTTTTTGGTATTCATTTGTGTACTATATTCATGACGTATTGCAGCTATGTTATAACAGCAGGTTGTCTACAAGGTAACATTTCCCTCAGAGCTGAGTCCCTGTCCATATGTAGGACTAGTGGAAGAGTATCAAACCTGGGAATTGCGAAAATTGAATTTTAAGTAGCAGATGCAATTTGGTAGCGCTACCAAGATACAAAGTAAAGGGAGACACTTTTAATCGAACACAGTCTGAGCAAAGACTTACATGACTTGTTGGTATTTTTAATTTGGCCCAGGCTGCAAGTTCATATCAGTCAGTTAAGTGCCATACGTGATACACGCTTGGGCAATCATGTCTCAAATAAGACATGACTGACTAGGCAAAAAATTATCCCGGAGTAGGTTGCATTAATTTCTGGGGTAGACTGGTTGCCTACCAAGGCTATAGAATCCTATCTATCCTGTTTTTTACCCATAGCTGGAGGGAAGAGACGGATTAATACATTTCCCAAGGGTATTTGAGCGTAAGTGAATGCAAGGAATTCAACTGGAATTCGAACTCGGTTCCCCGATTTCTCGTTCCAAGCTGAGATTCCCTACATCACAACGCACATCCTAGTATGCAAGTTCATATAATGCTTTAAAAATCTCTTTCACCATTTTGCCGTGATGTATCCTCCCGGTATGCCCTTAATAGATTACATGTCATGTTAGATATTTAAGGCGTCATATTTTGTACTCCGGTATGACTGTGTTAGTTTGCTCACTCGCTCTCTGTCTTTCTCTCTCTCTCTCACTCACTCACTCACTCTCTCTCTCTCACACACTCTCTCTCTCTCTCTCTCTCTCTCTCTCTCTCTCTCTAATATAAACTTATTTATATATGGAACTTTGTCTCTGTGAGTGTGTCTGTGTGTGTGTATCCGTTACCTATAAAATCCAAAACGGCTGAACCGATTTTCTTGAAAATTTACACAGTTGTACTATAAGCGTCTGCGAGTGTTCTTAGCTAGATTTTTTGTGTCGACGTACCCCCGATAAATATCGAAAATCGATAATCAAATAAATCGGGTTATAGTAGGAGTGGCTCGATTTTAATCAAATTTGATACACTCATAGACAAAGACATAAGAAAAGATATTCAGAAGTTTCAAGGTTGAAGTTGTTACAATAGTGCAGAAAATCGATAATATATATATAAAAGACAATTTGTTTGTGTGTGTGTGTGTGTCTGTTTATCTGCGTGTATGTCTGTACTTTTTTCAGCCCTTCATTACACCCGATCAACGCCGGGCTATACTGCTAGCAAAAATATATATATATATATATATATATATATATATATATATATATATATATATATATATTCGAGTCAGTTGACGAGTCTGATGATAGCCTTTGCACCGTCTAGTAAGCGTGGGATAACAAATTGAACCAAGTTAGTTCTTTACATCACAAATCAAACTCAAGGCAACGTCAGTCAGTCACTTAAGTTCCATACGTGATATAGACTTAGTCGATCATGTCTCGAAAGAGACATGACTGACCGGGCAGAAAATTTTCTCAGAGTAGGTTGCCATTACATTTTGCAGTAGACTAGAAACCAATTCAGAATCAAATATTTAACACATAGCTGATGGGAGAAGCGACAACATCATACTTTTCGCAAAGGTATTTGCGCGTATGGGATGCGAGTAGAAATCGTACTCGGTTATCTGGTTTCTCGTTCCAAGCCGATAACCACCGCACCACAACAGACATCATACTAAGTCTCTCATATTCAAATACAGTATTTAATACAGTTATTATTTTCTATTAGTTATTTTTTATATCAGTGATAATGTTTCTGGGTGGTAGTTGTTATGTTCTCAGCTATGTGAAAATAATGAGTCCCCACAAAAAAATTATAATAAAATTAAAAACAATATATTTCTGTAGTAAAATTAACAGCAATACCATTAAAATGTTCAAAAACACATATTATCTACAAAATATATATCTAAAACTATACGTTTATTTTGAAATAATAAGATTATGTAATTTTGCTTTGTGGTGCAGTGAATATCGGCTTGGAACGAGAAATCGGGTTAGCCGAGTTCGAATTCCAGTTAAATTACTTGCATTCACTTACGCTCAAATACCCTTGGGAAAAGTAATAATCCGTTTCTTCCCTCCAGTTATGGGTTAAATAACAGGAAAGACTGGGTTCTATAATCTCAACTGGCAACCAGTCTACTGCAGAAAGTAATGGCAACCTACTGCGGGATAATCTCCTGCCCAGTCAGTCATGTCTCTTTAGAGACATGATCGCTGAAGCGTGTATTACGTTTGTCACTTAACTGACTGACTGACAAAATATAGGTAGTTAAAAGCATAAAATTGCGTTCAACATATTTAGATTTCGGCGTAGAAAAGGAGGTTGGTATATCTCTAAACAAAATTAACTGGGAAATAATTATTTGAAAAAGGAGCATCGGTTTTATTACCCACTCCTTGCAAAGAAGTGTGCCAAAGGAGAACATGAAATGAGTCCCCCTCCAAAATTTACTGGCAAAATTACTCAGTCCCTACGGCAGTAACATTCTTGTAGATATGAGAGTTTGCCAACTGTCCAATCACTTTATGCTATTTATTCGCACACTTGAAATTATCTGCAAGAAGAAATGCTTGTTTATTCTGAACATAAGACGCATCTCGTATTTACCATCTTCTTCAGGGCGTCAAAAATAATACAACGTTAGCTTAATGTGGGCCCCATCAATAGTGGCTACAACGTTCTAGTCCTACTGCCTATTGCCTAAAGCATCTGGGCGTGTCCAATGACTCTAGACCTCTTGCGTAATGAGGTGATGATCTTTGGATAATAGATACTCAGTAGGGTAGGTCGATTTTCAAACTAAACTGGGTGACAGATTTAGATAGTTAGGCCGTAATGTCTTAAAACCACATACAATTATATTTTGCGTTAAAATTTCGATTCTATTTCAGGAAAGCGATTAAAATCAAATTAATTACTATCTAGGAGATTATTGCTAATTTATTTTTAGCGGTAGTTTGATTTCGGAGAAAAAACTAGATTACAAAATAATCGGTTTCCCGTATTAGTTTTAATAAACCGGATTTAAATCTCGTGGGGACTTATTTGTTTTTACACCGTTATGTTAGCGTTCGTTATTTTTATTTACATAGATCGCTTTTAAGAAATATAACAGAATATAGATCAAGATATAAAAATATTAATTGCATTTTTTTTAAGTAAAGTATAAATTGACAGTTTAGTTTAATTTATTATTATTTCAATGGTTTTATCAAAATGTGCGACAAAAATATAAATGAGATGCTCCCTCTAATCTTGGAGCAGCTCTTGCTAATGATTTTCGTTTGGATTTACAGACTATCGTTCTTTTTAATTCAGGTTTTGATCTTAAAAGTATTATAGGTGATAACTCAAAAATTGATACAGAAAATGTTAAATTAAAATAATAACACATGAGACACACAATTTAAGAGTTGATGTGAAGATTAATAAAGAAACTTTGTTGTATAAAGAAGATAAAGGGGAAAATGGTGTCATTATATTAAAAAGAAAGGGGCCCAGAATATCATTTAATATTTACTCAGGAACTGAGTTTGGAAAACATACTAATAGGTGACACTATATTTGTTCTAGTAGTTGGAGTTTTAGTGTTATCGAAAAATTGGTTATTATTCACAGACTTAAGTTTGTTCTTCTTTTCAGCACAAGTATGAATAGTGAATGTAATGCATGCCTGGTAATTGCTCTGGAGTGGAGGAAAGCCCAATGGAAAATTACATGCAATTGGTTGTTCATTAGATCAGAATGAGCTAACATTCAGGGATATTTTTAAATATGTTGATGGCACAAAAATAAGTTTAACTGTTTTTGCAGATCCAGTAAGAAGATTTTGTAAAGGGAACTATTACGATTTGTCACTAGTGGAATTTAATAAATCAGTATTTCTCTTGATAATACGAGCAAGAATTAATCAGTCTATCCAAAAATGGAATTTGTGAACCGGCAACCACTGATAAGTTTTCGTAATATGAAATTTAAGCATCACTTATAAATAGCGTAAAATTCTAACTGCCTGATTTTCCTTCATATTCTCAGAGTGTTGAAGTCGCAGTCTGAAGTGTTTCATCTTGTTTAGGGATTTGAAGCAAGAGATTGTCCTGCACGACACAATGAACCAACTTTCTTTGCAGCTGACCAAGAAATTAATTCAATGTAGTTTTTCTAATTCATGTTAAGGAAAAATATTAACCCGAGAAGGTGCAACGAGTTAGTCTCCTGGAGATAGGCATCAGCCATGCTGATAGGGTAGAAATAGGAAGATGGTTAATGTTTTTTGAATTGGCCTGTGTTAAACATAATCAAACTTCCTACAACTTACAAATCTATTAAGAATTATTAAAAAGTGGATTTGTAGAAGAATAAAAGTATACCTTTTGTACGTTTAAATAGAATTTTATTAATAGAAAAGAATAACATGAATTGTTAGATGTTAATGTTCAATGAGAAACAGCATTATGAAGTTAAGGGTATCAAGAGTTTGTAATAGTCCTTGCAAGAGTGAATTTCTGTGCACGTAGGCAGGAATGTATGTATGTATTAATGTATGAGCGTCTATTGTTGGTTAGGAAATTCTTTGAAGTTATCGCTCAGGGTGAATGGTGAAAAGGAAGGAAGTAAGAGAGAAAAACAGAGATAATAATAGCGATCGCTTGACGTTTGTCAGGGGTACATGTTAATTACGCTCGTCATCTTCTCTCTCTGGCGACGGTCGAGATTGCTTCGTCTTTTATTTCGTTTGTGGGGCTCGAAAAGGTAATTCACTCCCGCATGTGATTCTGGCCTTTCCATTGAATGACAAACAAACTTCGTGTCGGCTCGCGAAAAGGGACCATATAATAAATTTTGTTTCTCATAAGTGAAGATTATTTAAATTTTGTTGTTAGATGTTTCCTAGTTTTCTTTTGGCCGAAAAATATTTCGGATCGAGATGTGAAATTTGGAGAGTTTTGGTTTTTAATTCGCTTTTACGTGTGGGCTAAGCAAAGTTTGTAATTCGAGTAAATTTATTTATCTTTAACAAAATCAATGAGTCAGTTCTTGACAATTGAATTTTTAAATTTAGAACTTGTTTTGTTCACAACAATAGAAAGTAGACGTCTCTGAGTTGACTTTGTTTCATTTTTAGGAAAGCATCAGATCCATGCGGTTTATTTCATACTGAGTCTTTGCAAAGTATTATAACCATGAAGAGATGGATTTTTGTCTACACGAGATTAAATAAGGTAGACATCGTGTTTGTTTTAACGAGAGTCAATAGATGAAAACTGCTTGATAGAAAAATAAATTACATTCATCAGGTGGCCATTTTACTATGGTTATCTCTTTGCCAAAGTTGTAGAGTATTCCTGACTCAACTGACAAGGTGATGGCTTTGTGAAATTGTCAGGTGTTTATTATTTTGGTAAGAATACTTAGCTTCCCGTATATAGTAATTGGTAATTGCGCGAAAGCTACTGTCAAATTTCATCCTAATTCTATGGACCGAACACGTGAAGTGTTGGAAAAGATGTAAACAAGAAGAAAACTCATACTTTTTTTTTTTTTTTTTTTTTAATCATATCACCCCGAGCAAGGCGGTAATGCCACTGATGTGCAGGGGGCTACGTAAGAGTGAAAAGGTTGGAAAAAAGAAAGCCGGAAACCACATCCTAAACAGGAAACAAGGGATGAGCCTCTTCACCTGTTCAATAGACGAGGGTGGAGTGTGAACCGGACGATAGTTTAGTCTATCTACTCCAATTGAAAAAAAAAAAACGAAAAGAGTGAAAAGGTTGGAAAAAAGAAAGCCGGAAACCACATCCTAAACAGGAAACAAGGGATGAGCCTCTTCACCTGTTCAATAGACGAGGGTGGAATGTGAACTGGGCGATAGTTTAGTCTCTCTCCTCCAATTGAAAAATAAAAAAATAAAAAAAAAAATAATAAAAGAGTGAAAAGGTTAAAAGAGAGAAAGCTGGAAACCACATCCTAAGAAAGCTGGAAAATTTCCAGAGATCCTTAAGAAACATATTTCATTTCTTCAGATTAAATTCCTTCTACCAAAAATGACATGAAATTTTTACTCAACTTTGAATTACATGTGATATTTATCAATCTTTTCAAGAATAAGATCAATTTCTTTGATGAACTCCAGTGAAAACCTTTCTTTGTAATAGACCAACTATTTTTTCATATTTTTCAATAGAAAAATGTAAAAGAAAAATCGTCTTTTAAGGGGAGTAAATCCCAAATCTAAATTACTTCATCCTTAAAATATCTCCACATGCACCGGGGAAAAAATTTATAAACAGTATTCTGAAAGGAAAGATTTTTTTTTCCCAGATAGATAAAAAATTTTGGTTGTAACCTCAAAATCATCAACACAATGAAAGAAAAATTAACAAGAAAAAAACAAAAAAAAAAGAAAACCTCAAAGAAAATGGATAACTGGAAATTACAAGAATTTGACAAATGTTATAGGTGTAGATCCTAACCAAAATTGTACATGACTTAACACCAAGAAGAGACAGCTGGATTTCCTGGAACACATAATGAAGAAAGAGAGTCTAGAGAATCTAATACTTACAGGACGTATAGAAAGAAAAACAGAAGAAAGCAGCGCGGGAAATATTTGATAGGCTGGAGAAAATGGATGACGGAGTCCGGTTTGGGAAAGATACAGAACAACAAGAGACCTGGCCAAATATAAAACCCTGATCGCCTACGTCCTAAAGGGACATAGCAGAAGAAAAAGAACAAGAAGAAGAATAATGGTTCTTCTACTCCTCAAGCCAAACAACATTGAGTTAAATATTTTGGTATTAATGTTCTCTAGCTAGAGATGGCATATCTATTTTGAATTTAAATTTGTGGAGAAGGCAACAGGAAACCACTCAAAAGTGTTTCCCAAGCAATCATAGTGCTTCACGGTTTTTAAGAAAAAATGTAATGTCTAGAAAGTCATGATTGATTATGTTCTGTAAAGAAACGGCAATAAAAAACGAAAATGTTTAATAATGTGAACACTGAGGTGATGGAGATATGGTCATAAACCTTGACAAGTAATGATAATATAATTTGATTCGCAAGTGTCTGGCCCTAACAACGTAGAAAATCGATTTCGAAATATTAAATTTGGTATTTTTAGCCGTGAATGTAAAGTCGACATATAGTTTCTGTTGAGGCAATAACGCTCTACACATTTTACGGGAAGAGATGAGAAAGACAATTTAACAGGAAATCAGAAAGGAAACAGAAAACTGATAAAAACGATATAAAATTAATAATAATTATTTTTAATCCTTACGGGTGCCACAATTGCTTCACAGATACTTGCAACTATCAAAGACAAGCTAACATATTCAGTTAAAGTCTAAAAAGTAGCTGTCTACGAAAGATCTTTAAAAGCCGTATCTCAAGATTTGGTCTGCTTTATGAGGACAGACCTTAGGAAAATATGTTTTGATGTTAACAGTCTTACATTACTAACCATCTACAATGTACTAAGGATGTCTAATGATAACCCACTATTAATTGTGCTTGTTCATCAATTCTTTATGTTATGGTACCCTCCTACGAGGAATGAACTTTTCCTCTTGCTACATAAAAGTTGCCTGCATGACTTCCGGAGAACAATACAAAGCAGTCAACTAGAGCAGTTACAAGCAGTCATTTGCGAGCAATGAAGTATAGCAGTTAACGACAGCTACTGGTCAGGTAGCGTAATAATACTTTCGGATTTACTTTTTTCTATATTATTATTTATTAACACTCCCTGTAAATAACCTGTTTTATGGTTATTTTACTAATTTTAATACACTGTTTTCTACCTATCTTTTTGTTCATGGTTTTACTTACGGGACAAACCGGTCAGTACAACTTTGCGGCGAAATTTCGCCCCAACTCCACAACACTTTAGTTCACACGACCATTGCCCCGGGCCAATACCTCATCAATAATATACTGTTCTATTTTAACCGCGTGGAAAGTAGAGAAAATACAATACTATAGTAAACCATACTATGTTAAAACACATAAAAAATGTAGTCCATCTGTGTAGTGAAATTATTTTAAACATTTTTATCATTCTCAGTTCATTGAGAAAATGAAAAAAGGAAAAAAATAGAAGATAGAAGTGGTTAACTGATGTTTTAGTTAAATAGAAACCGTTGTCAGTTTCAGAAGCTTTAATTTTGTTCCCTTACTGCTTAAAATAACGTCGGCATTCATATTTATGATTTTTATTTTGCTGAATTTGTTAGGCTCTGTTAGTTAACAATGCGATAAGGGATTTCTACGGATATTTCAGTGTCATAGAACACACCATGATCTTACTCAGTCACTAACTTAAGAATTAAGATTCATCATGAAATTAACATGCTAAAAGCATGACATTTTCACGGTTTTTTCTTGTATATCCAACTGCTTGTCTATAGATTTAGTCCATCTGTGTAGTGAAATTGAAACTCTTGGTGTAGTACAGTGAAAACATAACTGTAAAAGATGAATCTCTCACGGGTTGATGCAAAGGCCAAAGTTTAACGCATTATTTATTTCGATGGTAATGTCTGTGGCCTTGTGACAGGAGAAAAAATATAGTATAATATTATAGCTGTCTAGCCAATCCCTGTTGCAGACGCCTGCTCAAACACCCACAGAGCCAACCTGTGATTTATATTGCATTAATATAGAGATTAATTACAATTTCTGAGAGAGAGAGAAGGCACAATGGCCAGCTTGATCTGCAATCGGAAAACGCACAGTACTCTCAAATCCTCTGTCACGACGACTTGTATCTTCGTGCTAACATAAACATCGACCGCTCCCAAAAGTCCCTTCTATTCTAATTCATTCACGAGGGTGGA